>UFQX01000056.1:782278-920044 GCA_900497675.1 Arapaima gigas
GGGGGGGGGGGGGGGGGGGGGGGGTCACTTTAGTCTTCTGGTCTGTGTTTGCTTTCCTTCAAAATCGTCGCTCGCATATTAGACTCAATTTTAGTCATTTGGTTCCGGTTTCTAATTTTACATAGTGTTACCCTGCTTTAGCACTGTCGCTCTGTATGACAATAAAAAAAAACTGCTATTGTAAATGCGAGTGGAGAATGGCCTGGTCTCACTGGCTGGTTGCCATGTCCCCTAATTATATGATCACCCAGAAATTACATGATTTACATCAACAAGGAGCAGAAACAGGGCTGGCAAACTGGGAACATGTCACCACTGGCAGATGGAAGATGGTACCCGGGGCAGTGGGAGAGCGCAAGGTTCAGGACCACAGCTGTGGATCATCCCATATCCTGCGTCCCATGTGTGTCCATTATCCATCATGAGGAGGATCTCCACAGCTTCGGCGGAGGTGCTCAAGCATGGAGCCCTGTGTACCCGCCTCGTGAAACAAGAGTCACACAACACTGACTTTACAAGTACCCTGACACCCCCCGGGTGACACGCACGGGTGAGAGGCGCCGAGGTGTCACTAATTTCAGCTGATGCATCACAGTCTATTCATCTGTGGTTAGGAAACGTGTTACTTAATGCAGTACATCAACCCGCACCGCGGATAGTCAAAACAAAATTGTTTAATGATCTGTTTTACAAGCTGTACAATCAGAGGTAACAATTATATTCCTGAGATCAGGCCGCACGAGTAATGAGGAGAAAGCGCTCGGTTCAGCAAATCCTGTGGTCCTGTGCCCACCTAGCTAATTACCCAGGCTGCTGGCGGAGAGGAGCTGCCATCCAGGTGTGGCCGCCTCTGCCGACAGCGGTAAACAGAGGCCCCAGTTCACCATACCTGCACATCTGTGACGGCAAAGCCCCCGGCGTCCGACAGCAGCGCGGCCGTCACTTCAGGGACACCTGTCACACGGGTCAGGTGGCGGTGCAGACCCTGGCAAAGGTGTGTGGGCAGCGCCACCTAGTGCCCGTTGAAAGCTGTGCGTTTGAGCAGAGGTGGCCAGAGAAGTCAGGCACAGTAAGAGAACTTCCAAAAAAATAGTTACAGGTAAAAGTCCGTCACCTAAGCATTTACTTAAAAAAGTAAAAATGTAAAAAACTACTTATATTGAAAAAATATTGCTCGTTAGACTAATCAAATAAATGCAAACAAAAGAGCTCCATCTGCTACATATTTATTAATGGGACCCTTTATACGAGGTGACAATACAAGGTTTGTACACTAAGCGACTCAAGCTACACCCCCTGTGTGTGTGTGTGTGTGTGTGTGTGTGTGTGTGTGTGTGTGTGTGTGTGTGTGTGTGTGTGTGGAAACTCCTGAATCTGGAGTTTGATACTCTTTGCCGTTTATTATAGTCTTACGGCCAGGTGACCACACTCCAAAAAACTTGAATTAAACACATAACTCAATTAATTGTGTGCATTTAGACGATTCGTGGTGAGGATGTCATGAAGCCTCATGAAAATCAGATCGAGAAGAGTGAAGATACTCACGTTGACCACAACGAGTCAAGACGGTTAACTGAGCAGTTCTTACACCACATTGCCATCTAGTGGAAGACAGGAGAATCTCGCAAATTAATCCGGGACACCAGAGAGGAGAGACTGAGACATGTAAAAAACTAGCAGACTATAAATAGAAATATACTGTTGTCATTTATAGCATACATAGCATAAAGTCATTTATATCTTCTTTTCTTTTTTCTTCTTCTTCCAGTCCGTCATAAAGGTAGGTGGAGTTCCAGTTCAGTGTGGTGAAATCCAGAGAAATACAGATCTTTTATTTGATCTCAGAAATGAAAAAAGATAGAACACACTATAAGGAGTATAAAAACAGTTTAACAATGTTAATACAGTCTCACGTGCCAAGGCTGAAAGAAGTCATGGAAAAGACATCGAACACAAAAAAAAGAATACAGACATGCCCGCCCCGACCAGAAAAAGCAACATTTTTGGGCTTTGGTTGTAGACTTTCCATCCATTATCAATAAGCTTTTGCTCTGTCAGGGTGGTGTAAGCCTATTTCTCAATCACTGGGCACCAGGCTAGGAGGTGTTTACATCCTCAGTAGGACAGTTTAGGATGGACGGGGGCTACTCTGCAGTTTATTGCAGGGTAGGCCCCCCCCTCCCAACACACACACACACACGCTATGGGCAATTTACAGTCATCAATTAACCTGAAAGACATGAACTGTCAGAGGAAACATGCAAACTTCACATAGACTGAGGCAGCTTCGAACCCACAGCCAAACAGCCCAGGTGCAGTTAGGTGGCTTTAGTGAAGCGGCACCAGCGAGGTGGCACTCGGATGCTCCTCCTCTTTCTCTGGAGACCATGGTCGTGAGCAGGAACGCTGTGCAAACATCCTACTGAACAACTGAATTGAGTTTTACTTTCTTCTTCAATGAAAGGCAGCATGTTGGCTGTTTTATTCAGATCCACAGAGAGAAGGGATTTTCCACCATCGTTCACCGTGATGGCAGTTGCTATGAGTTTCACAAATGAGCAAATCGTGTTCAAATTTGAAAGCCACTTTGCTGCATGGCGTTAACTCCTCCGTGTGTTTTTCACTCATTGCATATGTTGTTAAGAAGGGTGTCGATAACTTGCAGTTATGGTTCAGGGAGTGAGGTTCTTGTCCCAGGACTCCGGTCGCTTCCAGTGTTGGCCACATGGTGGCAGTGTGGCGTGGGAAATACGTCCATCTGCTGCGCCGAAATTCACTTCCCATGGGTGTATTGTAGTTCTGTACGAGTTTATTTATTTGCTGTGAAAAGATATATAATACTACACCTGTCCTCTATTATTACATTAAGTAGTTATTTATGATTTAAGTGTTCTGGCTTAGGTTGTTTCTCACACTGGTAGTGCAGCAGGGCAGAGCCTACGTTTTTTGACCACAAAGTTCTTGGTTTCAATCCCCTTCCTGCTGTAGTGCCTCATGAAGGGATTTATGTTGAATTTCTACTTAACTGTATAAATGAGCCAAATCCTGTAAGACACTTTTGAATAACAGCACCAGCTGAGCAACAGACATTGAAAAGTAAGAGTCTGAATAATGATGATGAAATGGGTGTTGAATTTGAACATCCAGCTATGATGTAACCACACTTTTGACTTTCATTTGTTGGCTTCACTTTTTTCCTTAAACAGTAATTTTATCTCCACCCCATGTCAAAAGAAAGTGCTCAGTCTGTGTGAAGTTTGCTCTGGTTTCCTCCCATAAACAGAACCCATGTGTGTGTTGAACTGGTGGCTCTAAATTGTTCTTAGAGAGACGTGTGGCTGGAACCCATCCAGGCCATTTTCGTGCCTCCCACCCTGAACTTCCAGGAGTGGGACCGGGCCGCCACGACCCTGCACTGGATGAGCGGTTCCTGATAACAGGTGACGGACACAGCAACACGAATGCTGGTATTGTGGGGCAACAAAATTTTACAGTTTTACACATTTCTTAGTCACACCTGACACACACAAGCCTGTGCATTTTAATTATGTCCCTCATGCATAAAGTACTTTTCAATCACTGCAGTGTCCAAAGTGGACAAGGGCGGGTGAGGAGACAAAGGTGAGGTGAGGCCTCATCGGCACTGCGTGTCTCCTGGGAGACTTCTCCCACTTCCACGTCCCCCAGCGCTCCTCCTCAGACCCTTTGCTACAACTGGAAAAGGCGTTGTGGTGGACAAGCACCAAGGAAGAATTGCCTCTTCGTTCTTGAGTATTCCTTTTCTTTTTGTGCCTTTCTGCGCTTTCCTTCAGATGTTATTCATAATGGCAGCTTTGTGTAGAGAAAGGTTTGGAGTGTTGGTGCCATGACAAAGGGGAGATGTGCCTATTAAAAAAGCTACAATAGTTCACCTTCAAGCAGGGATGCCGACACCGTGAGAGAACGGCCCCGTCTTTGGAGAGTTCAGAGGATCAGGAGCGGATTCAACTTTTTCATTTATTTCACAGGAAACCCTTGAAAAGATTTCTCATTACAGCTGGGCCTACCTTGTGCTATTAATTTTGCTTCTCCTTGAGAGGGGAATCGGGAGTGTAAACTGAAAGTTTGCCTGCGAGTGGACAGTCGAGTGCTGAAGGGTCAGGGGGCGCAGAAGGCGGCGCGCTTTCCTTCTGCTGGCGTGTGTTTGGACTGGCTAGGTGAACAGTCGCTGTTGCCTTACTCCCACTTTGTATGTTCACTCCAGGACTTTACCTTAGGTGTCCCTCATCGCACTAGGAAAATGAGATAAACAAATTTGCTGGCGAGCAAAAGCTTTGTAGATAGGAGTTCTGAGACAGTCTTGTGTTGGCTAAATCCGTCCTGTTGGTGGTGAGTAACAGGAGGTAGCGCTGGTTCCTCACAGCACGTGGACTGTGGGTTCGACTTTGCTCCGTGTGCAGTTTCGGTTTCCTTGCGCAGTCCAAAGACAAGCGTTTCAAGTGTATTGGTGACTCTTGCTTGCAACAGTGTGTATGTGTGACTGTCCTCCCCAGAAAACACTTTGCTGCACAGCTTAAGCTTCCAGAATATGCTCTGAACCACCATGCTTGGTAATTGAAAACAGACGGATGAATGAATTAATGAATGAAGAAGCTTTGGGCAAATAGTTTGTCATGTTAACTGTCTTATTATAATCTTCTCCAATTAAAACAGAAAGTGGAAAAATTGCATTGTCTACAAAAAAAATCAACTGCAAGCGGTAACTGCTTACGGGCATCTTCTCTCCTAGTGCCCCAGCCTGCCCCCGGCTCATCTTTGCACAGTGTCTGTCCTGGTAATTGTATGTAAATAACATGTATTCTCCTGTTAGGAACATTTCAGGCAGCTCTCTGTCAGTACTGCTTGACTCACCGGGTGATGGTCCCTTATGTGACTTGTGCGAAGAGCTTTTTGAGAGCCATGTTTTCCTGCCTTTGCCATCAGCTCTGGTCCTTCTGACCGTAGGCTGAGATGTGAACATGTGGGGTCGGTGGGTACACAGTGACGTGTGACCACGCCATACGGTCAGCGCCTCCCACTCGTCTCCCGCCCTTTGTCTTTCCTCGTGTGTTTTGTGGTGCTGCCGTGGAGCCCGTCTCCCTGGTGACGACTTGGCCATCAACCCCCAAATGGGCGGGGCACCTGATGGATGGGCCAGGAGGGGCAGCCATTAAGGTGTGTCTGCAGCTGGCCGATTAGAATGGACAAACAGGCGCCTCGGACGCTGCCGCGACACCAGTGACTGTTTACCATGGAAGGTTCTGCCATTTTCCTTGTGTAGATTTATTAATTCCCCCAAAATTGCTCTGCAACCCATTTATTCAGTGTTCTTTTCTGAACTCCGGAAGCCTCTCCCTCTGTAGGACCAAGAAAGTCTTCTGTTCCCCAGAACACATGAACGGTTCCTGCAGGGTCTACTAACTTCAGTCTACACATCTTTTGCCATCTTCTGTGAGGAACATGGCCTTTTTACACTGTCCTACTCACACATCCATTTACTGTATTCAGCTGGGGAAGCCTTACTGTATCAATTCAGGTTAAGTACCCTGCTCATCCCAGGAGGTGGGACTTTAATCTTGGTCTTTCAGTTCCAAGGCAGTCAGTGTAGCTACAATGCCACCTACTGTAGATAGACAGTTGGTACGTTCTCACATTGCTCCGGTGTGAACATGCAAACCTGGGAAAAAGAAGGCAGCTCCAGGTATCACCTCTGGATCAATGGCAACCAGGAGGTGTTCCTGCCACCCCCACAACACCTTGTAGTGCTTTGTACTGACCACAGTTTTGTTGGTGTGTAATGTTACTTAATTGTTTGATATTTTATTTATTTGAATTTAAGTATCGCCTCTGTGGAAGACAGCATAAAATGTAGGTGCAGCAATAAGTTACTTACAAGTAGTGCAGAGCACTGGTACTGTCGTGTTTAAAGTCACTGCCTTGAAATCAGAAGGTTCTGGGTTTAAACCCCTACTTCTGCTGCAGCAATGTTGGTCATGGTCTTTACCATGAACTAATAAAAATGTTTCAAAAATATGCAGCACAAACTGAAAACTACCCATCTGTATGAATGAGCAAATGATAGCAGGTCGCATAGTGTACAAACCTCACACTGTACCGGACAATCTTCAGAAAATAAAGATCCCACCAGATCTGGGTAAGTACCTTCGTCAAAGGTACTGCAGTCAGAGCAGAAGTTCAAACCAGGGACCTTCAGCTTGCGAAGCACCAGCCATACCCACCAGAGCACCTTCTGACTTGCTGGCAAATAGTACACTGATGTGTGTGGGTAATGTGACCTGTAACAACATGACCATCACATTATCTGTCTGCACCTTAAAGTTCTCCAGTTTTCATGTCTTTGGAATTTTTATTTTCCCATTTTACATATTTTAAGTTGTTTTTAGGATCTGCTTGAACCACTGTGTGGTCCTCTCTCCAGGTAGCCTCTAAGGGTGACGACGCAGTGAACCATGTAACCCGGTAACTTTCCTATGAACACACAATGACTACCAGGCTCCTGTGTCCCAGAATGCACCACTCTTCACAACCAGTGCTGGGAAAGAACCTCGGTCTCTTTGGACGTGTAGTTTACTGCCCTTTTGTGTTGGCTAATGTGCAGCTGGAGAATGTTTGACGTTGTCGTGCCACTCTTGAAACTGTCGAGTTGCCATGGAGATTCTCCGGGCAGCCAGAACGGGGGTCGCTCTGGAGAAGTGGGGAGGGCTGGTCAATTAACAACTCCACCTCATGTTTTTTCCACTATTTTTTCCCCCCACTGTCATCTTCATCCATGCGGTTCGTGTTGAGATGGCAGTGGATGAGCAGAGTGGCTGCCTTGTTTTGCGTATTTGATGCAGTTTCACTAAATATCACGAGGAACGATTTTTAAGGATAACGCTAGATGTCTTAAAGACACACCGAAAGCTAATTGTTCTTTACAGTGGCTGAAAACCTCCACTGGAGCCTGTAACATTCACTTTATGGGTTCTGAACAGTAGGAGAGTGGGATTAGGGCGAGTGGTCCGTGCTGGGAGGCCATATTAAACTGGAACAGCAGCTGGGTGTTGTACTGGACCCGTGCTGGTGCTCTTGCGCTTTGTCTTCATTGAGACATCAGGAAATGAGGTCCTCTAAGCAACAGCACAAAAAACATGACCATACAACAAATTTATGGCCTTTAAACAAAATGGCACACCAGTTTGTGCCCCACTGTCCCTCGGTTTCTTACTGTGCAGGAGAAGCAGTAGTTGAAGTGTTCTCCTATTGGCACCCTGGCATATTAAGTTTTGAATTTCTTCAGTGAATTAAAGATACTAGGTGATATTTCAAAAACACGGTGGGAAAGCAGCAATCGAGCAGACATGCAGTGTAACTTAGTGCACCAGAGTGATTGAAATGCAGCTATGAGGCTGTTATGAATAACGTTCATGAGCTCCCACTGCTGTGAGCGTGGTTCAGACCGGCAGACTCGTCGGGCGGGGGCAGAAAACAGCACCAGGAGATTACGAGAAGTGCCAGTACACAAGAAAACATGAAGGAGCTCTAAAGAACAAAACACAGAAGAGCCGCTACTGTATTCCACTGAGTCCCGACCCAGAGCAGAAATACAGCCCAACAGACAGCAAACCTCTCAGGTACCGTGAACATGCCTACAGGGGTGTTTATATCTATGGTACCACCAGCCAACTGGCCCAAAGCAGATACAGAACTGGTCTGCCTACCTGCTTTCGTGTCTTTGTCAAAATTCTGTCATAAAGAGTCTCCCAGACCCCTGTTGCACTCTGTATTGCAGTGTTTATTTATACACATACATTTATATTTCTGTGACAGTGATGCCACTTGTATTAAATGTTATCATGTGTGCCCTGCAAGTGTTCACCAGTTCTCTGGGGTAGCAGGTGGGCTAGAGGCTACAGCTGCTGCATCATACTTGAAGGACCCGGGTTAAAATCTCATCTCCTGCTGCAGGTACTTAACCCGAAACTGATGCAGTAAAAATGACAATGCTGTAAAAATGGGTAAATATTTTAAGGGTCACTCAGTGTGGAGGTGTAGAGTTGATTTAGCACCAAAATTACCATCTGGAATGGAACTGAGCTGAAAGGCGTATAAACATGTATAATATGCCTATGTTTGTAAATATTCTATATTTATCTGATCAGTATGCAGGAAATGGTGGCCTCAGTGGTGGACCTTCTGACCGCTGGTCGGCGTGCTGAGGGTGGCTGCAGTGGCTTTGCCCTGACAAAAGAATATTTTAAGGCCACTCTCCTCTCCAGAGTTTTCCAGAGTTCCTTGCCCTGTGGTCATCTGTTGCCCTGGGATCCCTCGTATGCCCTTGTGGCCTCTGGCTCAGGTCCGAGGGAGGGCGTCTCCGTGGGCCTCACTGCCTTTACGACCCGGTTGTTAATTAACCAGGACTGTGGATGCCGATGTCCTGCATGAATCATGAGCTGAGAACCGTCTCCAGATGTGCTGGTCAGCAGCTGGCAGAGCAGCTCTCACTGTGCAGACTGGTGGCACTTTCCTCCACCGTGCCAGTCAGCAAGTGGCACGGTGGTTCACACGGGCCCAGTAAGCTGGTGTGTCGGTTTGAGAGCTCTGTAGGATTGTGGCAAGCAGCTAGCAAAGAGCTTAACATAGACCAAGTGGTTAGAGATGTCCTGACTTGAGAACCTTCTTGGACTGTGTTAGCATAACAGTTGACACTAGGCTTAAGAACATGGTACTCTGCCTCTTAAGGCCCCACGGTGATCTCCGTGCCGCTGTCCTAATGTCAGCTCCATAGGACAACAAATAGTGACACTGCGGGGAAATTTTTCCGTTTCTGAGCAGCTGAGGGAGATCTGATGCCTTTAAGGGCAATTTTGACAATTGCAGAAGTCGGACAGCAGGTCATATGGTGGTCAGAGCCACCACCTTTTGGCTTGAAGGAGCCACATTCAAATTGTACCTCCTGCTGTGGTGAATGTACTTATCCTGAATTTACATGGTTAAAAGATTAGCAGCTATATAAATTATGAGTAACATAACGTTGTGTGTCAGTTAAATGGATGTGCGCAAAAGTAAACTAATTCTTACCACAGTCAAGGTATATATGTCAAGCTATGGCCACTTCAAGCTTTAGAGTTTTTTTTTTTTTTTTTAATCTTTATCAAAACTTTTGTCTCCAAGCTTTGTGCTGGATTTCTTGGTCTCTGATCCCCACACAATAATTGTGGCTGTTTTCATCTGCTGAAAAGACAGACCTAGAGCCGAGTGCTTAACCTGACGTTCTCGCGGACAGGGGGGCTTTAGGGTCCTCGTGACCGAGTGTGTGGCGATGCGGGAAGGCCTTGAGGGAGATGTCCAAAGTCACTAAGCTACAAACCCTGTACAAGCAAAGAGCCAAAAGAAGAAGAAATGTAAAGTTTTATCAACAGAAACAAGAAAAAGACTAGAAGAAAATGTTTTTACATTTATTTCTTTTTATTTTAGCTTTTTTTTAACTACAGAAGATCATTTAATTATTGTTAACTTTTTATATAACCATTTTTCTATATTTTGGCCATAACCAAATGCTATCATTCTCCTCCATCCCGCACTGGGTGGTTGCCATCGGGTTGGTCATGAGCAGGCAGGCAGCTGGAGCTCGAACAGGAGGCGCTGCAGGGGGGCAGCTGAGGGTGCAACAAGCCTGGCCAAGGCCACCCGTGGGAGGATGGGAAGTGGTCAGCACCAACACACAAAAGGCCACTTATAAATCCACGGAGAAGGCTGAGTCCTGGGTCCCACGGAGGGGTCAGGACTGTGAGGTTAGGAGATGGTGAGAATGGGGGATGGTGGGTGAGGGCAGAAAATTCCCCTCCATAACTCAAGTCATTCTGCTCACTCAGGTCTTTGGATTCCCTGCCTCTAAGCAAAGTCTCCAAGAACCTTGAATTCTTAAAGCTGAGCAGAGCCAGTAGATTTGTTCAGTCAAACTGAACTAGAAGCAGGTTTTCCTGCATCATTCCAACATAAGTTTTCAACCTACACCACACATGTAATGCATTTCTCAGTATTAATGAACAAAAACATTTTGTAACATTTATAAAAGTAGTAAAACATAGAACACATAAATAAAAAATAAAGATGTATTTCTCTCCTTTGGATTATTGGGATGTCACAGTGATAGAGGTGATTGTGGAGGCCTTTTCTGAATGTCATACAATTAACTAAAAAAAGTATAAAAATCTAGAAAAAACTCCATCCACACAGTTGTGTACAACTGGGTTCTGGAAGAAAGATGAAGCTCTGCATCTTTTTTCAAAGCCAACCTTTGTTGCCTTTAGTGATGTAATTAATCTCTTTTGTGAAATATTAATTTTTGACGTTTTTTTTTACTTTTGAGCATGTGCCCTGCAGACCACAAAGTTTTATTTTAACTGATGGTGTTTGCCACATCCTTTTCATGTATAAAGTCCCTCTGTTCCGTTACACCTGGAAGTGTGTCCATCCGTCACTGTGGAGACAGTTATCTGGTTGCACATTCCGAGCTCCTTTGGAGGTGGTGAACCAGGTGGTCAGATGAAGGTAACCTCAGTGAGGTCAAGCTTCTGTGAGCCAGTGTGTGTCAGTGTGTGTCAGTGTGTGTCAGTGTGTGCATTCAAATGAACTGAAACCGTTTAAAACAAAACAAACACTGAGACAAAAGCATTTTCTGTTCAGTACACACACTTCAGAGGGATACACTTAGCTGAAAACAAAGATTGTATCTGGCTTTGTTTTACTAGTGTGTGTTTAGGAGATTTTGTACAAATGGCGCCCAAATGGAAACACCACAGTAAAATGGCAGTAAACAGGGGAGGCCTCAGCATACAGACTGTTCTGCATCTGGATTTAAAGTGGAATATTCAGGGGATTATGCTGCATTTGTTTAAACTAAGCCATAATTTGAAGTTGTACTAGATGAAGTGGGGCCAAGAATGCCAGTTGCCTCTCCCCAGAGCTGTCGATGAACAGCCTGTGCCAACTCCTGATGCTGCTTACGTGAAAGGGCCTCCTCTGGACAACAGGTCCATTTGCATGACAAAAGAGGGCTACTGAATTGAGGTTCGAGGGGAGGAAACAGCCCACTGGGGAGGAAAGAGGAGCTGCATCTCCCTCCTGAGAAGAAGTGGTGCTCTGGGGAACTCATAGCATGGTAAGATATGCCAGGAGCTACGGAGAACTTGTACCCTGGCTGGGTGACAGAGCTGGTTAGCTAGGCTGGGGACCCCAACCATCACTGAGGACCTCCATCATCATCACATCACTGCGCCACTGAAAGTACTCCTGCTGTCATCATCCTGGAATCGGGTGACTTCAACCAAGATTTCATTTGCTGTGGTTGTTGTTCTAAACACTGATGTTCTTCTTAAAAGAAGGTGAGTTTAACTGAGCTACTAACTCAGTAACATAACAATTACACAAATCCATACAGTAATTACTTTTTAATGTTTTTTCTCTGGAGTTAAATTATACAGCAGCTTGATTGTTAATAATTTTTGCCAGATATAGATTTTGTAACATATAGTTATACATTTTTTGGATTAGTGAGGTGTCTTAATATACTTTTAAAATAACCTACTCACTGCAGACATAAACATGATGGAGGTGATCTTGCGAGCAGCCATGATGGTGCCTGTTTTGGGGGTAATACTTTCCTTTACGTTCAATTTAATGCCTACATCTGACTGCCTTTTGTGTCTAAATAGTTCCTGTATATTCTTGTATAATTCAGTCATTTTTTTTTACAAAGTCGGCAGTAACCAATAGAGAACTTGTTACAATTATCCATAGAGTAAATCTACAGATGTTGTATTTAAGGCTAGGCTCCTGTTATTTTCAAATAAAATCCAAGAAAAAAATGTATTCAGTAATATCTGAACTTCTTTTTTTCCTGGTTTCCTCTGAAGGTGATGGTCAGGAGTGAATCCACACAGCCCTGGACACATGTGAGAAGGCAGGACCCTGGTGAGTTCTGAAACTGCCATTATTATTATTATTATTATTATTATTATTATTATTATTATTAGTGGTGGTAGTAGTAGCAGTATTAGCATTCCTACAACCTTTTCTGATGGTTTGCAGTTATCCTTTTGTGCTGGTCATTATTTCCTAAACCAGTTCCCTACTGGGATCAAATGTGGTGGATAAGGCTGAACTGGCTGTGGCTACATGAATACAGTGGACTGTGTGAAGGTTCATGGCTGCTAGAAGGTGTAAGTGGACTTCTTCTTCCTCGTGATCACCAGGGGTCCATCAGGCCAGTGAGCACCAGCTGATCTTCCATGGGCAGGAGTCGGTGTTCCAGCTCTTTAATGTCTCACTGGACTTCTGGCATGCCCAGCGCTTCTGCTCCACACAGTTTGGCAGGCTGCCCTCTGAGGGGCGCCAGGAAGACGCCAATGGGGCTCTGGAGCTCATGAAGGAGTCTGGACTGGGGAAATCTGTGTGGACCACAGAGCCTAGTCCACCCAGTTTGGCTCCACCAGCAGATTCGGAGAAATGTGAGTTTTGGGTCCCTGTTCTGACCAGTCAGTGTGAACTTATGAGTGGTTCATCTCATAAGGTGTAAATGAACCTCAGCAATATCTGTGTTGACCAGTGTATGTCTCCAAGCGGTTTTTACCCAAATCAATGTTTCAGTGCAGTTTTACCAATCGATGTGAGTCTGAATCACAAACCAGTCCAGACCAGTTACTATGTTTTGATACACAGTTTTATCCGGTCAGTGTAAGGTTGTTCTCCAGAGAAACTTAACTGTGGTCACTGGTGTCTTTACTGGCACTTTTTACCAGTCACTTTGAGCTTGTGAGCCTCTGTGATGGAAATTTTGACCTTTCAGGTTGGTGTCCTGTCCCATGTGCACCCAACCTCGTATAATACCTGCAGAATAGACACTGAACATTTCAAGCCTACATTGAACAAATGGTTACCGATATATGGATGATGGATGGATGATGGATGGGTGTCTGGTGTCAGTATTCATGTAGTGCTGTCATATGCAACATTCTGGATGCACCCCAATCACTTTTTACACCTCCAAGTATTGTGAACACTACGGTGTGGAAACAGTGTTTATGAGTGTTCATGGCAAGTAGGTGTAAACACAGGTGTGGTGTAAGGTGTGGTGACCTTTCAGTGATCATTCTGTTCTGTATTTAGCACCCAATCACACCACACATTAGGCCATATTATAAGGGAGGTGTAGGACTAGGGAACAAAAGGGATGGACGGTTGTGGAGACCTGTCTTCTGCACTTCCCCCCCAGATGTGTCTGTCTCCGCTCTGAACTTCCCCCTGGAGTCCCAGGAAGGCTATGCCCGTCTGGAGGTGGACTTCCCTTCCTTGGGGGCTGTGAGTGTGTGCTCACGTGTGCAGTGGGACCGACGACACAGCAAAACATCGACCGTTTTCTCATATGCGGCACCCGTGTTCACCAACGAGCTGCTGCTGCGCGCCCGGCTGAGTGAGGACCGTGTCCTGCTGGCGCTCATCGTGCACGGCCAGCACCGGCCTTTCAAGGCCTCCTTCACCAACAATGGTGCCTGGCACCATCTGTGCATCACCTGGAGGGGAAGTGATGGCCACTGGGCTGTACACGTGGATGGGCAGCAGCTGGATGGTGGAACAGGAAAAGACACACCTTCCCATCTCCATGCCGGTGGAATCTTTGTGGTGGGTCAGGATCAGGACTCGTTTGGCGGGAACTTCAGCGAGCCCTTTGTGGGAAACATTACGGGGCTGGGCGTGTGGGACGGGGTGCTGGAGGAGTCGGAGGTTTTGGCGCTGAATGCCTGTGCATCCGTTGACCACCAGCCGCTCTTCTCCTGGAACGTCCTAGACATGACCATTCACCCCGATGTGAAGCAAGTGCCAGCCAGCGTGCGCTGCCCAGGTGTGTGCCACTGTCTGTGCCAAAGTAATGCGTTTACTTTGTTAAAATTTCACTTACTTTATTTTTTTAATTATGTGGTTGTGCTCTATTTATGTGCATAGGTGATGTGTCAAGAACGTGTGTGTCTTTATGTTTGTGTGGGAGGCAAAGTGGATTTGGCAGGGCAGGTTCACAATAATGTGGAACCTTTGTGCTTTTATTTTCATGAAGACTACGGTGCTGAGTTTTATTGCTCCGAAATAATCCTATGAAAAGCTGACTGGGAATGGAAGATTTTAATGAGGTGGCCCGCCATCCCCACCCCCCTACCCGCGTTTCAGTATACCTCTTCACTCACGCCTGTTAACAAGGCTTTTATCAAAAGTTTATTAAAATATGAAGCTTGTTCAAAGAAGATGTGAAGGTGTTGCCTAAGGGTTCTTCAGTCACGGAGCCGGATGGCAGCAGTGTGTAGATCGCATTGCTACTTGATCACTTTGCTAAGGGGCTCAATTAGTTAAGGATTTGATCCAAAACTTACAGCTACAGAGAAGGCTGTCAAATTCACAGTGCTGGAGCCCAACTCTACATCCAAAATAAAGGGTTCATTTTTAATATGGTAATAATGCATTTAACTGTGGGAGTCAGTGAAAGCCACAGTGACAGCCTGGTTGCTCCATTGGCTCATGCGCTGAAACTGGCCTCCTCTTTTTCCTCTGCATGGCTGCCTTTGGTAACAGCCAGCTGGAATCACCCAGGTCAGTCTGCCAGGCAGTTTTCTGAAATGCCCAGCAGACATTATGATCCAGAGCCTCCACTTTTATTAGATTCAATGAAGGGCTTTTCCTGCAAAAACTGTCACTGTTACATGGCTGTCAGGCAGTGACAGATAAATCCATTTCCTCTCTAATGGTGATTTCATTTCTGCATTTTGAAAAACCTCGTGTAGATATTTGTCACTGTTGATTCATTTAAAGTATTATTTATAATTGTTTTGCTATTGCTATGTTTGTATTAATGTATTTCTGCATTGATTCATTTGGCGGATGTGTTTGACAAAGCAGTCAGTTTGTCTCTCACCACCATTTTTGGCAGCATACGTAACAAGAGCAGCTTCTAATGGGAGTTTTCATGTTCAGTTTTGAAATACCGCAAATTTGCAGGCTGAAAATGGAAAAAAATGGCTGGGCAGCAACCATGGTGAAACTGAAGGTGGTGAGAATGAAAGTACGTAGATCATAAACTGCCTGACTTCTCATGTTACAAATGATCAAGTAACCAGTTTTTGAGGATTCAAGTACATTCTAGTTCATTTATTCCTCACTGTGTTTTCTTCACTTATTTATTTTCTATATTTTCTGCCCATAGCAGAATGAGTGTGACCTGTGTTTCCCTGTGAAATCAGCATCTCCTTAAATCTCCATAACGCAAACAAATCAGAAGTGCAAGATGCCTTGATTCGGCTCTCCTTGGCACTGTTTACAGGTTATGGCTAAGAAGTAAGAAGATGAGGAACGCTGTTTGCATTTATAGGATCGAGTGTTTAAAAATCAGTATTGAATATGAGCATTTGGAGAAAATATATTTTATTTTGTAGTCTGCAGTCATTTAAAGTAAAGTATGATTGCATTAAATTCATTTGATAAATATTACAGAGGATTTTATAGAACCTACCGAGCAAATAATTCAAGCTTTGTCTGTAATTTTAAGCTTTTACGAATGTCTTAGTGGTTCAAGTGACTTTGGTCTTATACACACATAAAATCACAAATAGGCTTGAGGTCCCAGCTGTGTCCGTAAGCTGAGGAGCCAGTGTGGTGTCAGTGTTGGTCTGCGTGATGGACAGGACTACAGGATGACAGCTGAAGGGTGAAAAAACTGAAAGTTCAGCACTGAATCACCATCAGGTTCTTACAAACAGCTTCTCTGTGGTGTCTTAGTTGTTTCCTTTAAATTTACTTGTTGATTTTTAAACATAAAAAGTCGTTTTTTTGTTGATTTCAGCAAACGTTTTAAGATCTTAACATGTTTTTCTTGGTAGTATTTGGTGTGATTATTGCTTTGTGAGGAACAGAGTGCCGAGGCTGACTGGAGTGGGATTACGTTGTTCTCAAAAGCCCACCGAGGCCATTCCTCCCATGGGGCTTTTCTTTGCAATGGGGCACAAAAACAGTTGAAAAATAACATGTAAAGTGGAGCTGCTCTTGTCTTTGTTTGAGTAGCAGCTATTTGACAGCTGAGTAATTTCGCTGACCTTGTAAAGTTAACCCCCAGTTGGCCTGTGTGAACAAACACGGCTCTGGGTGGAGGGTGTGGGGGTCTACTGGTTACTGAAATGAATGAGATGTGAGTGGAGGAGATGCTGACAGGGGGTCTCCTCTTGCTGATGCATCTGAAAACATTGTATGAAAGAAGTCCAATAGCTTAGTAAATGCCTCCTGAGTCTGGACAGAGATCTTACCCAAGACTCACTCTGAAGAGGGCTGCTTGATAGCTAGAACCACTACTGGGGTCTCACACTTTGTCACTAATGTTAATTTTGCAATTGCACTGAAGGCACTATGACAAAGGAGGTCCACCACCTGTGCCTGTCATAGGACGCCGGAGGACAACAATGGCATTAGGTCACCCAAAGCCAAGCTTTCAATGGCATGCTCAAATATGTAAGAGCAGCTTCTCTCCAGCAGTGTCCACAGTCCATCTCACTCCACTTCCCAGCATTTCTGCAAAAACTGGCAACTTGTTCAAAGAAACACTTGACATTACAAGAGTCTATCAACCCTTTTGTCACCTCTGTGCGTCTCTGTTAAGGCCACACCCACACACACACCCATGTCTTTTGTAAGTGACTGGCTATGGCAGTGCGCGGCGGCAGTTGCCATGGAGATGTACTCTGGTTTACAGTTGCATACATGGTTTGTACACAGAAAGTGATGTATTCGGTTCCTGACTCCTCTTATTAGCTGTTACATAGCCACGCTTCAGTACCTACTATATCTAAAATTTAGAAAAAAAATTGTGATTATTAATTTCCCTGTACTGAAATGTATTTTTATTATATGTATTATCTAATTATATTTATTATTACATTTATCTATTATTATTTCAGTTTGATTTCTTAGCTGTCCAGTCAGTTGTGCCTTACTCTGACTGCAGGAGGTCGTCGACCCCTTCTGACCCCAGGCTGCCGTGCACTGGATGGGCGCTCCCCCCCAGAGACCCCCCATTTCACTACCATCCCCTGCTCCCAGGTGCTGTCCGTCATCTGCGTCATCCAGAGAGGTGAGTCACAATTCCTGGTGCTTCCCAATCCGAGGACACCAAAGTCACTGGAAACTCAACAAATAATCATGGCCACGCACTTCTGTCCTAAATACTGCAATTCCGGAACAAATGAGACCAACCAGGAGAGGGCAGTACAATTCACTGAAATGGGAGTCAGAGGAAACAAAAAAGGAGGAAGTTGAATTAGGGGGCGGCAGTCAATGAGGCAAGATACTGGTTATTTCTTGAGGACCAGGGTGATGGTGGTGGTTCTGAGACACTTTGGGACAACAGCCTGATGCAGGGAGGTGCTGAAGATGTCAGTGAAGACCTCCGCTACGTTCACTAGTGCACTCCTTCTATACATGGCTGGGAACACCACCTGGTCCTACAGCTTTCTGTGAGTTGACTCTTGCCAGAGTTGTACTCATATCAACGATGGACACAGACAGTACCTGGTTGCCAGAAGGAGCTACTGCTTCATGGCTGGAGCCGTGCTGAGGCCCTCAAACAGAGTTTGGAAGCCGTTCAGCTCATTTGGCAGGGACACCTTCCCAACATCAACACTGTTATTGTTACTGTTGTAGTTGGTGATATTCTGGGCATGTGTCAGGGCTGGCAGACCATGAGACCAGGGTATGGTTAAGGACATGTACAGCGTCATATATGCTCACTGGTCTGCCTCTGTTGCAGAGCGCTTCCAGAAGATGAAGGAGCTGATGGATGCGCAGAGTGGTCAGCCGAGTCACTTCATGCACCACCTGATGCAGCTCTCAAACAGGACTCTAGTATGGAGGAGACAGACAGACAGGCAGATAAATGTATTAAAGTGTTAATGTTTCTTTGTTTCTTCTCTCACATCAACTCTGTCTTTTCAATCAAGGCTGGAGCAGTGTTGCTCTCCAAGGAAGCCCAGCTCCTGACCTGGGAGCAGGGGACCACACTGTTGGAGGTGTCCCAGCAGGCTCTGGAGGAAACACAGGGGGAGCTGGAGCCCTCCGATGTTCTCTCACTGGTGCAGCTGCTAGGCCAGGCAGCTGACATTGCTGCCAGTGGGAATAAGAGCCAGGAAGAGGCTACAGCTTTTGGGCATCATTTTCTGGCTGTGGCCGACCGGATGATGGACCCCAAGAACATTCAGAAGTGGAAAGAAGTCCAACAGGTGTGACTGCAACAGGCTCTAAGATCTGTACTGATACAGAGACTTGTGCTCTGTGTGTGTGTGTGTGTGTGTGTGTGTGTGTGTGTGTGTGTGTGTGTGTGTGTGTGTGTGTGTGTGTGTGTGTTTCAGCATTGCTCCACCAGGGGGCAGTAAGTCCAAAGGAATACCACCAGCACCTTTTGTTGGAACTGGATGTGGCACTTAGGCACAAAGCTCACAGGATGTGGTCTGATGGCCTTATAGTACCGACTAAAATAGAGCATGGTCATAAAAATTGAGACATTGAGTTATTTTTTTTTCTTTTCCTTAGCTTCACCCTGAATGGTTGTTTTAATATCCAGAGGCTGGCAGACCAGAGAACGGACAAGCCTTTATTATAGTCAATTGTCTAGTAACCTTGACATTGATTTGGATTGAGAGCTATCTTTGAGGCAGCGAACAACTGGCTTTCTATCTCAGTTAATTGTTCACAGTTTCTCCTTCACTGTGTCTGGACGGCTCACAAAGGAAGATGGTTAAAGAGCAGAAAAACAGCAGTCATTAAGAGACATGTCTGGAATGTGGCCTGTGATGTTCCTCCACAGTGTGACTCATCTCTGTCGCTCTACCTTCTCGTGCATCTCCAGAAGCCAGTCCACTGTACCTGGGCTCAAATAAAGCAGAGGTGGATGTCTTCTCTGAGCTCAGCACTCTGGACTTTCTCCTCTCTTCAAACAGGTTGTGAATGGGCCCATGGTGGTGGTCCAGACTATTGACCAGATGGTGACCAACCTGAACCCCCTGCTGATGACTGAGGACAGTGGGCTCCTCATTCATGGCAACAATATCAGTGGGTTTATGTCATGATACCTTCATGAGCTTTTTCAGTCACACACAGTCACAAACACACACGCGCGTGCATGTGTGCACGCACAAACTCACACATACACAGTTTCACACACACACACACACACACACACACTAAAACTTTTGCCAGGTTGGTTACTCAGTAAACCATATCTCTTTAACCTTGCTTTACATGCAAAAAAAAAGAATCAAAAGAAGCTGTTTTAATGAAAGGTAACATCTTTTGATTCATTTTTGCAATTTGTTCACTAATACAGTTGGACACCCATTTATTCAGTTTACACACAAATATATATACTTATAAACTTGTATATACTTATATAAAATTGCCAACAGTATTACTCTTGCTGGGACCTGAATATGAGCTCTACAGTGTGCCTCTTCAAACCTGCTGGCTGTCCCTTTTCCTTCAGCTGTCCTTCACTTTCTGATGGGTGCTGTCAGTCTGGGTCGGATGATCGTCTGTGTCTTTTCCTCAGAGTTGGAAGTGCAGCAGAGGAGCCTGGCAACAGACACCAGCGAAACAGGGTTCTGCGGCCCGGCCCTGGAAAAACGGTCAGGCCTAGACTGCATCGAGGTTCCATCACAGAACATGAAGGCGCTTCATGAGAGTGGTAGGGCACCATCGGGGACAGTCCCAGCAGTGAGTGTGCTAAGGTCTATGTGGAAATTGGACTCAGTATGAGATAGATTTCACTGCTCAGGTTTCCAGCAGCTCACCCTGATGAACACCTGGTATGGCTCGATCTGCACGCTTTTCAATGCTGAGAGTGACACCACCTCGGTCCCTGTCAAGGGCGACATTGACCTCCTTCCTGCTGTCAGCGACGGGACTCATAAGTAAGCACAGTGGTTACGGTAACAGCCGCTGTTATTTAGCACATGTGACATGGAGAACTCACTCTTCATTTGACCCTGATGGCAGGTACATTGGCGTGATGCTGGGGTCCTCAGTCATCTCCAGCACGGTGCTGGGGGCAGGGGAGCCGGTCAGCACAGCTGTGCACTTTCACCTACAGCACCGGCACCAGGTGAGTGTGGATCATGGATATGGGATCTACAAAGGACTCCTTTTGCTATTGAGCTGACTGTTTCTTCAAAGCATCTTACAATGTTAGACCACTTACAATGATTTATGCAAATAATAATAATAATAATAATAATAATAAAGATTTGGACTGTTCTTTAGAGAGACTGTTTACATCTCCAATTTAAACTGCTGTTTTTGAGGTTTCAAATTCAAATGAATTTTGTCACTCGTACCGAAAACAGCAGTCGTGCACCTGCAGGTCTGCTTGTTTATCTGCTTTTACGCTGCCTATTTTTCAGAATTGCTCATTGATGTATTTTTTTGTTTTTTGTCACTTTGCTGCATCTTTTGTCATTCTGCATATTTCCCCAGAATCCTCCAGGGACTGTGTATGACCCAGTTTGTGCATTTTGGGATTTTACCTTCATGTGAGTACACCTTTCCGGTTTGAGGACATGAGACACCCAGGACGGCACTGTCTCCACTGTACAGAGTAATCACGTACTGTACTCCACCTCCAATTGGACCTAAAGGTCTCATCCATCTCTGGTCTAATCTTGGAAACTGCCCGGGTAAATTAAATAAGCATGAGCAGTGAACTAGTGTCCAGAAAACAAGGGCTTATGGGAACTGGTTTTGGATGTCATAGGCCCGAGACAGGAGGGAGTTGGTCCACCAAGGGCTGCAAGGTCACCTCTACGTGGCAAGACTCCACTTCATGTTACTGCAACCACACCACCAACTTTGCCCTCTTGCTGCAGGTCTATGAGGTCCAGGTACACTTCTTCCTCAAGTGTTGACCTACAAGTGCAGGTTTGGTGTCTATCTGTTGTCCCAGTCTTGGATGAGTATATTCACCCAGTACTCCTTGGAGGTCCATGCCCTGTGCCCAGTTCCCTGATCCATATACTACCTGCTGTAGAGGAACCCAGAGAGTGAACATACCCTGCAGACGTTAACGTTCATTGGCTGTGGAGTGTCCCTCTGTGGCCTGGTATTCACATTCATCCTCTTCATCGCTGTCGGGTAAGAGAGTTCAAATCTAAACTGGATACAATCTCAATAAGAAGAATCACCTCGATTCTCCATTACAATTCTGTAATTTTGTAATATTTGTGCGGGTCACTGGACAATGCTGTCCACTAAACTGCAGAACACTACTGTCGGTGTTCTACCCCTCTCAAACCTGCAGAGTCCCCAAATCAGACCGCACCACAGTCCACAAGAACCTCATTGTGGCCCTGAGTATCGCAGAATTGCTGCTCATGTGCAGTGACACGGCCTCGGCATACCAGGTGGGTTTGGAGACAGACATCTTCCCTCTAGTACACCCTGCTACTCAAGAGGATTCCAAGGCCTGACCAGGCTGATGTGTTCTGCAATACAACTGATGTGAGGGTGAAACTCTACAAGACCTTTTCTTTTGACGTTGAACCCAAGGTTTCATACAGTACTGTGCAAAAGTCATAGGCAGGCAACTTAAATGTGTGTTGAGAAGTACAGCTAGATTCTTATCTACCATCAGGGGGGTTTCTCATTGGTCCCAAATTCATTCTGCAGCCTGAGAATGACCTCAAACACCTGATGTCAGTCATATAGAACTATCTTGAGCAAAAAGAAGGAATCCTGCAACAGACGGTATGGTCCCCACAGAGCCCTGATCTCAACATGATCAAGTCAGTCTGGGAGGACATGTAGAGACAGTCAAAGTGTGCAGAAGAACTGTGGCCAGTTCCTCAAAATGTTTGGAAGAACCTGCCAACCTCCACCTTAAACTGTATGCAAGTTTGCATAAGAGAACTGATGCTGTTTTAAAGGCAAAGGGTGGTCCCACCAAATATTGATCTGATAGGGGTTTTTTTGTCTGCTGCACTTTTTAGAAGGTTTATTGATTAATAAGTTTTCATGGTATTATTTTTGGAACCATCCTCGCTTTATAGCATTTTTCCCACAGGTGCCTCAGACTTTTGCACAGTATTGTACATGTAAAGCATGTTTGCTAGCACTGACCTGCATCACCTTCTGAATCGTACAGCTTCTGACTTCACAGAAAGGGTTACCAACCAGTTACGTACAATTCCATATTTCTTTGATGCATCTATTGGTCTGATCATTCCTCTCCTCTGCACTAGGGGGCGTGTCTTGTGGTGACTGCACTGCTTCACCTCTTCTTCATGGCCTCTTTCACCTGGATGCTGGTGGAGGGTCTGTTACTGTGGAGCAAGGTTGTGTCGGTCAACATCAGCGAGGACAGAAGGATGAGGCTGTATTACGCTATCGGCTGGGGTAACTGTACACGCGTGAGCGGGAACGTGCACACGTATGAACACACACCTGATTCCTGCCCCATGCTCAGCAGACTGTTTATATCAGACTGTTTTTACTTAATGGAAGTTATAAATACACCACAGAAAATACCACCAAGGTTTTCAGGAACTGGCCTTATTATGTCTGTTTGATCTTATCATTAATAAGAACACTACTTCCCTAACACAAAAATATTTTTTAAATGCTTGGATTTCCTTCATATTACATCTTTTGAGGTACTTGGGTTTGTGGTGATAAATACGAGTTCTGCTAAAACTGTCATTGTGCAATTTGAAATACATACATACAGTATAATTACATTCGTATGGACCCTTTATTCCAAAGGGACATAAGATGCAGTGGTTATATAGAAAATGTAACTTACTGAATGTATATGTATAATATATACAGTACTGTGCAAAAGTCTGAGGCACCTGTGGGAAAAATGCTATAACGTGAGGATGGTTCCAAAAATAATGCCATGAATACTTATTAATCAATAAACCTTCTAAAAAGTGCAGCAGACAAAAAAACCTCAATCAGATCAATATTTGGTGGGACCACCCTTTGCCTTTAAAACAGCATCAATTCGCTTATGCAAACTTGCATGCAGTTTAAGGTGGAGGTTGGTAGGTTCTTCCAGACATTTTGAGGAACTGGCCACAGGTCTTCTGCAGACTTTGACTGTCTCTGCATGTCCTCCCAGACTGACTTGATCATGTTGAGATCAGGGCTCTGTGGGGACCATACCATCTGCTGCAGGATTCCTCCTTTTTGCTCAACATAGTTGTGTATGACTGAGATTGGGTGTTTGAGGTCATTCTCAGGCTGCAGAATGAATTTGGGACCAATGAGAAACCTCCCTGATGGTAGATAAGAATCTACCTGTACTTCTGAACACACATTTAAGTTGACTGCCTATGACTTTTGCACAATACTGTACATATTTGAGAAATTATGATAATATCATAGATGAAGTATGCCCCTGTGCAGCACAATACTGTTTGGTTTTCCTTTTAATATATTTTCTAGAGCAGTATAAGTTGCTGCATGACATACTGCATGGTTCATCAGGAACTACAGGTTGTGGGTTCTGAATCATTGTGCACCTTCTTTTTCCCTTGCCCCCCCCCCATCTCCCACCCTGTCAGGGTGTCCTGTTTTTATCGTTGGCCTGACCCTGGCAGTTTCCTACGACAAGTACAAGGCAGATGACCACTGCTGGCTCAACGTTCAGACCAACGTGATCTGGGCCTTTGTGGGACCTGTCCTCGTCATTCTGGCTGTGAGCATCTCTCTTGCCTGGTGTCTGCTGAACCCCAATGTGTTTTTGTCCTCCGACACATGACAACTGACCCACTTTGCCCCCAGGTCAACATGGTGGTGCTTTGGCGCGTTGTCATTGTGACGGTGTCCAGCGCTCGCCGTAAAGCCAAGATGCTCACGCCGAGCTCCAGCTCTAAGCTGCAGGCCCTGGACCTCACCTGGTGAGTCACAGTGCACATATATGTGACCCAGAGTAAAGTGGAGTACCCCCTCCTTCTGGCTTTTTATCCATCTTTCTCAGTGCTTCCCCTCAGTATGCCGGTCCTATGAGAGGCAGAGAAGCTCAAACTCCCTGGACCTGGGAGTCGGCAAAAGGGGCCTCAAGGGGGAAGAGGCGGGGGTGTAGACGCCCTTATCAGCCTCGCACCTGGGCTCTACAGATAGCACAGCATCTGTCTGGAGGGGCCAAACTGTACCCCGCAGAGAGCATGATGTTTAGCCTGTGCTCACCCATATCTCACATGGAAACATCGAGAACCCAACATGAACAAAATCTAAACTCTAATCAACACATTTTTATACAGCTCGGTCATTTTTATTGTACCAGTTCAGGGTTAGTACCTTGCTCGAGGTGGCTACAGCACGAGGTGGGATTCAGACCTGGGTAATTTCAGTATAAAGTTTGAGTCCTCACTCGCCCTGAGGAAAACTTCTGTCTGAGATGAATCATATTGCAATGATACTCCATTACCTTTCTTCTAACAAAATCCGTTTGCGTCAGCTAATAAGCCCAAGGTAGCGCTCAGACAAGTTAAAAATGAGCACGTACCTCGAAATTTTAACTTTTTAAATTGTTTCTCAGGACGTAGTGTGTAAATGTACCTACTGGCAGTCCCACTGTCCTCCCATAAAACTTTCAGATGTCACAGTGCAAGAAACGCTCACAGTTTTATCCAAAATAAATGAAAGTAAGAACACAGAACTGTTAATGCTGTCCTTATGTGAAGTGGCTGTATATTGAAAACAGAACCAAGGTGTGTTGCAGATGTCAGCAAATACAGCCATCTCTCTTTCTCTCTGTATCTCTCTCTCCATTCACTCTATTTATTTATTTCAAGCTTGAGCCACAGCTTGTGAACGACAGCAATTTGGGACTTGGGAGGAGCACACTTGAAGCTCGAGGAATATTTTGCGTTTAAAAAAGTTCCTGTTCTCTGGGAAAAAAATTGTTTGCCTTTGAATCGGTGACGTTTGTCTTTGATGTCCTTTGTCTCGCTTTCAGACAAGCTTCCTGGCCAAAGGTGTGATTAAACGGCCTATTTGTAGCAAAGTCACGAGACTATTCTACTCTAATGACCCGCGTCCGTGGCGTTACTGTCACATGGCTCCAAAGACAGAGTTGTGGGAACATGAACTTTATTATTTGTGTGTTGTGATTGACAGCAGCACCCAAAAAGCACCACGACACACCCACCCACAGAACTGCTGCACAACCAACACGGCCTCAGGGTCATTGCCAGCCCTAGGCTTCCCACCATGGTTGGGCGCATCAACTATGTATACACAGCAAAGGATGATGGGAGCCACCATTCCACCTGGTTTTACATTTTTCCCAGTTTTGATTTTGAATGTTGCTCAGTTCTAAAAAATCTGATTACATGTCACTTTTCTGTAATGAATTGATAAATGGCATGAATGAATGGTGTCAATATTAATAATGATGTTAATTTTGATGTACAAATGGACAGCTGTCACATGAAACTTGCAACTCTCCTCACACCTCCTGGGACTGGCTCCAGCACATAGCTGGCCCAGTTTAGCTGGCCCCATTATGGAAATAGATGGATATTATTCCAAAAAATAACTTGTCTGAAAAGAACAAAACCAAAATTTTTTTAATTATTATTATTTTTTTACATCGTATGAGCCCACATTTATGATCTGAGATCAGAACAATCTTAAATGAAGACAGTAAGGTTCTTGGTCAATGTAATAAATACTGAGTTCCTAAACTGGGAAAAATATAAGATTTGTTAAAGCCAAGCCATATCACTTACTGTACATGAGCTTATGGGAAACAGGCACCACTTGTTTGTAAATGTTCTCCTTGGTTGCGATGAATTTGCTTCCAAAGAAGGAAGTATTTGACGGCAAAAACAGGATAGGAAAAGAGCATAATCTGAGACCTGGGTTCTGTGTTGGCTTCTGCAGGGCGGCGACCCGGCCTGTCCTCATCCTGCTGCCGGTTCTGGGCCTCACTTGGCTTTGTGGGGTCCTGGTGCACCTGTCGCTAGCGCTGGCTTACCTCTTCATTGCCCTCAACGCCTTCCAGGTGAGTACAGCCTCCCCCCAGCTCCCCTTTCCATCCGTTCCTCCCTGTGTAGTTACTGGTCTGCGTGGGTGGGGCTTGGAGGCTCAGAAAAAACTGTGGCCTCAGCTGAGAACCCAGTCATTGTAAAAGGAAAAAACAGGCCATGCTGGGTAAGGCATGGCTCTGGCAGGTTGGAGTCTGGGGCAGCAGTTTGATTTGGGGTGAGTTTATGTGGGGTGGGAGTGTGTTGTGAGGGAGAGTTCAGCAGCCCAGGCCAGGTCATGTGATTGTAGGAGGGTGAATTGGGAGAGAGTCACTTCCACGTTGTTATCAAGCCTTCATTATGCCCTGCCCACATGCCACATAAATCAGGTGTGCCCCAAGCAGACAGCCCCAGTCCTCCCATGAGGCCTGCAGTGATGCCAGCCTTTTCATTACCACAAACAGCGTGGCCCTGCACTGACCCTCCACATGATGCTTGTTAATTTAGATTTACTGTCAATGTCCTGGGCAAGAAGATAAAGAGTAGATAAGTGCATATATTTGCTTAAGGGAGGACACCTTGCTGCAATAATCACCCCCAGGAAGCCTTTGAAGTGGCTCTCTCCCCATACACACATACACACACATACACACCCTTACCACCACATCCCAAAAGTGGGATGCTGTCCATAGGTTCCCACAATGAGGCTTATCAACTCCACAAGTGCAGGATATCTAAAGAATCAACAAAAGCGTAATATTAAGACAAAAGGTAGTAAAAATAAGCGTTAATTATCTCCAGAAAACATGGCTCCATTTTCTTCTTGTTGCTTTACAGAGGTGTGGCTCAGTGAACAGGGTTTGCAGATGAGCACTAGAGGGCAGCAGTGAACATTTCAAGGTCAATTAGTTGACAAACAAGAATTATTTGTGCAAAAAAAAAAGAAACATTTCCTGACGGTAAAGTCAAATTTGGACAGCTTTAAAGACCAGGTTGAAACCAGGTTGAACCCATGTTTTCCTGTTTTTGGGTCACTGATGTGCCTGTTTCCACCCACAGGGCCTGTTTATATTCCTGGTGTACGCCGTGTACAACAGCGAGGTAAGCTGTTGAGCCGCCACCGCCGCCTCCTAGCATGCTCTGCCCTCCACACAGGTCGAACCGGGGGACGCTGTCAATGCGCTAATGATCATACTGACTTCACTGGGTTTATTGAGCACTCTTCACTAGCACTCAAGGGGGTCCCACAATGCATTCTTAGACATCGGCGTGGCTTTGTGGCACTAATTTACACACGGAGGACTCAGCGCCAACAATGGAAGACAACAGATCTGATTTGGCGACTTGTTTCGAGTCCAAGGACACTGGCTGGAGACTGTGGGACTGCTGTTATTGTGTCTTAATGGGAGAGCTTGTGTGAAATTTCATCTTAATGTCATGCTTGAATTCTTATTCTGCTAATGGTGAGAGATATTAGTAACAACAGGTGAGCTGTGAGGTGAACAACTGCTCAGAACAAGCAAGAATGTAGGAAACCTTTCTATTTAGATTTTACAAATATTTTATCTAAATTCTATAGCACATGTCATCTGAACTCCCCGCCTCCTTTTTGCATCTGTAACCTTTCTTTGGTTCTAAGTAGCAGATATGATCAGCGCTGATTATATTGTATGTAATTATATAACTTTACACGGAGTGAAATAAAGCACAAATGGTACTTTGTCATGCAATAAATATTGCATAGAAGGCATAAACCATGACGGTTTATTGTAAATTAAATGACAGTAGATTAGCAGTTTATAAAAAGAGTACATGATTTAAAATTGCTATTTATACATGATTTACACTTTCACAATTTATTATATTTATGCTACATCACTTCCGAGTAAATAGCGTGATCAAGTGTACTACGCCAAGTGGTTCATATCTGGGTTTGTTGAGTACAGGTCAACAGATCTAACCAGTATGCCACCCCTTGTCCTCGTATAGCAGATTATACCAGTTTATATAGCAGACATTTTCTGTCCCATTTCCCACAGATGCTGTCATTTGCTGGATTTTGTTGCAGACGTCTTATAGTTAACTATGCCTTATCGCTGTGTGAAGAAATGCTGATGATTAAAAGAGTGATAAATGGGTTAGTTGAGGGTTGAAGAAAAAAGAGCCGAAACTGTTTCTTAATTTTCTATTTTAAAATGAATAGTGCTTATAAGCTCTTGTGCCGAGATATTTATAAAAGTATCGTTACTGAAGAAGAATTTCTGTCACCCTGGTGAGAAGAGCACTATATTAAAAAACTGACCTGATTTGAGCAAACAAATGAACAAATGAACGAATGAATGAATGAACGAATGAATGACGCTAATCACAATCATTCATAATGAAACCGCCTTTCAACTAGACTTTTTTTAAACGTTTTCCTTAAGGCTCTCTTTTGACCTTCCATGATTTCTGGCAGACGTTTATGCTTATGAACTGTCTGATAGGAGCCACTCCCCTTGTGTGGTGCTTGACATAAACATATTTTAAACCAAAATTTCTCTTTCCTAAGGTTTTTCTTGTGAGTGTGAGTTAATAGTTCATTACTGCAATATTAGAGCAAAAATTACATTTTCTCAAAAATCTGAAGCTTCAAAAAAGGAGCCTTTGTGCTGTACTGGTGCACTGGTATCAGTATTTATACACCATCTCTAATTTGGAGCCTCGTGATAAAAAGGGACACAGTCCTCTACTATAATGTGTGTTGTTTAACATGGTTTGAATCTTTCAATTAAATGAACCTCAGTCAAAAACTCTATTAAAGTAATAAATGAATGTATGCTTGTGTTGAATAGGTAAGAACTGCCATCAGGAGAATCAAGGAAAAGAGGAAGGCGTTGTCTTTCACGGTAAATCTGCCACAGATCATGTATTAGAATTTTCTTTTCTCTCAAACACGTTTTTACTTTGAAGTTAAACAAAAGAGTGGGGTTTGAACTGATCTCTGGGTGCCTCTCGTCCCCCATTTCAGAACTGTTCCCCGCCTATGGGCTTCATGCCCTCCCAGAGAACTCCAAATCCATCTTGGACCCACACACCTGGAGTGTCCAGCCCAGAGACCAGTGACATGTCAGGACCAGGAGGTGGACCCATGTGTGTTTCCTTTGTCATCAAAAATGGTGGGTGGCTTGTGCCCTGCCATGACTGATCCCATTGATCCCACTAGGGTCTGTCATTTGCTACACTCCACACACACACACACACACACACACAAACACACACACACAGAGCTTGTGTACTAAGATGCAACCTTGACTTCAAGCACTCAGGAGAACAGATGACTGCCCACTCAGTGTTGCCGCTGTGAAGATCTCCTACTGAGTGGGTGGTTGTGCCTTCTCCTCATTGAACCCAGGGTCAGGGTTGCTACCACAGTTGTTTAATGCATGTTGTTCAACCTGTCTTTCAGAGAGTTTTAGGAAAGACAGCGTGGTGAGTTTTTCTTTGAAACCAGCAGGAGTAAACCAGGTAAGTTTGTCTGAACTGGACTGTAAATACAATCTGATGCAGTATAAATTCACTTACAAAACTGTCAGTATGTACAATGGATAAGACCTGCATCATGTTTCATCTAAATCAGGAAAGTATGATGTTGTGTGATCCCCTATTGGATCACTACTGCAATCTTGCTGGGTTTTTGAAGGACAAGCTATGTTTAGTGGGGCACCTCAGGGTTCTGTGCTAGGACCGTTATTTTTTCCTCTTTTAATAGTTGACATCCATTCTGGCAAACCAAGACAGGGTCAGTGCCTTACATTTGTTCACGAAATTTCTAACTTTCTGACATCTGGTAAGGTCTCAGCAAGGACATGGTCCACTAGGACAGATTTCAAAAATAACAGTGGTGCCCAGCATTAGCATGAGAAGTTTAGCAAAAATGTAAGGCTACGTGAATGCATGCATGTGTAGGAGAGTTCGGGTGTTGCTTAACCGTTTTCTGTGGCGCATATGGTCTTAGAATTCCACCAGTCCTAAAAGTTGGATAGAGAAAGGGTGGCACATGAAGATAAGCATGTTTTTATGTTTCTCTAGAATGCTTTTTTTTTTTTGGAAAAGCACATTTACTAATATGCAAAAGTAATGTTATTTAGCAATGTGTGTCATTCTTGTTATTGGCTGATTTGCTTTTTTCCTTTTCTTTCACTGACAGGTGGTTCAATTAACAGCCTTCAAGCCTTCAGGTAATAACAAAAATTTACATGCTGCTTTTGAATAGTGCAAAAACACTTGCCACAATGTTTCTGGCCCATAATGACATTTGAACAGCTGTATTCAAAACCTAGTATTTCAAGGTAAATGCAAAGCATAGACTAATCTGACCGAAAGAGCAAGGTTAGGTAGCTCTATTAAGAATGCAGATGTCAAAGTACCTTGCAAACAGAAAGGCATACCAATTGCGCCTCATTAGCCAAGTTTTCTTCAGTCCATATTAATAAATGGTGTGCATTTAAGCAGTTTGCCCTTACATGAATTTATGGGTGAATAATGGTGCATTTCTGTGAAGGTTCATTTTTGCCAGCCACTGCAGCTGTAGTTCAGATTGAAAAGGTTCTCTTATAGGTTCGACAAGACGACTGGGGCTAGCACTGCATTAGCTGTGTTACAAAGCATGAAAATACCTACGATGCATTGCAAAAGCATTCAAAACCCCTTGAAAGTTATCAACATTGCCCGGATGACAAATTATTCTTACACGCATATTTTTCCAGGCAGCCTTTCTGTTGCAAACTCATATGCTCTAACACTACATTTTCAAAGCCAAAATAAATAGATATTGTTTAAAGAAAATAAAAAACTGAAATATGCTGCTTACATAACTGTTCAGACCCCACACATTAATATTTGGCAGAGTCATCTTTTGCTGCAGTAACACCTTAAGGTAAGGATGTGCCAGCGCTGCACACTGTTCAGGGGTTATTTTCCCCCCATTTTTCCCCTTGGCAAATCTGCAGCAGGTTGGTTGGACGATGCTTGCGGACAACAGTTTTCAAATAGGGCCGCAGATTCTCAGTGGGATTGAGGACAGGACCTTGACTCGGCCACTGCAGGACATTCGCCTTTTTGTTTCTGAACTTCTCCCATGTTGCTTTGGTCTTGTACTTCAGTTGAAGGTGAACTTTCTCCCAGGCTTTGGTTTCTCAGCAGACTGAAGCAGGTTCTCTTGCAATATTTTCCCGTATTTTGCTCCATTCCTTCCTCCTTTACTTTTGACAAGATGTCCTGTCCCTGCTAAAGAAACACCTCCCTACAGCACGATGCTGTCTCAACCATGCTTCACTGTAGAGATGGTGTGTCTTTAGGTGAGGTCAGTGTTAGGTTTGTGCCACACAAAGTGCTTTGAATTCTTGGCTGAAAAGCTCTATGTTGGTCTCATCTGACCACAGAACATTTCCCACATCATACCTGGGACATTCACATGCTTTGTGGCAAGCTTCACACATGCTTTGATATGATTCTTTTTGCGTAATGGCTCCTTTCTTGCCACCCTCCCATACAGGCCAGTTGTATGCAGCGCTCTGGATGCTGCGGACTAGTGTCCCTTTTTTCCACTTTCAGCCGCTGAGCCCTGTAGCTCCTTCATAGTGACTGTTGGTCTCTCTGTGACTTCCCTCGCACATCTATATCTTGCTCACCTGCTGGGTGTTGAGGGACGGCCTTGTCTAGGCAGTGTCTGGATAGTGGGATGTGGCTTCCGCTTCCATTATTAATCCGACAGGCCGACTGGGAGATCCAAACACCTGTAAATTGTTTTGTACCATTTTCCCAGTTTATGCATTTCTATGTCTTGATCTCTAACTTCTGTAGTATGTTCCTTAGTCTTTGTTCTCACACCTTTCCTTAAAGCTCACAGCCTCAACAAAGATCCTTAAACCAAGTGCTTTTTTAATCTAGAAAATGAAGGTTGTTACTTTAAAGGTTCACAGTTACAAACCAAATATGTCCACTTAAGAAACAACTGTTCCAGTTTCCAGAGCTCAGGGCGTTTGAACACTTATACAAGCAGCATGTTTCACTTTTCAATTTTCCTGAAAATATCTGCAGAAAAATGATTTATTTTCATTCTGAAAATGTAGTCTTGGAGCATAAGAATTCATGATAAAAATACTGATTGGAAAAATGTGTGCAGTTATAATTTGTAATCCAGACAATGTTAGCTTTCAAGGGGTTTAAATACTTTTGCAAGGCACTGCATCTGTAAAAGAAATCAAACACAAATGCAAAATATCATGGATTAGGAGACTATTCACTCAGTAATATTGCAGAAACAACAGTTTGCTCTGCATTCACTTCACTTCCTTTTCCTCTTCCTCTTCCTCTTCCTCTTCCTCTGGGAAGCAAAGCAGAGAGGAAGCAGGAGAGGATCCAGCATTTGCCCTAAACAGGAAAACTGTTTATAGTGAGAAAATTTCTATAACTATAGAAATGTTTTTATCATTAACTTTTTATCATGATGCCATTTATGTCTTTTGTGACCTTATATATCCTGCTTTTTACATTTATACTTGTTTTTCCTGGGGTTTTTAATACATCTTAGTATTAATGGCCTGATGAGCTGTCATTTGTACAGCTTTATGTTCTGCTTCGGTCTTTATGATCAGCAGCTTCACCAGGTTGTTAGGTGTCCAGCTAAGAGCCAGAAATCGTCTGTACGCTGCTATCTGCGGCACAACACCTCAGGGTACAATGACACTTGACAATGAACTTTCTTAACCAGGACCAAAGACTGCTTGGAATGTTTTTGAGCCAGTTATGCATCTGCTTTGTACAAGAAAAATTATTATTTTGCCAAACATTCACTCCAATAACCAACAAGCAGAAGTCAACATTGCTGAAATTCTGAACAATTTATGTAACCATGTAAAGGGTGAAATCTGTTCAGCCGAAGTGTAGTGTCTCTGAAATGAAGGTGCTGTTGATGTTGTGCCAGCAATTCACTGACAAGGTGCTGTCACAGCCCACTACAGACTGCCAGTCTGTATAAGAACAGTGTAACATCACTGTTTCTGGACAGGTTATGCTCACAAATTGAAGTACAATAAATTAACTACTTTCATATCCTGCAAAAAAGAAAAGGAAAATAAATATACTTCAGCTGCTACATTAATTATTCATTTTTAATTTTTTTGATAATTTATTTACTGCCCATTTTCTGCATGATAAGTTCCACTCATAACAATAAGTTTTCCCTCTGGGGACTGAAAAATTTGTCCTGCTAGTTAATCATTGTTTCTTTGCTGTGAAATGGAACGAAAGTGACAAACCTTTGTGCCCAATGAATCAAAAGGCACATTGGCAGCACGGACTAATAAATCGCGGTGCGTGTTTGACAGGCCGGCATATGAAATAAAGACTTTTTTTGGCACGCAGCACCTGTGTGCTTAGCCTGCAGTTCGTGCACCCCCTCCTTTGTGAAGCGTTTTTGCTGCTGTTGCTCAAATACAGCCGTGTTTTCACACCACGTTTTGGCAATTTGCCACTGTACCCGTGACGCCTAGAGCAACTTTTTACTGGCCTAAAACAACCCTTCACGGCGACGTTAATCGGTTTGCGGGATGCCGCCCTCTTGGTGCCTACCTGTGTCGTCTCCTGGAACTAGCATCTCTGACCTTGACACGCCTAAAATGTTTTGTGCTTTTCTGCAGACAAACACTGAGTTTCACTGTTGTCAAATGGGAGTCCATTGTGCCGTTGCTGAAAAGCGAAGCCAAACAACGAATTAACATACCGGCCACAAAATGGCACAATTCAACGGCAAGAAAGACCGTCTGTGGTCCAAGACGACCTTTTATAAAAATAAAATTTGTGCCGTTTCACAAACAAGCAAGGGAACCATGTGCCGATCCCCACGCCGCTAGAATTAATTTGAGTAGCTGAAGCGAAAGGCTCCCATTTGTGCCCGTCTTGTTTGTTTATGCTCTGAAGTAGAGACCCCCTGAAAGGGTGTTCATTATCGGTTTACCGCCTGGCTTCGTTCTTGTTTTCCCCTTCCATCTGGGGGGCTCAAGGACTCCCGATTGACGCACGTCCAATCCCTTCGGGGCACCACCTCGGGAAGAGCGAGAGGAAGTTTTCAGCATGACTGTTGTGGAGTGCCATTAGCATTGTGGACCAATTCCCTTTATGTCAAACAACCAATTAATGGCTGTAGAGTGGCTCTCGAGGCGCCACGTGGCACCTCGTGGCGGCGCGGTGCCGCAGGCGCGCTGAAAAGCCTCATTTTCCCTATCGGAGGAAGGCTGCATTCAGACAAGCTCGCATCGGGTTCTCAAACACCTGCTCCCCATGTGGGGCTATTTCCCCATTCTTCCCACAGGCCACCGAAGCACAAACACAGAATAGCGGAGGAAGCTCTCCCGGTAATTGCTTGGGAGCTCCGTATGTGAGACGCGAGGTTTCGTGCTGGCAGTTGTTCTGCCTGTGACTCGAACAGACTCAGCTGTAATATTGCTATGTGCACGAGTGTATGAACAAGAGAGAAAGCTTCCCGCTGCCATTTATATCCTGAGCATTTCATAGCAACAGGGAGTGCTACCGATGGCTTAGTTCATCTCTGGTTCTAAAGGCCTCTGAAAGCTGGTTTGTGTTTGAACTGGTTGATTTATTGATTGACTGACTTGCTGTATCGAGTTTTCTGTGTGGTCCCATAGTAATTTATTTATTTCTGGTGAAATTGCAAAAACAATTCCTTATGCGCCACGTATTTGACTAGCGCAAATGCACCTGTAGCACTTGTCTTAGGCCACCAAAATTTGGTGTCGCATTTTAGAAAATTCTTTGCTCATGTATTGCAATTAGAACTCAACTAACAGAGTAAAACTGGCAAATTCAAATGTCATGTGGTTCAAAACACTGATCATAAATAGGGAAGAATAGTAATTATGTGTTTCAAAACTTTAGTTTTCATTCTCACACCTCCTTAAAGTTCACAGCCTCAACAATTTAGTACCTTGCTTAAGGCCTTTTCTGGGTATTGAAACAGCAACCATCAGGTAAATCTGAGCTTTTAATCACTAATGTACATGATTCTTAAGAAAGTTTTAATAAATAGCATGATTCCTGTGGAGATGCGTGTCCAACATTTACCTTCAGCCATCCTTTTCTGAATGTGTCTCTTGCAGTCGGTTGCTGAGCCACGTGGCCAAAGAAGGGCGGAGCCATTGGACAGGAGACTCATGGTGATCTTGGCAGGCAGCAACTCATTCACAGCTCAATTGTACCAAGGTGCAGCGGTCATGCTGGAATGTGCCAGAACATACACAGCGTTGGCTTTATGAACGCGTCCGGCACACGAACCTCAAAGCTCTACAGTTCCTGGCAAGGGAGCTGGAAGCCAGTGCACCACTGGACATTTGGCACTTCAGAGAGTGGAAAGGAGTCAAGAGTGATATTGTGCCGTTTCTCCCTTCAGTTTGTATTTGTTCGTCATTTTTGTGTGAGCACATCCTATCCACTGGTAATAGACTTTAATAATAATCTTATTTAATGAGTGACCAGACGGCATTATCTTGTTGTCAGTGCACTTTGTGTGAATGAAGCCCCCCCCCCCCCCCCAAAGGAGCTGGAAGCACACTTGAGACCCAAGTTATTTATACAAGCATCTCACCCTTAGAAATTATGTACATCTTAATACATGCAACTCTACACCCATTTTAATATTCTCATTTCCGTTGTTTGCATTAATTCCTAATGGATGCAGGTTAACTAATGTCTGAAAGACAAGCAGGTGATTCATTCCCTTGCAGTCAGAGGATTATGGTTTAAATCGCTTCTCCTGCCGAAATACCTTTTATTAAGGTACTTAGATTGACCTGATGCAATAAAAATTACCCAGCTGCTTAAATGGGTAAACAACTGTGCATGATGTACCATACAAAGCTAACATTTTCAGAAACCGTGGAAAATCATCCACTGAATAAATAAAGCAGCGGGTGAAGTCAGCTATTCAATCGCTGTACAATTTTTGGAAAGGGTTGTTCGAGGTTGACTGGTTGTGTTACTGATCCCGTGGTTTACTTGGTTCTGCAGCCTCGATGCCTTCAACCAATTTTGAGTTCAAACCTTCTAAAAAGATTAGCAGTCTGGTAACAGTCTTTTCATTATTACAAAAATTCTTGCTTGTGCACTGAATTGACATGTATTGTGTTGCCAGTTTATTGGTCCACATTCTGTACGCTGTCATCTGGAATTGTTTGTCAGCTCTTGAAGACTGAATACAATGTAAACAGGCATTTTTTTGTAGGAAACCATTGTCCCTAAACCACCGTGTTGGTTCCTATTTTTGTAACATGTTTCAGTAGTCGGAGGCCCCACTGCAGTCGATTATTCTGACACTCCTTTAATTGGACTGACCTCGAAGGTCAGACAAAAGAAAATGAAGACTCAGATCTCACAAAAAAGGGAGAAAAAATTACAGTTTTCCCAAATTACCATCTGGGCTTTTCTTTTCCACGACTCAATGGTGAACAGAAAGATCAAATTAAAAACCGTCACACGCATGTGCAGCTTCCCCTATACAGGGTTTATTGATTTAAAACCAATGATATAAATTCCAACCCAAAATGGATTTTGACATGTTTACTGTGTTTTAAAACCGTCAGAGCTAGAGAGAAAGAAGTTGAGGGGGGGAGACTGTGAAGATAGATGGCAGACAGCAGGTTATGAACCTTTGCATGTCACATGACTTGGAGACGATCCAGTGGTCCATCATAATGCTGCTCTGGTCATAGAACCCCACCAATGCCTTTTTTTGTTGGCAGAAATTGCAGAGGCTCTGAGGAAAGTGAGAGTGAATGTGTACCCTAAAATATGCATGATGAGCTCACAAGGAGCATCTTACTGCATGAGATGAGAAGGAAGAGTTTTGGTGACCACAATGCAAGCAGTCCCCCTTCTCACCTCTCAGTGATCTAGTTGCCATGCAGACCCTCACAAGCATCGCTCAGTAATCGCCCAGTGAAGGTCCTTCTATCATAATGATGATGAGTTCAGAAACAAAAATGTTTTAAAGTGGAAAAATTCTGGAGAAGCAAAAAGGCAAAGGAAAGCCTCACCTATCAGCTTGAAGCTTGAAGTAACAAAGCACATAGAATTATCTTGAAAGGCAGTATCATTGAAAACAAGCGGCCACTTCTCCACTGTAGGGATGGGATGATCCAGAGAATGTCACGGAAGCGTGGGGTGTGTGGCAATCACACAGTCTTTCACCCAGATGTCCACACGCTAAGGGGTTCCCACAATGACCAACTCAACAGAAACATGTCTAGAATTTTGGGAGGGAACCAAAGCACTCAGAAGGAGCACACAAATACGGGAAGAATATGCAAACTCCCCTCAGAATGAGCCAAAGTCAGAACACAGCGGCAGGAAAGTTCCAGCTCTGTGCCATCATGCTGTCCTCATTCACTCATCATTAACCGAAAACAATATTTTACCAATATTTCATCAGAGAGGAGCTAAAGGGTGTTCTTCATGCCCAGCTTTGTTTTTCAAGCCACAGACTTTGGCACACAGGTACTTCCCACTCTAAGTGAGTGTTTTGCATAGTCATGTTTATTAAACTCCAGAAAAGCTGCTTACTATTTTGCATATTTAAAATTTGGTCTGTAACAAGGCTCTTGAGAAGCAAGAGTAGTGATACCTCACGGAGAGTATAAGTAAAGACACTGATGGATTTTTTTTTGCCTCACACACACACACACACACACACACACACACACACACACACACACACACAAATATACTAAATTCAACAAGTTTAATGTCAACAAAGTTTACTGGTGTATAAATTGTTGTTGCTGAGTATGTTGTTACGGCCAGTGGGCATGTTGCGGTCAGTGCAGTCCGTGTTTGACCACAGGAGACAGTATCTGTCAATGTGGGCAAATAAAAATGCGGGAATCAGTAACAAATTACACATGACACACACAGCACTGCACATACTAGTGATATAAGGGTGATCAAGTTTGGCAATATATATTTTGTTTTTTGTCCTTTCCAACCAGTGCATGCATCACTCCCTGTGCTCTTCACCTGTTTGATAGCACTAACAATACCTGTGTACTAAATATTTTGGTGATTATGTAATGTGCAATAACTTTTTATCTTTCCACCACCACACTTTCTGACCTGGGGGGGGGGGGGGGAATAACTCAGTTAGTTGGAGTTTAGGCTCATTTCAGTGTTGTGAGAAGCAGAACTTTTGTATAGTCGCTTAATCACATATCCTCACAAATCCAGCACATAACTGTACTGTATTTCAAAGTCACAGGGTTTATTGGACATATACTATTTATATGGCTGTGATCACTTGACACTTCAACGCATATTTTGTTAATGAAATGTTTAATTAATATGCTAGGTTCCATTTTTAGTAGACTTTACTGGTAGTGCTGGTCCTTACATGGGTTCAGATGTGGTTCAGACTGCACCAAGGTGAAGTTTCCATGTTCTCCCTGTGCTCATTTGAATTTCCTCCAGGTGCTCTGGGTTCCTCCCACAGTCCAAAAATGTGTTTTGGGTGAAATCGTGGCACTAAACTGCTGTTTGTGTGTGTGTGTTATATAAATGTGTGTTGGTGCATAAATGAGTGAGTAACTATAGTGGTATGTATATAAATTATATGTGTCTCTGATACTGTAAGTCACCTTGAACAAATGTACCTGTTAAATATTAATACTAATGTTACTTTTAAATCTCTGCTAAACAAATAAATGTAGCAAATATTACATGTAAATATACTGTGTACATTTCATGTGTAATTTTACATATATAATGTCAAGCATACTGATCTTTACTGTCCAGTCATAGTAGCTCTGTCTTGTTTCTCTTTTGCTGTCTCCCCAGTTCTTGTCAGAGATTTTCCCAGCATGCCATGGGAAGCAGCTCACAGAGATAGAGCTTGGTTAAAGTCTTTCTTTGTTTGGAGTTTTTTTTTTTTCCTGCAGACACCTCATTGCCAGAGCGGCTCCTCCTCTGGGTCTGAGGGGAAGGTAGCTGTCAGAGAGTTTCCTGCCTCTCTCCCACACACACACTGGCGTGACATGCCCCCGTCAGCCCCATCCCCCCCCCCCCCCCCCCCCCCCCCCCCCCGCCCCCCCCCCCCCCCCAGGNCGTGACATGCCCCCGTCAGCCCCATCCCCCCCCCCCCCTGCCCACCGTGTGCTTAGCCTCTGCATCACCCCAGACATGAGCTGCTGCTTGAATTTATGAATGACTCCTTACTTGCACGTTCCTACAGATTCCACACCTGCGGCAGCCTCTTAATAATGTTCAAGTCAGAAATTAATTCCCAAAGATTCATTTCCAGTTCTGCCATATTCCTCACACTTGTCATATGTCACCCTTCCAAGTGTTCCCTTTATAAAGAGACTTCAAGTTTAATTTCATGGATAGGAAGTCTTTCCATGCTGCAGTTTTTTTTCTTTATGCTCTCTACATGTGTAGTCTTTTCTATTTGACCTGGTAGGTTAAACTCTGAACAGTACAATTTTTTTCTGTAAGCAAATAGTGGTACAAAAAGAGCAATTTGTGCATTTTGGCGATATCCCCCATGTCTAAAGAAACTGCAACTAAGGATTTTTTAAGCTGTTTTATTTTTATCTATAGGCTTACTTACCTCTTCCTACATATCGCATTCCTAAATCGATGTGATTTCAACATTTTTGGCTGGTTTCCAAAATTATATTGTTTTCTTCCTTTGTGCAACTGTTTCTGTTTATCCTGTATTTTCATTTATGCACTTCATATACACTTCTGTATTGTTTTTAAGGAAAACAAAAACCCACATTTCCATCTCTCATCCTTTCTGCGTTTCTTACTCAGTGTTGCTAAACAATTACATAAACAACAATAATTCAAACATACATACAATTAATTTTACTTTAAATTATAATAAAACACTGGAATATTAGAAAAGTGCTCAGGAGTGGAATCATGTGACTAAACATAAAGAGCAATACAATATTAGCTGACCTTGAAAAGTCAAACACACTGTTGGCTTTAAGGTCCCAAAGGTAGAATAAATTAGAGCAGTTTTTGCTTCAGCAAATGTGCTGCAGGTAATCCTAATTTAAGAACTGTTAAAACCCCAAAAATAAATTTAAAAAGGCTGCAAACCTTGAAAAGCAAGTAAATTGGATCAAAGTTAAGGGTCAAACTTTGCAGCTGAGAAAAAAAGTTGAAATTCAGAATCCCAGACTGTGTACTGGAAAGTGGAGCTGCAAGTCCAAAGCAAAGCTGACTTTTCTATCAAAAATGGAAAAATGCTCTCAGTGATAGTTATGGAAATCTCAGGCCTTGTGGTCAAGTCTCATGCCAGGTGCAAAGCGATAACTGGCAGGACAAGAATCAAGTGTGACAGTGAACTTACTGGCCAAGTCAAAGTCAATGTCATTTTTAGCTTAATCTTCTCTGTACTTATGGTAAACAAAGTGCTATATTGAAATACCACCATCCTGCAGTACTTAAACATTGCCTAATGACATATGTTTTATTTAAAAATTTCCTTTTCAATTTTTAAGATGTACCATATAAAACCACTTATACAACTGGGTAAGGAATAAAACTGTAGAGTTTTGAATTGCAAAACATGTTGTATGAAGTTATAAGATGACCAGCTGACAAATGGAGCACGAGGAGATGCACAGATTAGAGTCTGAGAAATAAAACAGTTAAACTTGTTAAGCACCACACTGCAGTGATGGCAATATTCCCATTAAGAAATCCTTTTCCATCATGTGTTCTTCAAAAAAGCATAAATACACTGGCTCCTTGTGTTACCAATGCTGCCGTGACATCTTACAAGATACAAACGTTTTTCACGTTTACTTATTTTTAACTGCATTTTCTTCACTTGACTACTTTCTAAAATGCATTTTCACTGAAGCAAAGTGTATTTAACTGCCAAGCCAGTAGATGACAGTAAAATGCACCAACATAGGAGTGAGGGACCCCCGTAATTCAACCTGCCTGCAGAGTTCACAGCCCACATTTGGTGCTCCTGCGGGTCGCCCGTCGGTTACAAGATGCTCAAATGCTGCACATTCATAGGATGAATCAGCACTGAATAGAAATTTGTGGAGACTAAATATTTTTATTTTCACTCTCACTCATTTTAGTTTTAATGTACAATGACTTTTAGGTGCATTCTTTGAGTAGCTGTAGCTAAAAATTAAAAATATTAAAAAGTCTTACAACATATTTTTATTATTATTGTTATACATTTTTACAGCATCTAGCTTATGAATGAATGGCAGGATGTCTACATTATCGATCTATTACTGAATGTGATACAGCAGTAAATGTGACTGCAGTTACGAACAAACTGTTACAAACAGACTTGTGGTCCCGTTTGGACAGCAGGTGGCGCAGTGATCAAACTGCTGCCTTTAGACCTGATCAGATCCCCCTTCTTGCTGCAGTGCCCTTAAACAAGGTACTCAATTATTACCTAAATTACTACAATAAATATTACCAATATTACCAGGCTGTATAAATGCTTAAATAATTTGTAAAGAATAAAGCATCGGCTAGATCAAAAATTCAAAGTTGTGTTAGTAACTTGAGGAGCCAGTGTACTTGTTAAATATTAAAATATTTTGAATCATTTACCTCATGCCCAAAGGAAGTTAGAAGTCATGGATGAGAAGGACAGGGCTCTGTGTGTGTGTGTGTGTGTGTGTGTGTGTGTGTGTGTGTGTTTTAAGAGTCAACAAAATACAAACTTGAGTTGAACTCAAGTCCAGATCTCTGCCAGTTCCCTGCTTGCGGTGAGGAAGGAACCTGCTGTAAGTGATATAATGTGACTCAGTATATCGTTTTCGTCTGGTTACATTTAGGTTTGAAGGAACAGAAGAGAAACATGTGACGACAAGTACGCATCAGCTAGTAAATAAGGTAGAGTCTCTGGCTCAGGTGTTCCCCTCAGGTGGGATTGGCTGGTAGAGGTTCTGGCACAGGGGGGCGGGGCCTCACACACAGGCCCTCTTGGCGTGCAGCATCTCAATGAGCAGGTTGTTGCAGGGCACCTCGCCGCTCAGGTGCTTGTAGCACAGGTAGTCCTCGGCCTGGACGCTGAGCGCCCGCAGCTCAGGCAGCCGCAGCAGCAGCTGGCCGAACTTGTCCAGGAACTGTGGGTAGCCGCACATGGTGTACTCCAGCAGGGCAGCATTCACCTGCTCCTGGACGCTCTCCACAAACTGCTGGTTCTCCAGGAGCTTCACATCTGAAAAAGTAGCAAGACATGCAGCGCTTAGCCAGGGCAGCAGGGGGTGCAGTGACTAGAGCTGCTGTCTTGCACTTGAAGGAACAAGGTGTACTGGAGTGCGCTTGATCAAAGTACAGTACCTGCCCTGAACTGATACAGTAAAAATTACTGTGCTGTATAAATGGGCAAATCACTGTAAGCTGTTTTGAAGAAATGTTGCCGCTAAATACATGTAACCACCTAAGCGAGAAAAAGATTAGCTGCTGGACAAGATCAACTCTTCAAACAGAAAAAAAAAGGTTTTCTGCACAGAATCCATAATTAATAAATCACTGTATAATTCTTCCACTGGCAGAAGGGAGTGTGAAACAAACTGACAGTTAGAGATAAACAGCAAACATGAGAAAATAAAACATTCTCTAGCACCTGCCCTGCTTGGCACAAGTTATGTCTGGGGCATTTTTATAGAAAACGGTTTGTGTTTTATTTGTTACAATTTATACCACAGATATTTAACTGGAGCAAAGTAGCTCTCAATAATCTGTCTTGAATCGAAGCAAAAAACCCAACTCATGAACTATTATGCTGCCTGTCAAACCAGCTGGATCAAAAGGACCACAGGCCTTAAAACAGGAGTGTGATTCAAACCAACAACTTTCGCACTGCAACATAATATTCCTAACCAGCACACTGTCTGCTGACTTCTGTGTCTGTGATAGTCGTTGTTTAGTGAAGCGATTCAATACAAATACGTGTCATTGTGTTATGTGGTGTGGGCCCCGCATAAAAGCAGGCGCAGCTGGAAGAGGCGTAGGCCGCACACGCGCGTCGAACGCCGTCCTGACCAGCAGCAATGAGGAGGGCAGTTGCGCCTGTGTTTCAGCAACCAGCCTTTTCTGTCTGCAGAGTTGAAAAGATGTCCCTCACTGAGATACAGCAGACATCTTTTCTGGCCCGGAATGGCAATGGAGCACAGCCTTTCTTAACCCCGTGAAAGAGGAACTTCTAGACTCAATTTTAATCTAGTTCTGCATCTATGGCTGACACTGGCAGACCAAACAGACGTCAGTATTACACCATTGTTACATACCTCTGCACAGCTTTAGATTTGTGATTAACATTCCTAAATTAGATGAAATGCCGTTCGCGTTCTGTTTGAAAAAATGTGTGGTGAAAAATGCCCGGAAAGCGGGTTCCGTGAACACTCAATAAAACACAAAATTCTTGATCAAGGTCTGGAGATGAATCTGGTCGCCGCTGGATAATCGCTTCCAATTTTGCGGGTTACTTGTGCTGTCGGCCTGCGGAGAGGAGCGATTTGCTTCCATGTCAACATGGCGCCATATAATTAACAGAGAAAAGGCCCGTGAGAAGATTACCTTCAGGTAAAGTTACACTTGTGATGTGGTGAGAACAAGTGAAACAATTAGAAAGACTAATTGTCACGATACACAGTTGGCTGCAACTTTTGCAACTTGGTGCTTGTGCGTTAATAGGAAATATATTCCTGCCACCGGGAGATGCCGGCGAGAGCCACTCACCTCATTCGCTCTGACAGAGAAAGAGGCGGTAGGTGTGCTGCCAGTGAAGATGAGACTCGAATACAACCACCTTAACATTTTTGCACTTCTGTTTTTGCAGGTCTTTTCTGCCCATTCACCAGGGGTCTGGAATTTGGGCTGCAGCTTCTGGCAGTGATTAAAGTTCTGACCATGAGGTTCCCGGTTCAGATGCCGGAATGCGCACTACTGTTGAACCAACGACACACCGTTGAGTTGGACACTTAACCCAAAGTGCTTTAGTGAATTTCCAGCTGCATGAATAGGTTAGAAACTGTGAATCGCTGCTGGATAAACTACAGCAAAAGTATTAATAGCAGGCCTCTGGAAACAGGTTTGATGAACTGTCGTGATCCTAGCCTGCCGCGCGGTAGCTGTCCCGCCAACCCCACTCCTCTTTAAGAAAAAATGGAAAAACGTGGGCAACCTCTCACACACACACAGATGCACATAAGAATGGCATGGAAAATGTACCCCTTTTCTGCCGACAGCAGCAGGTCCACACAGTGGTCACCTTGCCACTTTTCAGTCACCGTGGAAACATTGATTCCAGTGTCGGTCCAGGGCTGCGTTCCATGTCCTGTGTGGGCGGACCACACACGCTCCCAATGTGACGGGGCACCCAGGTAAGCACCGAGTCAGAAAGGAGTGTGGCGCTGTAGCGGGGGAAACGAGATCGAGTGTGTGTGTGTGTGTGTGTGTGTGTGTGTGTGTGTGTGGTGCTCCAAAAGCTGTGACAATAGCAGGCCCTCACTAATGGACTCCTTTTCAAGATCAACCGAGTCCCGCCGGGATAGGCATTCACACATTAATTAAATATTTTGAATAATCTTTTCAATGTCGCTTAGGGGCAAGAGGGAAGAAAAAATTGCCCTAATAAACACACGTCTATTGAGTGTGAGATGAGACAGCGCTAGTAAGCGACGGAGGAGGGACGGGGAAAGTATTCTCGGTTCGTAACAAGCTTTCTCATTATTTAAACCGTCTTTTGTTCCCACTGGGCTGGCACTAAATTGCAGTCGCTTAAGGGAATGTGGCTATAAAAGCCCGCATCCCTCCCACATGCGCTAGCTGCTGCTACCCGAATGTTAGCCAGCAAGTCAATTGATAGGCCAGTCCATTAAGCCTATATGGAGTGTTATTGCAGAACAAAGGGCCGCGTGCATCCATCTTTGTACACGCCGGCTTTTCAAATTGGACCAATTTTAATTAAATCCATATACTTGTTGAGAGCAGAAATCAGTTTAGACAATAGTTGCTACCTTTTAAATAGATTAATATTTGTGGAGTTGATGCGATATATTATATTGGTGTCCACTTAATTATTTTCCTTGTGAGTTCGGTGCCTGCGCTACGTGAAGAAAGTGGGACATCATCTCGTCAGACTTAATGAACGCTAAATTGCTTCTCTGTTTTGGCTCTGGTTTTGCTCAGGTGGGGGGGGGGGGGGGCACTGAATTGTGGGACTCCACTTGCCGTTCACGGATTTTTGACACTTTAGTTCCATTAAGGTTCTTTCTGGCAAAAAATCTTTGATGGAGCCAGAAGTATGACCCCATGGATGATTTGCAGATGGCTTTGTTTCACCTGAACTTCATTGCTCTGTAACAGATGTCAGGCTGAGGCTAATAAAAAATTATAATTTCATGCAGGGATTTGTAGTTCCTAAAACTGACAGTTCATGTACAAAATGGCAATTTGTGAGCAACATGTGCTGGAATTCCTAAAGAAAGGTGACAGGAATCCCTGGGTGGCAATGAGATTCCAGGAGTTAAGGTTTGTGTATAAGCAGAACAGAACCTGGATGGAAGGACGGATGAATGGAGGGATGAATGGATGGATGGAGGGATGTTCTATGGCATTTAACTGCTCAGCAGGTATTCTCACCAGGATTGAAAAGGATGAGGAACTTGAAGCAGACGATCTCCCTGCGGTCCACCTGCAGTGACTGCAGCTTCCCCACAAGCTCTTGGCCTCTCTGAACCAGGCTGCTCAGCGTCACCCCTGCCTGGGCTGTCACAGAGGCAATGTCCATCTGTAGAAATAACCGCAACTCATCAAAAAGTGCACGGATGCCGTATGTCCTGCCGTACAACATTTCAAGAACTGGATTTACTTTCTCCTATTTTCAAATGTAGAATGATGCAATGAGCCATGAGGCCAGTTTGCAAAACACAGAAATGGCTTAGTTAATGTACCATCAATAATGATCAGCTGCATCTTAGTATAATTTATGTAATTTTCATCCACAGTGGCAGGAACTTAGAAAACACATTTTTTTATATGTTAAATAGAAACCACGGGCTGTTAGTAAAGTTCAATAGGAAATTGAAAAATTTAGAAAAATTCTTCACTTCTTATAAAACATGTTTTAATGCTCCTGCCCACCCAACAGCACCAATATAACCAAACATTTGACAAGATCAAGCATCAAGCAACTGTTTGTTTGGAGGGATGAAGGGAGGAGGGCAGACGGGTGCCATGGTTTACTTCACAGGTGAGCAGGCATCTCATGTTTGTTCTGAGATCTGCACCTGTTCGATTTCTGTACTAGCATGTATGTGTCTGTGTGTGTCGCACATGTTCATAACAACCTGAGATTGTGCCCATATGTGCATCCCTGTGTGCTTACCCATCATGTCTGGATATGCTTGTATATGCTCACATTGTGTCTGCATGGGACTGTGTGTGCATAGATCTTTCTCAGTCCATACGTGTGTGTGTGTGTGTCTGTGTGTATCTGTGTGTTTGTTTGTATGTCTATACTATGGGGATTATGTGTGAATACATGCATGCCCATGCAGCTAGGTGTGTGTACTCTGGTTGGACAGTGTGGACAGTGGGGGGTTCTCACCTCCTGTCCCGTGACAAGGAGCAGGCTCTCCTCCTTTCCGTGTCGCAGCTGCCGGGACACGTGGTCCAACACCAGCAGCTCACTCCAGCAGTTGTGCAGGAGCTTCATCTGGTCTCCTACCTGCCGAGGAAGGAAAAGGAGCAGGGGCAGGATGAGGAAAGAGTACTGCATCCCATCATGGTCCCAACAGATACTGACCCAATGTTTGAACTGGAAAAACATAAATGCCGGTACTCCCCTTACTGGCAAGTTGGTATGTGTACTAATATCAACAAACTAGAAACTATTAAATTTAGATTTTTGCAGTGAATAAAACATACTATGGGATACTGCTGATACTAATGCTGACATGATGAAGGCCATCGTCGCGGTGTTGAGCACGATGGAAGCCATGGGGGGCCTCAGTGAAAAGACAAGGTTGTTTTTTTATGTATAGCTTTGTTGTTTAAGCCACAAACATGAAATTTGGCACACAGGCACTTCTCACCCTAAGTGAGGTTTTTGTGTAGTCAAAAACACACACGAACACACACTTTTACAAACACAGCACTACACACATCAGACCCCACCTAATTCATCAAAATGAGGACAAAAAGGCCACTTCACTCACAAACACAGTCACACAAATGGCACTACACACTAGTGACATGTGCCTCCAGACAGTTCCTAGCTAATTTGGCAAGATGAAGCTAAATGGGCAGACAGCACTAACAATACTTATTTACTAAATACAACCACTTTAAAGGTAATGCAATTTGGTGATATAAAGTGGGGGATTACGGTTTACATTTCCACTTTCTGAGCTGGGCAGTGTTGGGTAGGTCAACTATTTCTTTAATAAAGGGAACACAAAATTTTGACAAACAGAAGCAGCATGTAAACTGATGTGCGGTGCACCCTTTGTGATAAAATGTTGCTATGAGGGCTGTTGCAAAAAACGACCATGTATTACAGCAGTCTTTTGCTGGGCCAGCAGCTCAGCCTGAGAATTTGGTTTTTTGATAGGACTCTGTAAGAAGTGCCAACACAAAAAAAGTGCAGGTACTCCAAAGGGTAAAAAGTAGACGTGACGGTGCTGGTACCAGTGAGTACCAACCCACTTCAAGCCCTGCAATGACCACAGTCCCACCATTGCCCAACCATGCCTGAACTATAGGAAGATTAAATAACTTTTTTTGTCTGTATTTGCATGCCAGGAGCTGTAAATTATTTCTTACAAAGTAGTAACAGTAATTAGATGACAAAAATACAAATTCATATAAATAATCAAAAATCTCTACAGTTGATGCACCTTTTACTTCTTAAAGCAGTGGGCTTTAGATAATTATCCAGACACACAAATGACTGACACATATCAGGTTCTGCTAAATTGTTCAAATTGATGGTTCTTAATAGCCCCTCGGGTGTGTATTTTAAAGTCAGTGACCATAAAATAGAGATTCTGGTAGATATAGGGAAGGGGGTGTGAGCCAGAACATCATAATGCTCCCTTGCCTTTGTCAGAGGACTCCGTTGCCATGGCAGACATCATTAACAAAAATTCCTCGTAATGTTTGCTTTACAATAGCAGCTTGAACTGCTCGGGCTCAGTGCACAGTGTCGGTTTGCAAAGGCAGATGAGGCCTTCAGCGGGAAGAACATGGAGGAGACATACAGAGCATTAGATCTGAGGTACTGGGGTAGCTTTAGGGGATCTCAAGAAGGGAAAACTAACCTGCAGTAAACCATGGAGTCACAATTCTGGAAAAAATGTGAAATGTCAAATGTATCCATATTAATAAGTGTGCTGAAATTTCAATCCACACCCACCTATCCAGTTTCAGTGAAGGAAACCAAAATCTGCCTGTAATCTCACACACACACACACACACACACACACACACACACACACGGAAATTTAGAGCCACCAGTTTATCAGAAAAACATGTGTTTGGACTGTAGAAGGAAACCAGAGCACTAGAAGGAAATGATGGGAAGAGCACACATGCAGACTGGGGTGGATTCAGACCCAAGTCCAAACCCCAAAGTTCCTAGGCACAGAGTCACTCCCTGTACCAGCCTGAGAGCACCAGAAGCTTAAACAACATACCCTCTGGACAGTGTGCTCGCTCACACACTAGACAGGTGATTTTCACTGATGCAACCGATGACAAAACACTTGAAACGCGAGGGGGAAGAACGTGAGGGAACATCCACACTCCACAGACAGATCTTCTCAAAGACTCGAACCTCCATACTCAGAGCTCTGAAGTGACAACACTATTTGCTGAACTGCCGTTATGGAAATCCAACTAATGTTCATATATTACCATAAACATTCACCTTTTAGGAGCACCTTTCGCCGCAGGAATTCAATACATGCAGTGATTAACAATTGACACGGATTCAGCAGAACAGAACAACAAAAACACACGGAGAGTGTATTCTTCACAGAGCTGGTCACTCCTCGTGAAATTGTGCTTTATCAGCACTGGCCGTTCCAATGCAACTTTAATTCAGAGCCAAAATGAGATAAAACTCACATCAGTGCTGTGCTACATGATTTTTAATTTGCAGCTCCAAACAGGTGGCCCAGCAGACAACACAAGAGCCATTGTGCACTCCTCTCCATCCACATGAGCGGCCCGCTCACTCCCGCATGCACAATCTCGAACAGAGCGGCTGGGTGTGAAACTCAGTACCAAACAGACCACCTGCCTCCACAACGTCAGCAGGTCTGCACGCCACATGTTACAGTTTGACACAAATGTAAAGGTGCATCTTTGAAGAATGTGGTTCAGGCTGAGCGTCTTGCTTAAGAGAACGCCGACCGCTTCCCTGAACCAGCAAGTTCGTCACAAGATTGGTCTGTTAGCCACTACCCCACCTGCTGGACCAACAAGTGGACAGTCCCTGCATGTATTCCTTTAAGCACATATACGGATACTTTGCAGTGTCTTGGAGACACCAGGGACACTGGCGGTGTTACCTTCTTCAAATTTGCCTCCTTTCACCATTTTCTCTCAGGACAAGGAAAAACACACCCAGGAAACCAGAATTTTCTTCTCAAAGAGTTCAGAATTTTCAAGAATTTAAACACTTTTAGTCTGTACTGATAACTGAGGGAATTTTTTTGGACTTAGTCTATATAAAATTATACAGTTTTTTACATGAATAGACTGAATATGTGGTCTTTCAACCCATTTGCAATTTTCAGAATTAATTTACATACAAAACATGAGAACAATGAGTTGTGTAGTGTTCACATCCTATAATCTGAAGGTTGTTGGTTCAATTCCTGCCCCTGCTTTAGGGTCCTTGGTCAAGTGACACTGCAAGAATGTCCTGTCGTGCAGATTTTTAAATCGTTCTAAAGGTGCTTTGCGTAAAAACTGTCACCTCAAGGGCTAGTAACACTGAGGTAAATTATGTGTTTGGAGTTATAAAATGCTAAGAATGGATTTTTAGAACAATCCCAATTTGATAAGTTTCCATATTATACAGAGTAAATACACTTTTAGGATTGTAAACTAAAAATGTTGCTTTTCTCTCATGACGTCCACCAGTGCTGTACAATGCGACTTATGATCGGCCACGCGATTTTCATATCAGACACACCGTGTTTCTCCAAAAGACCTTCTTACAGTGATTTACCCTTTTGTACAGGTGGGTAAATTTTGATCAAAGGTATAGCAGTGAGGGGATTAAAACCTGGGACCTGTGAACACTCTACAAGGCAGCATCGCTGTAGGCAGGTTCTACACTACCAGCTGCTCACAAGTGTAACAGGAAAACAAGACTTTTCTAATAAAACTTCTATTAACCATACAACTTTTTCTTACAGAGCCTTCCATTACATTAAGATTCTTTCATTTCCAAAGGCAAGGTTTGAGAAAAATTTATGAGAAAATTTTCTTTTAGACTTTTTTCCTTTAGACTGTATTTTAGAGCAGCAGAAGGCATGCCGGTCAAGGACCTGAAGCTGGTGGTTATGAATTAAGCCTCTACATTAATTATCAAAGCAGTGGTGACAACTTAAAACTATTTTATCAAAAGATACATACAAATGTCAAAATGATTTTCATTTTGTATTACAAAGTATTACCCTTGTCTCATGTAGTGTTAATACAACATATGATAAATATGGGAACATTCTGTGTAGATTCCTGTTTATGACATAATATAAACGAAGGAACTCGATTGCATTTGATAAACACTTTTGTGAGCACAATTTTTTCTGACAATTTCGTGTTATCTAAAAAAGCAAACAGCATATTCCTTTTTATCCTCAGAATACAAGACATATGCTGTGCTTAACAGTTTGCACAATGAGTTTCTCTGCAAAGTGTGTTTCAATTATTTTTGCAGCTTATTTTATTTAGGAACTATCAAAAACATCACAGTTGAAGACTGCACGTGGAACATTCCTTATGTGTATAAATGCCGAAAGCATTTCGTTTAAAAGCCAACCCCAAAATGTAAGACACTGAAATGTGGGAGCTCAGTGAAACAGTGCCTGTAATTTCTCACATTCGTGGCTTCAGTTAAAACCGCGGTGATGTACTACATCAGCATCCGCCGGTGCCTTAGATGATCAACGTCAGTGGCACGAGGACGATGATGTTATTGTAACAACACCAAAACGTTACCAATAAGAAATGGCTGCAGCGATGGAGAGACATGCCCCCCCTAATATTTCTGTATAACTCCAGGCCCCTTAATATCTGACAAGTTGCTACGCTGCACAAAGGCAGCAACATTCTTTTCAGAGCAAACCAATTTAATTTAAATTCAGCATTTCTATGACTTTGTATTTTAGTTTGTTTTGCACCACCCCATTTCTGTCGTCAAAACTATATTCAGTTTTATTTTTAGAGCATTTTTTGGCTCGTTTATTCCACCATTAAAAATGTTGCTTTTTTAAAAAACACAGCTCTCCCCAACCTGAAGAAAAAACCTATTATCTTTGTCAGAAACAATATAATGTGCAGTTTTATCTTTAAACACACCAGTCCTCACCTCCTACCCCTTAGTGCTTCAAGAGCTCCACAGAGCTGCTGACATATTGATATGTGATTTTGCTGGCGATTGACCTGTGAACCAGCTCCTATACCACTGGTAAACCATTTGTGTTGAGTACCGATATTCAGAAATACAACCTGTGAATATTTTGAACCCCATTTTACTCTCATCCAGTAAACAAGAACGCAAGAACACAATGGGTGACACAAGAGGGTTCACATTCCGGACTTATCTGCCAAACGGAATGAAATTACCAGCAGGAGGGGAGACAGTAAGGGGAGGCGCTCTGGCAGATGTGTACATCTTTGTTCTTCTTCCTGGCAAGCATTTTTCTGTCAGAAGCTATAATATCAGTCCAGGATCTCCAGAGACATTTAAGAAACAATAGCATCGCAAAGTCTCGCCGCCATCTAAATATGAACACAAAAACAACCTCACTTGGATACCACACTGATTCTTAAAAATGTTGCCTCTAGTGAGTGATGATGTAACTAAAGAGGAACACACAGAAAATGCAGCCATTTTAAATTATGAATGTAAGGATTAAAAATATGATTTTTTTTGTTTTCCAATATACCTAAATGCAATAGAATTAAAAGGTTATATATGAGTATAAATGGACCATGTACCTATTGTAAGAGCATTTATCAGTCATGTTTGGTCAAACTGGTATGAGTAGAAGGAGACTGAGGAAACTCATCTCCATATTCAGCCTCCAAATCTCATTTGTACTGTAAAAGTTCTCTTCATTGCTCCACACCCCAAAGGTGCCACAGGCATGAGGCAAGCAGCAGCATCTGAGATGACAAGGGAATATTACATAGATACTTCACAAACAGTTATCAATGAAAAACAATAACAAAAATGGCTCTGTTAAAAAATTATCTTTTTCTGATGGGTCTCGAGCTAAAATCTTGAGTGAAATTATGTGCTGAACCACTTTGACTTTAATCTGTCACTGTGGTTTTTTCCCCCCTCACTCACTCAGCCTTATCATAGAAACAATGATTCCATTGTGGTGACATACTGGCCAGCCGGCCTCCCAGCGTCGAGCCAGGGCCACGGAGTATCTGCCCACAGTTCCTCAAACCCTCTCTTACACTCTGGCCTCTTGGAGGGATGGAGCCCTGCCAACAACCACAGTAACTAACCGATAAGGGCAAGCGCCTCTCGGAAACACGCAGACTGAGAACAGGTGCAGTGTGTTGGCTACCTCTCCTCTCAGATGCTGATGTGGACAAATCTGAGATGACAACAAAACCACACTCAGCTCTAAGACATGCCACTACCTGGCATAGAATTGTGGTTTAAGAATGCAGACCCAGCCTTAACTGCAAAAAATTGTTGTATTCAACACTCTTCCAAGTTTGAAGGGACACTAAGAGATACCTGGGGACCCCAAAAGGTCTATCAATATGGCCTCTAGTTGCCCTCAACCCAGACCTCCCACCCAACACTTTCTTAAAAACTGGGCTCCAGAAATGATTTTCTAAAGGGTTGTTGAAATGAACTATTTTGTAGATCAAACAATGAAAAAATGATAAGAAATAACTGCCCTTATATAAATGCGTAAGGCTTTATTAAAAGGACAGTAGACTGCAGACAGAATTAGAAGCTGAGAATCGGCTCACTGCATCGAACAGTTCTAGTGAATGATGTCTGCATGATATTCCGTTTTAACAGTTGGAACATGACCTCGACTTGTCTTTTATAGATGATGAATGGCCATCTATATGTGCTGAAGTCTCCCCTCAGGACACAGGAACAAAACCTCATGCTCACTGACAGAATCTACCCTACTATAGTGCTTCTTCATACGATGCTCATAGGACACTGCAGCTGTGTTTCAATTGTAAAGCCGTTCCAGGCCCTTTGATGGATGAATTCTGGGAATGTGAATAGGGTAAAATGTTTGTGGGAAGAGCCTCACTCAAGTAATCAAAAAACTTTTGACAAAAAATGTTACTGCCCCCCACCCCCTCTATTTTCCTATTAAACCAAAACCCTGCTTTTTGTGCAGCGTAGACCTGCCATGCTTGGCAAGGCAATGTTTTTTATTGCTACGGTCCACACCTGAAGTTCAGTTTATAAATATGTGGATGAATGATGTTGTTCTACTAGGACAAATTAAAATGTGACGTCTGCGACAATTCAGATTTTCAAACATGGGAACATCCTTATATATCCTGGAACTTATAAGGCAGTGCTACGGAATCAGTCCTATGAAATATTGCAGCCTCTTGAGCCTCAGCCTTTCTCTCATGTACGTGGACATATGTGCAGTTTCTAGGTCTTCTGTCTTTCTCTATGTTGCTGTAACTCAGGTGCCATTTACTTTTACAAAGTCTGCACATTTTAAACACTACATTTGCTGGTTATGTCACTGACAGAAAAACATCAAACAGCAAAACATGTTATTTCTGTCTTTTATCCTAAACGTTTTTTAGGCATATTTATCGATAATGGGTTATATTTTTGCATGTCTTTTGCATGTCTCCAAACATACGTGAATAGGGTATTTATAGGTGCCGAAGGAATCATAGTTGTCACCTTGCAAACCCACCAGCCGGGTTTGGCCCTCAGTCCAGCTCTGGTACCTGTGACCAAGGTACTGATCCTGAAGTGATACTGAGAAAACTACCCAGCTGTACAAACGGGCAAATAATTGTAATTGTAACTGTAGCTTAATGTTGTAAGTTGCTTTGATTTCCATGTTATAACTACATTTGGATTTATTTATGTAGTTTACACTTTTTTTCCAAAAGTGGAATCATCATGGAATCATGGTGGTTGGAGCTGTCATGCTGCAGTCAAAACACCCAGATTTTAAGTCTCCCTCCTGCTGCAGTTCCCTTCACCTTTCATGTGATGCGGTGAAAATTGCCAAGCTAAAGTGAAAATTCCAATAAATAGAAAAATAATTGCCGGAGGGTCAGTACACAAACTGTGCACTGTAAGTAGCAAGGTAGAAAAACATGAGAAAAGTGAACCCATATAAACAGATATTCTTGATCCTTTTAAAAATATATTTATTTTCCATATGGTGGACCTTGATGTTCAACCTTTGAGCAAGACTTTTGTGCTAAAAAAATGTTCCTTTGTAAGACTCAGCTGCAAAATGGGTTAAAATGCGATTTGCTTTGACTAAGCGTCAGCTAAGCAACGGGACACGATGAATGGTGACGTAGCTGCCAGCAACGCTTGCTGGGTGACGATACAGTGTGGAGCAAAGCATTCAGCTGCCTGCCACAAACACACTCACAAAACAGCTCCCTGACCCTCCTCCACTGTGGCCAGGGCAGGGGGCAGAAATCAAGCAAGTCAAATGTTTTCTAATATCATTCACTTGACTTTATGGTGACCGAGAAGAAGAGTTGGTTTATAGCAAGAGGGATAAAACCTCTGTCTCTCACAGCTTGAAAACTGCTACCCATATGCTTGTGCTTTAAACCTGGCAGAAAAGTGAGGGTTGTAGGGAGCAGCAGGGGGTGTAGTGGTTACAGCCTCAAACGTGTAACCTAATGGTTGCTGTTTTGAATGCTGCTCCTGCTGCTGTTACAGTACACTTGAGAAAGGCATTTAGTGCGAATGACACCCATAGAAATATCCAGCTGTTAAACTGGTAAAAATAAATCATGTATGACAAAAGGGTCAACTAATTTAATACGTGTTGAGTCAGCAGTCAGTAACAGGAACATATTAACCCTTTTGTAATAATCGCTCTAATTTATTTCCTTTGAAATTGTACTCAATGAAACATTGCTGATACCTCACCGTTTTATTATATTTTCTTTGTTTGTTTGATTGATTGACTGATCCTGATCAGCTGCCAAGCTAGGATATGATCAGTGTAAGAGGCCTCATGGACTTGAAGCGCTCAGATACAAAGATACTTAAAAAGAACACACTGTGGTCTCAGGCTGACTGAAGGCACAACAACTTGCATGACACTAAAATTCATTCAGTGCAGTTATATTAACCTCATGTCCGTCCGAAGTGGTCTGAAGACCTGAGGGGGTGACAGCAGACTATAGGCTCCGTGGGAGTCATCCTCACTTTGACAAAAGACAATGGGTCGCTTCCCCAACTCAGACACAGAGGAGTCGCAACATACAGTGGGCTTTGTGAGCTAACAGACAAACAACACCGGGCCCTTCTACACTGTTGGAATCCCTCTTCTCTTCTCTATAACTATTTGGTTTTCTGACACTTTTCCCAAAGCAATTTACAATGTAATGTTTGTTCACTAAACTAGTGATTTTCCCATTTACACAGGGTATTATTTACTCTGCCAGTTCACAGTAACTACTTTACTGTAGGGTATTACATTGGGAGCAGAGATTCAAAACCTGGGTCCCTAGAGTGCCATGTGACAACTTTAACCACTATGCCACCTGCTGGCGTACTTGATGTGAGCCTCACAGTGGTCCTAACTACACAATCACCTTTGTAAATAGTGACATCTAAACCACTGACTAACATATATATCAACAGCATGCATGCAGACACACACACACACACACACACACACACACACACACACACACACACACACACACAGACGTACAAACATATTGACCCGCAAGAGACTGAACTTCACAAATAACAATGTTCTCAACAGCAGGTTAAAATTCCCCAGATCTTGAAAGCTCCTACTCTGCAAGAGCACTAACTGGAGTCCTCCATAAAATACAGTAATGAAACATAAAGTAACAGCATTTTGCCTTTTTAACAACTAAGCTGGGAAACATATTAGGCACATTCCTGCACCTGAAAGGTGTCTCTTTAAATCTGAGTCTCTCTAACAACCACAGGCAGGAAAGTCCATGAGACCTCAAAACCAAACCTTTGAAACGGTGACATTTCTAGCTCCCCATAGTCATGTGTGAACAAAAGCCCTCTAACTGCCATGTGGAGCGCTGAAGGGTTACGGGTGATACCTTCAGCTCCTTGAAGAAGACGCAGCTCCTGGCCCACTCCACAATTGAGAAAAGCGTCTGGTCAGCCATGCGGCACATGACACCGAAGGTGTTGAGCTTCTCGTGTTTCCCGCGGGCTGCCTGCTCCTGCTGCAGATAGGCCACGATCTTGCTTTGCACCTGCAGCTCATCGGGTTCACAGCGCAGCAGCTCCAGCACTAGCTGTGGCACACAGGGGGGCTGCGGGGAGCCCGTCGGGTATGCCTCCGGGTAGCCGTACCCTGCCAGGGATTCAGGAGAGCTTGTGTAATGGTCTGGGTACTCTGACTTGATGGATCGTGTGGAGAAGGAGCTGTACTGCTGGTACTGGATGGGCAGTGGCACGTGGCCCTGCATGGTCATGCCCACAGAAGGGGGTCCGTACGGACTGCGGTCATAGTCTACGGGTGCCATGGAAGTCTGGGTTGATGGGATCATGCCTTTGGACACATGGTGGGGTCCCTGCAGGCCCGCTGAGAAGCTGAAGTCATTCTGCACGGGGGACATCACCGGAGGGGTGGACTCCAGCTTGAAGCCGTTGGCTCTTATCAAGGCCTTCTTCTGCTGCTTCAGGGCTCTGTCGCGCTTGTACATGGGGCCAAATTTGTTCCGGCCCCCTCTCATCCGGTCCGCTCGGACAGCTGGCCAAGGGAAAGCCAAAAAGACCACGTGACCTCAAGAGCTGCTTGTTACTGGCTGTTCCGTTTTCCTGGTTCACAACAGGGGCCCAGAGCCAGAAAAAGCAAGGGCTCAGTAGAGATCAGAATTGGCTATTAATCATTGTCAGAGCATTTCTCACGGTACCTGAGTGTTTGCGATCAAACACTTTGCATAAGTCTTTCACTGGATGAAGAGTATTGAACAAAGGATAGTACAACAAAAAATGTTGGACTGAGTCAGCTACTCTAAATCCACTTATCGTCTTTCATTTTCTCCTACTTTTATGCGAGAATAAAGTTCAAGTAAAGCTACAGCTAAATACTTTTTTCAATAGCACGAAGATTGCCTCCCCTCTTTCATCTTGTTATTCTTTCATAAGAGCCAGAACTAAATTCCCAGAGTTTTATCTGCTGATGAAGAATGTGTCATTCCTCGGCGGAAACAGGTGCTTCTCTGCATGTCAGACAGGGAAAAGCGCTCATTTTATTCCAGTTATTCCCGAATCGAAAGGGGCCTCTAGTGGGACACAGATTCAGTTAAAACTGCTGGTCTTTCTCGTTCTGTTTCTAAACATCTTTCAAAAATTCTATTTTTTACACATATTTTATGATTTTAATTAATATTTCGTATAACTACATGTAATTAAAAAACTATTCCTAGCAGAGAGTACATTTCACACGCATTAATACAAATTATATAGTCTATATAGTGCTGTAGTACAAAGGTTAAAATATGTTGAAAAACTATTTACTCCTCAAAGCAAAAGTTAAGAAGCAAACAACCGAGATAAAATCAACTTCAACTCTATAGTAAAACAAAGAAGAACGTGTTACATTTATCGGTTTGTGGGGAAAAAAACATTTTCATACGTGTATGCAGCTAACGCACAACTTTCAGCGATAAATATTGATTTTGCGCGTTAGAAATGACTGGAAATCGGTCTTAAGAAGCAGGAAAACAGTGATTTACCCTCAAGCCTCATCCCGACGTTGAGGCATTTCTGAAACCGGCAGAAAGGACACCTTTTCCTCTGGGTTTTGTCAATTTTGCAGTCCTGGTTCTCGGCACATGTGTACCTCTTATTGTTCTGGACAGTCCTCTTGAAAAAACCCTACATAGAACAAAAGTTATTTAGGGGAAAACGCAGTAAAAAAATTATTCATAAAATCAACGAAATAATGTGATCAGATGTTCCATTTTCACTGAAATAATTTCAACAGTCCTTATTTGATTTATTGATAATGAACTGAATATTAATTTAAAGTGTTATAAAATATATGCTATCGAAATGCCGTCCACATACCTTACAACTCTCGCAGGTAAGGAGCCCGTAGTGGTATCCAGAAACTTTATCTCCACAGACCGGACAGAGTTCCTCCAGATCCTCGTCGTAGGAGTAGTCCATGACCCTCAGCGACACACCTGCCCGCACACGTCATTATTATTATTATTATTATTATTATTATTATTATTATTATTATTACAGAGAGAAGATACGGTTCAATTTATCGTTTCTATGTTCACGTCCAAACTAATGTGGATAAAATAAGGAAAATATATGTGAAAAGTCATACATGGGCATTGATTTTAGGCGGCTTATTGATGTAATGTCCTTGTCCAGAACAGAGAAAACACCTTCTTTTCAGTGGGGAACAGAAACCAAGATTACGCAAAAAAATATTCAGTTTCGAATTACTGACATACAATGAAATAAATAAAAGTCCAAATATAAGGCGCTAAAACTTTTTCGGGGGACTTGACCTTACAAGGAATTAGTAAGTTATATCTTAAATATGATTTTAAAATCTTACCCAAAATATATTATGATAAATTATAATGTAACGGAGTGTCATTAAGCAAACGTTTGTTTAAATTAAATAATGCTGAAATTAACAGTAAATTCCTGTTCCCAGTTACACGGTTCGTATTTTATCACACAGTATGACGAGTCTAATGTCATTTTTTTTTTTAATTAAAAAAAATCGAAAAATAAATTATTACACTGAAATTATTTGTAATGATGCAATAAAGCACTGCGGACAAAATTCGTTATAGTATTTTTATATTTTGAATCATGCATGACTCCGGTGGTCGCTAACACAGGGTCCAGAAACGGGACGATCAGCATGTCGGAGCAGCGTCACCTCACCTGCGACTCGCGCTGCGCTCGGGGACGGACGGGCTTGAGGAAAAAAATTCCTTAAAAACCCGGCAAGGCGTCCAGAGGGGTGCGTGGCGGTGCGGTGCGGTAACTGTACTGTACTGTACCTGTGTGGTACCTTTGCGTCTGGCACGCGCCGGGCGCTCGCCGCTTCTGATGCAGCGCTTTAATAAGGCGCCGCTTGCGGGACCAAAAAAAGATGCGGAGAAACACCAATCGGGGACGCGCAGCTTGTTCACGAGGCTCTCTTTCAACGCACGGAGTCACGAGGCAGACCAAGCATAGATATTTCTATCATTTTATTATTATTTTTATTATTATTATTATTATTGTCATCATCATCAAATAGTAATGTCAACAACAGACACATGAAGTGTGTTCGGGTTCCGGTGTCGTACATTTAACAGGAATCGCTGCACGAGATTTAAAACAGTCTGAAGGTGTTTCTTGTTCGGACGTCCAGCTGGAGCCCCGAGACTTTCTGTCCGCGTCACTGTGCGGTGAGAAAGCAGAGAAGCTGTAAAGGCCGCGGTGTTTATACCTCACAGCCCGGAGCCCAGCGCGGGTCTGCATGGCAGTGTGATGGCGGAATACACACGCACACACACACGCACACGCGCTGCGCGTGAGCGTGTATTTATAAAATACCCTTCAAATACAATGCAGTACAGGGGGTCTCCACTCATGCGCGGACCGGGTTTTCTGACACCTAAAGGCAGAAATCCTGTATAACGGACCGGTTTGTCCTGCCAACATTGCGGGATATGATTTCATAAGACCGAATTCGTGCAAAAAAGCGTCAATACTAAATGTAATAAGAGACGCCATTATAATATACCGTGTATTGAAATTACTCATCGGAATAAAGTGGAAACTGTAACTTACGCCGCAAGGTTCTGTGCTTAATAGTGGCGCACAAACCCTTTTACTCGTCACACTTTCTGTCTCCGGGGGGTACCTGTTGCGGGGTTAACTGGGGTCACTGTCCTACTCATCTGTCGTCGCCTCAATTCAGACGTTTGTCAAGCGCAGAGACATTTTTACACATTTTCTCCACGCAAAGTAAATTAATAAATAAATTGAGCTGCGTGAGTCTGAAGACCCGCGTCAAAGAAACGCGACTCTGTAAACATATAAACCAAATTGGAAGGTTTCAATATACATTTGTAAAAGAACAGAAATAAACATGTCAACTGACTGCACAGTGCGATAGTAAAAGCCATCAAAGTTTGCACGTTACAGTAAAACTCAGATTTGGAATAAAGAACTACAGAAACGAGTTTTATTAAGATCACTTGTGCACTGTAACACAGATTGTTTTTTTTAATTTAATTTAGTTTACAGAAATCATACGGCAAAATATGTTGCATTTTATTCATAAAATTTCATACATGTCTCTATTTTAAAGTACATTTATTATGTAGCATTTTCTGTTTTACTTATTTCCATTAAATTGACTTTATTACGGAGATAAATATATTTACAAAACCAGCTTTTTTGTTTTCCCTAATGTCGGCTTTTGTATATTAGTGTGTTTATACCTTTTTCCAGATCACCCAGCTATTGACTCGCACATATTTCACACATTTCCTTACTGTCATAACCCCACGACTGGATTTATTTACATTTTTAGTGCGGTAAAAATGGAAATTTACCGCAGATGATACATGTCTACTTAGGGAGGAAATTCGTTGGGAAAACAGATTTTAATGTCTTGGTAAATTCATATAAACGATGATGTCCGACAGGAACAGGTGGCAACGAACATTAAAAATAGTTCATTGATAACTGTGAACGAAAAAAGTAACTATTGTCTCGTGTCTTTGGAGGACAGGAGTAACAGGTTAACACAGAACGTCTGAGAAGAATCCGCAGAGGCTGAAAACATTTATTACAGTGTCAGTTTTACATGGAGAATTTCCATGTCAACATTTCGTTGTACTATTTTAAAATCTTTCCGTTACTGCATTTCTGCACTGCAGTGCTCAGTATCTCCATAATAATTTAGTAACTGGCACTATTTTACGTGTGAAACTGAATGTTTAATAATTGTTGTAAATATATATATATATATATAGCGGCTCAGTTTCACGCTGTGCGCGTGCCGGGCTCTTTTGCCGGTAAATTTAGTTACACATCTTGGCAAAAGCACTTCTTCACCCGCTCATGGTGGACGTACCTTTTCCCTGGTCCTCCTGGAGGAGACTGGAGTCCGAAGAGGCCACAGCGAAGGACATGGTGAGGCAGACAAAGACCCTCAGCTGGACACTCCTCAGGACACCTTCCACTGCGGCTCTTCTTTAGGAAGAGTGACAGAAGCACCTGAGGGTGCGCAGTGATGAAGAAGAAGAAGGTATGAGAAGCTCTGGAGAGAGAGAGAGCCACTGGTCCCGACTCTGCTCTGCTCACCTCTCCTGTCCTGTCTTGTCCTGCTCACTCCGTCCTGCTCCCTGCTTCACCTCCTTCCTCCTTTTCACCTCCTCACTGAGAGCTTCCTGATTGGACCTACAGCTCATGTGATGGTTCCTCCTGTGGACGAGGACTTCAGAGGATCTCGGAGGCTCTGAGAAGGGCTCCTGAGTGGTTCCTCAGAGCTTCCCTGGAGGTTCCTCAAAGGGCTTCCCAGAAGGTCTGCAGGATCTCCAGTTCCAGTCTGGTGCTTTGTGCTTCACTCATTCAACACTTTCACACTTTTCTCGAGTTTATGCACTGAAAATTCTCATTGTTTTACATTTTCAAACATGTGGCTGTATTTACAGCTTTGAAAAAAGTTTGACGAATAAATGTACAAATGTATCCCACATCATTGTTGCCCTCACATTAAGACACGTTTCAAAGCGTATTTATTTTACAGAATATATAAAACCGGTAACTATCTTCTTATGTGCGTTGCTTTGAACCGCAGTGCAGAGCTTCTGCTTACATGGCCTGTAACGTCCACGTTTTAATCCATTATCAAATATGCATATTTATTTCACCAGAAAAAGATATTTATTTGACATCATGAAAAAAATGAAAAGATTAAAAATGTTATTAATTTTTTTTACAAAATAGATTTTTTCGTAAATAATGAAAAATGAAAAACAGAAAATGCAGTATTATAAATTCCGTTATTTGCGCCACGCTTCCGCGCGCGATCAGGTGGCTGTGTGAGGTCGCGGGGGGTCCAGCGCGTTTCCCTCGAGCGTCGTGAAATCGGCACACTTGTAAAGTATTTATGGTAATCCTGTGACGTTTAACAGGAGAATTTTAAAATCGTGTTGATTTTATTATTTTTTTATTACTGTTTTTGTTGATGTTGCTACAAAGAAGGGTCATTTTCTTAATTAAATGTGATGAATTTGTAAAGTTTGAGCCAAACTGTTCCCGCTGTTTTTTCAGACCACGTTTTTAATCTGATTTTTTAAATGTCAGATTTGCTCTTCTTCTTCTTCTTCTTCTTCTTCTTCTTCTTCTTCTTGATAGATAGATAGATAGATAGATAGATAGATAGATAGATAGAAAGAATAAAGCTGATATTCCTTCAGTCGGCTTGTCTTGTGTGTATTAGAGCAGTTTACTGCGGAGTATTCGGTAGATCTGAGAAGGGTCAACTGGCCTTTATTTTACTAAATTTATCGCTATTTGACCAATTGACTAAGTTACTGTAGGTTATTTAATGTTATCACAAGGTAGTTAAAAAAATTAAAGTGTACACAACCAATTCTTTATAAAAATTTTTAAATTATGAATTTTGAATATAAAGTCCAAATACAACAGCAAAATATTAAAATATATGTTCAAAAATTGTCTAAAATAATTAAAATCATGATAAAATAAATACCTTATACTATCAGTAACACATAACTAAACTGGGTGACATTACTCCAGTTGTACTGTGGTTGTACTGCAGGTGTAGTGTGGGTGTACTGTGGTTGTACTGCGGGTGCACTGTGGTTGTACTGCGGTTGTTCCTCTGCATCAATTTGCACCTAAATGTCTTCAGTTATGTTTATTATTTTTGGTGCCGTTGGTTCACAGTGTGATTTTTGATCCTCTTGACCCCTCACCTCCCACCACCTTTTATGAGCACAGTTAACNTGGGTGTACTGCGGTTGTACTGTGGTTGTACTGCGGTGTGTACTGCAGGTGTAGTGCAGATGTAGTGCAGGAGTAGTGCGGGTGCACTGTGGTTGTACTGCGGTTGTTCCTCTGCATCAATTTGCACCTAAATGTCTTCAGTTATGTTTATTATTTTTGGTGCCGTTGGTTCACAGTGTGATTTTTGATCCTCTTGACCCCTCACCTCCCACCACCTTTTATGAGCACAGTTAACTGTGTGAGTGTCAGAGACCGGTCATATCCTTTGAGTGTGTAAGTGTGTGTGAGCTCTGTGTAGCCATTCTCCCTCTTCCTCTCCAGGCAATGACACCGACACCAACTCTGACTGTGACTTCGACACAGCAATTTGATACGACTGCCTGGGACACGTGAGGAGAACTAAGCAATGAATGGAGGCCGAAGAGAGGAAGAGGAAAAGGAGCGTCCTGGGGCCATCCAGTCAGCCAAACGCACACACACACACACACACACACACACACACACACACAAACGCACATGCGCTTACATGATGGCACCTACATGTAGTACCTATCGTGAGAACAGAGAATGTGTGTCAGCATCGTGCTTGACAGACTGTGTTACCCAGTTACAGCATTTTCATGCTTTTTGTTTTGTTATGACACTTTTGTAATAACATTCTGTTTTTAATGTTCTGGATAAATGGTTAAATTCACCCCGAGGGTGTCAAACCCCAGGGCTGTTTCATGCAGTTTCTGTCTGGCTGTAGGAACTTGGATCAGCTCCAGTAACCAACTCCTGCCTCATTATCTCTGTCTTCTCCTAAAATTTACATTATTATTATGATTTACAAAAAAGTTAAAGTACATTCAGAGATTACAGTTTTTTATTTCAACAAATGCCACGGAGGTATTTGGCACAAAGGGATCGGTGGATGGAATCTCATTCATTCAATCAGTTTCTAATTTATGACTAATTAGTCTAATTACGACCTTAGATAATAAAATTGCAGTGTTAATGGTTCATTCATTACAGTTTATGCTAATTGGGCCCTTGTGGAAAAAAAAAAGTCAACAGACTGACGCTGGTACTGATCTACTGATTTCCACAACATCCAGGTTAGACTTCACAGTTACTTGCCAACTCTGGTTATTTTTGTTGTTATTTTGTTGTATCATAAACAGACTGTGGCTTCACTTAGTGCAGTTAGTTGTGGGACAGAGTGGAAAGCTGTAAAATCTGCGGGTCTTTTGGTTAAATTGCTCAGTATGTGTCTGGAGCTGAGAAGTGTGTGGGCAGCTAAGGTTTAGACCCCAGTGTTAGTGCCTCCTGTTGTCTAGGTTTACAGGAGGGTGAGAGGGCACTGCAGACAAATGCTCACCGCAGGTGTAGACCCCAACAGCGAGATCATTTTGTAATAACTACTTTATTATTTTTGGTCATTTACTCTGTTTAAAAGTTCATTTTATATATCGTAAAAGTTAATAGTCTAAATGCAGGTAGATTTACATAACTGGTTATTTATAGATTTATTAATCAATTTATGGATTCTGTTTTCCAAGAAACCTCGCTGGGATGAAATATTAACCCTAACCCTGTAGACATTTTAACTTCAAATAATATAAGTATTCAAGCTTTGAAGCATTAAAGTAATTAATGATTTTACATAAAAGAAAGTTGGTGCAGAAATGAAAAAATGGCTACAGCTCTTTCTCAGCAGTGAAATGCTAAATCCTGAAAATCTGGTGTAAAATGCTGCAGTGTGTCAGCTCTGCCTTTTGTTTCTGTGAGGACAAAATCATGTTTGTCAGAACCACAGGGTGTTTGTTTCTGTGTTTAATGTGATAGTTTAAGTGTTGCGATTGAGTTGTCAAATGTGTGAAAATTTTAATCTTCTGTCAAACAGATTTTATCTGAATTGATTTATTTCCTCTAAACTTTTGTTCCCAGATAAAACTGAATAACAATTACTGTGTTTCTATGATCAAGGCAGCACAGAAGTCGCTTCATTCTACCCCACAAACTAACTTTGTTCATCTGGGTTTGACATCAGTCCTTCAGTGATCATCTTTCAGCTTTAACAGCTTTAACTTTAACACTGTTCACTGTGCTCACTGCGTACTGTTACTGCTCACTATCATCACTGCGTACTGTTACTACTCACTATCATCACTGTATACTGTTACTGTTCACTATCATCACTGTGTACTGTTACTACTCACTATCATCACTGTGTACTGTTACTGCTCACTATCATCACTGCGTACTGTTACTACTCACTATCATCACTGTATACTGTTACTGTTCACTATCATCACTGCGTACTGTTACTACTCACTATCATCACTGTGTACTGTTACTGCTCACTATCATCACTGTATACTGTTACTACTGACTATCATCACTGTGTACTGTTACTACTCACTATCATCACTGCGTACTGTTACTACTCACTATCATCACTGTATACTGTTACTACTGACTATCATCACTGTGTACTGTTACTACTCACTATCATCACTGTATACTGTTACTACTCACTATCATCACTGTGTACTGTTACTGTTCACTATCATCACTGTGTACTGTTACTACTCACTATCATCACTGCGTACTGTTACTACTCACTATCATCACTGTATACTGTTACTACTGACTATCATCACTGTGTACTGTTACTACTCACTATCATCACTGTGTACTGTTACTACTCACTATCATCACTGTTCACGATTACTGCCCTTTGTTATAAATTTGTACAGTTATGGTTCACCATGATGGTTTCACCATTGTGATATACCTGTGCATGGTCACTGTACACTATTTTTGCATATAAAATACCTCAATAATTCCATTTTACACATTGTTCACTCTCACTGTGCATTAATACTGTAAAACATCATTACTGCACGCTTAGTGTACACACTTTACACAATTCATTTTAGTTTGGTTGCATTTATTTTTTAAAGTACTGGTCTCTGTCTGGTTTCTGCAAAATGGCACAGAGCACTGGACATGTTGGCTTGCTGGGTTTGCTGGAGCAGAAGTGCAGTTTAAAGCAGGCACCTGTCTGGGTTCAGACTGTGTGCTGGCAGGTGTTTCATGCTCTAAAAGCAAAATCTCTGTATTGTCACCTTTGAGACAGTCCCTGCACGCTGTCCCTGTGCTGTATAAACTGCAGTACAGTGGGACTGTACACGGCCACTGCTGAGCACCAGTGTTGCACTCGCTTTGACCTCTGAATTTGACCTCACACAGGTCTGTCGTATCGACGCTATTGTGTAGTTAAAAGCCAATGTAAAAACCCCCTGCAGACAAGAGGCCTTTTTCACAGTTGTGCCTCTGGCAAACCCCCGAAACACAGGGCAGTGTCACAGTGACAGGGGTTCAGTAAACTGACAAATATGATGAAAACAGCCACTGAGTGACAAGGGGACTTGTGTGCATGAACAGAACTGAGTATAAGAAAATACTGTTTGTATTCCGAATCCTACACCGCACATGTTCACATTAAATAGATAACTCTTCCTATTTTGATATAATTTGTGTACACAGCACTATAAAACCATTAGGTCTTGAACACCTTCCTCTCTTGAAGACAGATAATGTTCACAGTGCTGCAAATAAAGCAAAAAAGTATCGCGTACAATATACAGCTGTCATGTTTTTGTGACATAGTTAATTATCAAAACTCTGACCAGAATAAAGCAGACAATGAATAAATCAATGAATATATTTAATGAATGATTTTCACTGTAACTCAGTAACAACAAGGCTTTTACACTAGTGGTGTCAGTATAAAGCACTTGCAATAAATATAGTAGCTGCTTGTCAATTTTTGTACAGTTTTAATTTTTAAAATCAGTCGCAGTAGTGAACCATGTCTAAAAAACACGTTAAACAATATATTGATTTTTCATTCTTTTATCAAGTAATAAAGGAATAAATACTGTTAAATATATCCACAGAGGTAAAAGTTATTTATTCCTATTGCCCAAAAGGCTACATTTTAAAGGTTCATTTTGAAGGGGAACATGATGGCTGAGGTGTAGGAGTATGAAAGGTCTTAGAGACAAACGCTCTTTAAAACCTGCTGCTCAGCAGTGAGCATCTGGCCATTTTCCATGTTTGTACTTGTAAAATAATTTCATTTAGTTCATTTAAACATTTTGTCACAAAACACTGTAATATCATTAACTGGAAAATCGAGAAATCTAGGTGGAAATATTGGTAAACCATGGTATAATACTTCACCCTCCAAACCTCAGGCTATACGCACAGTTTGGTCATGTTTATGGAGTTAGGAGACCTCGTGGGAACAGATGAACCTGGACACTCTGATGCAGGTGTTGGTGTCCAAAAGTGATTCACATTTATTATTAAGAGACGACTGAAACAGCAGGAATGGGAATGACGGAGAGGGTAGAAAAATTGTGTGTAATGTATGAATGTTCTGTTAGAGACGTAGACGTTTGTTGTAGAGGACGATGAAGACTGCTATATAGTAGCATACAATCTTACACATTTAATGTTTCTCTGCTGCTTAAAAAGTCTGTGTTAAAATGGACAAAAGACCCTCCAAACAAAATTAGCTGGAGGAGAAAAAAATGGTCTCGTTTTATTGTTTCATGGACATTTGTATTTATTCTTAACACTATATTTCAAAGTTATTGTGTAGATAGTGTAAACATTTTTAGACAGGGATAAAAGAGTTGTAGAATGCTGAGAGAGGCCTACACAGTGGGAGGGACACTACAGAGATGAAAACACCCAGTTCGGCAGCACAGTACCGACCCCTGTGAGCTGTTGAAGTGCAGCATTTCTGCACAGTGGAACACACTCTTCCTCACACACTCACCTTCTGCCCTACCTTTCATACCGTAGGTTTGGCACAGTGTTACATACTTACTTTTCATCCCACCAAGCATTGAGCTCAGCAACGTGCCCATGGCCTTGAGGCAGTAATTGTCATCCTAATATCAGAGTAGAGGGTCAAATCTCCCCTCCCCCACCACAGGCACTAAAACCCGAAATGCTGACAGTGGAGTCCAACACAGTGACTGTTCCTCCACTTTCAACTCACTGTTCAGCCTCATTGGTTGTGTATTTACCTGGACTATTATCAGCAGGACTGTGTGTGTGTGTGTGTGTGTGTGTGTGTGTGTGTGTGTGTGTGTGTGTGTGTGTGTGTGTGCTAGAGGAGGTGGGGTCAAATAACATTTTCTTAACAGTACGTGTGATGTGGGAGCAGCAGGTGGGTTAGTGACTTTGCTGTGCAGCCAAAAGACCCCAGATTATATCCTTCTCCTCTTGTAGTATCTTTGATCAAGATGCACCCTCAGTTTGTAATGGTGAGTCAAGAAAAAATACAAATAGAAATACAAAAAAAAAAATTCAAGCATACAGTAATTTTCATTTGTAAGCTTGTAGACCACATTTAGAAACTGGATTTATCTCATTGACGTGTGGATGTGCAAACTGAATGGTATGTACGTGTGGCCATGCTTGGTGAGTGTGGATGTGTGTGAGTGTGTGTGTGTGCTGTTTGTAGGTACATCCACCCTTAGGCAGCTACCCCCCTGCTTCCAGTTGGTGTGGCCCCAAACACTGCCGCAGGGGGTGGCCAGTTCCACCTTCCCAGCCCCTTCAGCAGGGAATACATCCCTGTTCACCAGTTCGTCACACCTCACACATCCCCACGCCACATCGAAAACCGCGTGCCTCAGCGCTTCCTCCAAGTGCCCTTTGACCCCACTGCGAGGAAGGTGCCCGGTGTTGGCAAGTGGCGCACCAAGGTCACCGATTAAGCTATCAGCACATCCACCCAGAGGAGCCTCAATGCTGCTAAACAAAAACTGGGCAACTTTCTGCCGTCAACATAATCAGGATAAAGAGGCTGGTGAGGATGAGGAGGAGAAGGAGGAGGTGGAGGAGGAAGGCGCAGAGGCACGGAGATGTGGCTCCTGTCGACAGATCGGGCCGAGAAAGGGCCTATCTGCTGTTTGTCTCTGGGGTGATTCTGTTTTGCCACCATGCTGTGGCTACAACCTGAGCCACGTCCCGCCTCGGTCGCACTCTGTCTCTGCCACACCGATATGTGAGAGAAATAAACACAGATGAGTTTCAGGCATCGCATGTTGTTTTGACTTCAGCAGCCCCATTGTGTTCGCTGCGCATATTTCAGCTTTTCTCTGCTCAGACAATAGGAATCGGGGCGGTAAGATAGCACAGGTCCCATCTGGGGGAAAGGTGCCAGAGATTCCATTTAGTCCTCTGCAGTTCTTACATTTTTCCCATTTTCAGCAGCTGCTTTTCAGGAGTGGAGTCTCTGCGGTTGGGAATCTCTCCTGGAAACAGCAGCATCAGGCAGGGGACACTTTGGACAGAAGGCCAGTCCATAACAGGCTGCTGGTCACATTTTTATAAAACATTTTACGATATATGTCTTTTGAATAATCTTTTGAAATCTTCAGGCAACAGCAAAGTCTATCTATCATTTAAAAAGATGAGAATTGAAACCAGAATATATTCAGTTTAAGTGGGAAACAGACTTAAATAAACCTTTTTCCCAGAAGAATTTCTCACATTTCTTACTGTCTGGCTATAGACTGTAGCATAGCAACACAACATATTTTTATTGGCAGATACAAAATTATTGAGATGGAATTAAAGAGCAAACATTTTGAAGTATGGCTGGTATTTTAAATGATAAACAACGTGCTCATTGTGCTTGGCAAAATAGGGCATATGCTGAATTTTTGTCTTATAAACTATTTTTATATTTGCAGATTTATGTTTAAATGGGTATGTTATTTTACAAAATGCTTCTGTACCTCATAAAGATCATACAGCCATGGTCATGACCGAACCACTTTTTGTTGAAAGAAGGATAAAATGTACCTGAAGAAATAACCTATCCTTGTACATTTGGAAAAAGTGCTCAAATGATGTCAGATTTGAAAAAAATCACTTTCAAAGATTCAAAAAACCCCAAAGTAAAAAAAAAAAAAATACTACTAAGATGTTTCAAAGAATAACAGCTAAAATACTTTCTATTAAAAATGATGGAAAGGACTTCATTGTTTGGTTTCTCAGTATGTGAAACTAGATGATAAAACAATGTTTAATCTGCACAGATGTGCTAATTTATATAATGTTTTATGTGTTGATTTCCTCATAACATTACACCACAAATGCAAATATAAAATAAAAGTGAAATCATATAATACCATACAAATACAGTATACTGTTCTTTTTCTATCATAGAAAACATGCTATTAAAACCAGTCTATTGTATGATTTAAGTAGCCATCCAGGGTTCATCTCATAAAGGGTAACTTTAACAGCAGCACATAAGAGCACAAAAAGAATCATAATAAACATAAAAATAACAATACCTGAAATATTTAGCATGCAATAGTACTGCTGGAATTGTACGTTCATGTAAAATATGTGATAAAAGTGTTGGGAGAAAACGTAATTTGGAGAATGATGAAAATGCCACAAAAATGTTAAACGTCTGAGATTCACTGCGGAGGAGAAAAGAGGGGAAAATGTGCCACAGAGTGACGTAAAGCTGCAAAAAACACTGTTCCTCCCTCTGCTGGTGTGACTGGTGGTACTGCAGGAGCCCAGACACACACACACACACACACACACACACACACACACACACACCACCCAGAGACCCCAGAGGAAACCCACACAAACACAGGGGAAGCAGACAAACTCCACACACACTGAGCAAGATTCACACACTCACGAGCAGCCTGGCTTCTGCAGCAACCTCCGGCACAAAAGTGCCTTAATGCCCTCCTGTTGTCGAGCTGTAACTGCAAAAGTTGTTCAAAAGACATCATAAAATCAGCTTCAGTTATTTAATCTTACTGGGCACCAGCAGTGTGATGTATAAAATACTGTGCAGAGAGGTGCTGGTTGAGGTTCAATTCTAAATGCTTACAAGAGTTCCAAACTTTTTTTTACAAAGGGGCGATTTTTTAAAAAATATTTCTAAACCTCAAGAGACTCTTACATGTGTCCTTGACATTATTAATTTCTTAATGAGGCGATTTTGCCTTTGAATCCATGTAGTGCTTCTTTTGGGAGTGGTGCTTAAGAGGCGCTGAGGGTGAAAAATACTTCATTTGATGTTTGTTCTAACCTTGTACTTTATTTGATGTCTCAAGTTATTGCTCTGCATTGCTTTGAGTCACTTGAAGGAATAGAATATATTGTCAAGGTTGATCATTCATATTTAGCAAGTCATTTTTTCCCTTATGAACAAGTTATCTTTCTATAGAGGCAGCTTGTACTCTCACCAGCCATTTTATCAGGTACAACTAGTGAGAACTCTTTTCCCCTCAGGAGCTTGCTCCATTCTGGATTGGCAGCTTCACACAGAATTTCTGGAGGCACAATCATTCTGCATTTTGTTCCGGATCATCCTAAAGACGCTCTGTCGGCTTGAGAAGTGTGACCTGTGCAGACCACTGAAGGCACCGTTGCATTTGTGGATCCATGCTGAGACAATCTGTGCTTTGAGACATGGTACATTATCCAGCATGAGAAGGGCAGAACTGGCCATGAAGCGACGTACCTGGTCAGCAACAATGTTTGGGAATTTTGTGGCCATAGATGTTTACAAACCTTGTATGCACCAAGGAATCATTCCCAATCACAAGCACCATTCTCCACCACAAACAGCAGGTAGGAAACGTCCATAGATTCATTGTTTATGTGCCATTTTCTACCCTTGTCTTCAGGATGTCACACCTGAGATGGAATTTTACAAACCAGACAGCAATTTCCTGCTCTTGACTCTTGTAGTTTTGTTGGTTGAATGTCTACCTTCTTGATGAAAACTCAAAGGAGATGAACTCAGAATGGTCTTCTGCTGCTGTCGTCCATCTCCTCCGTAGTCTGACAAGTTGTGGATTCTGAGATGCATTTCTGCACCCTACCATTGTTGCAAAAACTGCTGTTTTTGCAAGTGTGCACTTGCTGTTTGTTTTAACAAGTCTGACCAACCAGTCTCACTTCTCTCATTAAACAGCTGTTTTCACACACAGAACTGTGGAATTCTAAGGTACTGGAACCAGCACACATGGTAACAGCGATGTATCTTGGCCATTCTGAAGCTTACTTCAGCAGTAACAAAACCTGTCAATCCTGTCTGCCAGCTTCATACATTATGAAACACAGCAACACGGTTCAGTGATCGGTGGATAAGGCTGCTTCTGTCAATGAGCATGTGTACCTAATAAAGTGGCCTGTGAGTTTAGCCGTTGTTTAGGAGACAGATTTCAGTTCAGTAGGGCCCTGCTGTTGTACCCTTGAGAAAGGGGCTACACCATAGGCCTCTCTGGACATATTCGTCAGCTAAATTACAAGGCAACACAGAGAAGGTTTGGGGGGAGTTAGTAAACTGTGGAAAAAACACTATTGCCTGCCTTTTTACCCTGGCCAAAAACTCCACGTGAACTTCAGCACCACCTCCCGTCGCTCACCTGAAGACGGACACACATCCAAGTGGCCAACAGCCGTTCCAAAGAAGTGGGAGAAACCACTGTGGGCCTCATTTCCAGGCTGACACAGCTGACAGCATGTGACTGGGTCTGATAGAGGTTACAATATATTATCAATATCTGCTGTCATTTTTGAGCAGAAAGGGGCCTGCAGTCTGTGCCTCCCAACTGTGTTCTTCTCTGTGCGGCTGTCTGCAAACAAGCAGATGTGTGAATCCACAGGCAGAATCTAGTTTATCTCATGTGCAGTCAAGGTTACCACTTGTAGATAGTTATGCATTTTTGGTTTGGAAGACTAGTTGAATATAGGGACTAATAGTGTACTCTATAAAACGAGAAAAAACTCCGGGGGGGTGGGGAAGTAGAGACACGGTTAAAGTCCAGTCATTTTTCTAAAATGTTTTCAGAGCCTGTATGAAACACAGAGCACCAAAATCACGGTTATTAAAATTTACTCTGTGGAAAGGATGGGAATGATACGCAGCATTGTTTATTACTTGAATATGTTTCTAGTCTGGTAGAAAAGGTTTTAAGGGTTTCACGTATTTCCGGGACAATTTCACCGGGACCCTGGAGTCTTGCGCTGGCAACTCGTTCCGTGTGGCTTCACATGAATCGAAGAACGCAGCTCTGATTCAAGTGCCGGCTGCTCCACTTCTGCACTCTCTGGTTTACCTCAGTACACAAAGGTGTAGACTACTGACATGAGACCTAGAATACATTCCACATACAGATTTTTGGTATAACTACCCCCATGTAAACAAAAGTACAAATAAATTTGAAGAGGAATAAGAAAAAAGGTTGAAAGGAACCATCCTCATAAAAACAGCTGTAAACAGTGGGGTTGAGGAGTGAATAAGAGGCAATCTGGCAATTTGCAGCCTTGATGAAAAGTGCGTATCTCTAAGCGTTTGGCCTTATCTCGCTCTCCCCACTGCCTGTTCTCTCTGCCACTTCCCTGGAGCGTGTCTTCAACAGGTGTGGTCCTCTGTCGGCTCCAGCCCCATCCCTGACCCTGAGCTGCCCCGCTCCCCTTGAGCCGATAACACTCACCATGATCGTGACCAAACCCCCCATGTCCCACTGCCCGTGGGTCGGAGGCGGCTTCCAGATGGATGTAACCTTGTTTCTCTGCATTCCTCCAAAGCATCTCCCATTTCCTCTGACCTGCCAACAGCTCCCATCCCCCAGCAACACTCACTTTGGCTCCATACCCCAGATGTGACACAGGGGTCACTTCAGTGAAGGGGGAGGGGGGGGGTGGCCCCAGCCTTGAAATGTGTCCAGACATGATGTAGGTTCTGGGGCTTCTTTTGTAAGAGTCAGTGGTGCCTTAAATATCGAAATACTCTTAGTTCATTCATTGACAGTCTTTAACAAACCAATGAAAATATACCATAGGGCACCTGCCCTTTGACCTCAAACTCGAGAGTGAGGACACACTGTGAGGACGGTGAGGTGCAAGCGGTTGCCCATCGTCTGCCTGCAGCTTCCCAATCTGCTCCTGGCATCATCTGCGACTGATGCCCGTTGTTGGTCAGCAAAGCCAAATCCTGGAGCCAGTTGTGGTGCAGCTCTGAACCTGCTGCTTATTTAACACGTCCACAGATCTGATACAGAAGCACAAAGAATGTGACGAAGAGGCACAAGGCAAGTGAACACAAAGCAACATGGGAGGGAACGGTGAAATGCAACCAAACCAAACAAAGCTAAACTTGAACATTTTGCAGACATTGAGCTGGTAAACTGGGGAGGATCAGAGCTTTGTGTCCATTAATTTGAGTGTAAACCTTGCAGGCAGAGGTGCGCTTTCCACACTGATGCTTAATACCGCAGGACCCATCGGGGAATATAACAAGTGCTGTGAAAATACACACACTAAATGTTTAGGCACCATAAGCGGGGTATTTCATGAATGTGGTCGGCCTGCTGCTGGAAAGCGTACTTTGCTTGGAAGCATTTTCTGCCTTGTATAAATGTGATGACTCAAATCAGAGGATTGCAAGGAAAAATGTACATTTAAATTTGCCTGTATGAATTTATTACATTTATTCATTTAGCATATGTTTTTCTCCAAAGTGCCCCACAATCCACAGCAAACAGAGCTTTAGATACCGGCATATGACCATTAAATCACAGCTGGTCTGGTGCCACCATCTTCACCACATTGCTGGATTAGTTGCCCATATCACAGCCAGTCAGGCCTGACATATGATCAAGGCCATGTCTGTATATGAGCAGAATACTCCACACAGAACCATTAATGTTCCATATATTCATATTGTATTTAATACATCTGTGTTTAATGTTTTCCTTTGTGGATTATACTTAGGCGCCTTAATAGGCATTTCTGTCTGGAGCAAAAAGGCTCTTCGTGTGCGCACACACGTTCGTAAGAGGTGGCTGTAGTTTAAATCAAATCCTTGAGAATTATAAGTGTACAGATGTTTTTGGCACTTGTGTGTTGTATCTTTCCATCCTCTATCCAGCACTCTGGCACCAGCAGCCTGACCTTCGCTGGGAGGCAGACGTACCCCTTTCCCCGCTGTACCCTCTGTGCTGACACGGGACGTGCGCCGCACGCCAGCTGGAACTTTCCGCTGCATGGAGGCAGAGGGGTCCTTTTAAAGTGAGCGTGTGTCCCCTCAGCCTTGAGTCTGGGTGTGATGAAGGTCAGGCAGAAAGATGGGGGGACATTATTGGAACAACCTGTCAAACCCTCCCCGCTCAGCCTTGAGGTAGGCGTAACTAATGTGCCTCGAACCAACGGACCCCCACACCAGACCACCAGGTCGAGAGAAGTGACGCAGTAGGCTGCTCCAGTGATAGCCGAGGGATAGCAGGAGGTCAACAGGCCACAGCAGACTGTGTCAGCTGCCTTCCAACACATGGACGCAGAGACTTCAGCAGCCTGGCATTCATTCAGACGTACAGCACATATATACAAACAGACAAATGTGTGTATGTGGGTTTCTGTATATCAGTGTTTCACACCTTGAATATGCTTCATTTTCCATGTTTGTTTAACCAGCAGATGTCCTGGCAATCCACACATTTCCAGTTCCATCACTGGCTACTGGCATCTTCTCACAGCCTTGCAGCCGGCAGCAGTGCCTAGTGGAGGAGCCAACGCCACATTTGTGTAGAATCATCTGAATCTGTAAAAGAATTAGGTAAAAGCGCAGATGCCCACGGCAGGATAGGGTAAAAACATGGGTGCCTGCAGGGGTTAAAGTGAAAGCCGAACAGGAGTTCTGAATCCATGACCAATTGAGAACCTAACATGCTGAGCAACACATAACAGTACGAATAACTCCTGACAAATGTTGGTAAAAACCCCAAGAACCTTCAAAAGGTCAAGGTAAAATCAGAAGAACTCGCAACACATTGGGGTAAAATCAGAAGACCCCAGCAGGTTTGGGTAAAAACAGAAACCACAAAAGCCTGGGGAACAAGACAAGATCCCATGACAGTTTGAGGCAGAAACAGAAAAAATCGTGGTGGATTGAAGCCAAGCAGGAGCAACTGCACTTGAAGCATCAGGTCTTGGAAAGAAGACAATGTGGAGCCTCTCGACCCGCCCCGGCCACGTCTGGGTTCATGGATAAACAGCAAACAACGTTGGACACCATTTTTGCATTTATTTCCCTCCACACGCTACTGGACAATTTACCCAGCAAACAGCGCTCCTCGGCAATCACTTTTATTTCCCCGGCACACTTTATATAACCATTTCTATATGTTTCCCCCTTTTCATAGCCCTGTATTATGACTGGGGCACACTTGAGCTCTCATTCAGCCCCAGCTCATGAAACCCACACAGAGAAACCTCTTTCAGAGCCTTGGGCTGCACTGAATCACGCGGCCCTTCCCATTAGCTGGACAATTCATCCACGACCAGCCAGGAAGCCTTACAGTCCACAGCCCTGCTCCTTTCACAAAATTACCGCATGTCACTTTCTCTTGCCTTCATTTTTTCCTCTCATGAAAGGGACCGATTTATGTGGGCAGATGTGGAAATACGAAGTACAACTAAATGGGCTCGAAACACAATGATACACAAGTATCTTCCATTGAATAGACCGCTGTGTATGAATACAAGCGCATATAACACTGATATGAATCTATGTTTTATTATAGATGTGTAAATGAATTTTCTGTGGATCTGCATCATGTTTGCGCACCGTAGACGCAAACTCTCGAGGGGCCTGGAGGAGGAACGGAACGTGTGGTGTGTCGCTGTGCTCTCACTAACAGTTTAACTTTGACACACTTTGATTTTTTTTTATGTTGTATCCTTGTTTCTGCGTCGTCGTGCGTTAACTGGAGTACCGCGCTTTGTGTGTAAAAGACCCCTCGTGCGACGGCTGCGCCGACAGCCTCATTGCTAATAATAAAATTCCTTGCATACAGTTAAAAATTAAAATAGGCCAATTTCCTCCTCCAAATGCTTAATTCAGTTCTCACTTGAAGTCACTTACCTAAGATTCACACCTGCCGCTCTTATTGGGAAACCTCACCTGCAGGCTTAATCTCACGCATCCTCTGAAGTGAGTCTTACTCCATCTCCATCACTGCCCGTCTCTCATCTGCCTTAATTCATCATATCGGTTCTGTCCCCTGTGAGCTGCTAACATTTACTATTTGGTATTTACAATTTTTGGTATCATGTCATAGCGGCAGGACAAACTCTACCGGGCTTCTTCAGAAAGGTGTACATAATACACTCAACCTTGACATAACTGGGTCCCATGCAACAAAAAACTGCTCTGAATGCTTCTGAAAAAATATATACCCTTATGAAAAAGGACTATGATTCAGTACAATGGCATTTTCATTAAGCAATCATTTTGTTGCAACAAATGCAAAAAGTTCACGAAAGATGTCGGCTGCCTTTGCTCTTGTGTTATTTCAGCCAGTGATGGGTCTTTAAAAGAAATAATTCAGCCCCAAAGCAGCACAGTTGCACACAGGTCCAAAACGGTTCAACAAGGGAAACGGTGATAAAATGTGCAGGCGGTAAAATCTCTATATTGGTAAAGCTCAGTCTCTGTTTGTTCTCTATACATGGCTTTGATTTTCAAGCCACAGATTGGAAATTTGGCCCACTGGTGCTTCTCACACAAAGTAAAGTTTTTGTGTAGTCAAGCTCATTAAACTCGAAAAAGGTGACTTACCATTCGGAAAATGTTAAGGTTTCTGAGAAAGAGGAAGTCTTGGAGTTGGAGAAGTACATTTTCTCGCTACTGACAGATAAATATACTGAATTCAAATACAAAAATTTAAAGGTAGTGAAAGTTTGGTGAAAAATAAGACACACTTGGCGCTGCACACATTAGTGTTGTAAGAGTAATAAAGTTTGCCAAAATGTATTTTGTGTGTTTTCCTTTCTACCTGGCTGTGACCAGTGTGTCACTCTCTGTGGTGTCCGCTTGTCCAGGAGCACTAAGAACATATGCACCAAATACAACCACTTTAATGATACAACAGTTTGTTGATTATATAATGTATTATTACTTTTTACCTTTATACCACTATGCCTTCCTAACCTGGGTGAGTCAGTTAGTGTTTAACGAAACAAAGCAAGTTTGCTGTATTGTGTTATTTCCACCAGTAGCTTTAAGAGAACTTTGTGGACAGCAGAGTTGATGCACAGCTTTCCAGCCGCGATATGAGCTGGAATCATCACAGCTCGATAAATACAGTTAAAATATTTCAAGTGTAATCTTCAAAAACGGGTAAGGAGACCATCTTTCCGGCTTCAGTGCGTTTCCGCTCCTGAGGGCATCTGCAATACTGTTTGGCTGACAAACGCCACATCTGCCTTGGATGGTTGCCGTAACAGTGACCCCAAAAAACACCTTAAAATGAGTAAATGGGAGCATTTAAAATCCAGACGAAACACAAAGTTCCACCCCTGCTGCATAATGAGAACTGCACGGCTTACACAACCTGTGCAGGAGTTAGCAAATACGGATTTCTTGGACTCACAATTAGATAAAAAGATAATAAAACGTCTTTAAAAAACATTTAATTCGCTGTTATTGTAGGGTTTCCCTCTGTGGGGAAACCTCTAAAACTTCAACTCTTCATTCTAGCCTTGTTTAAAACGTAAAAATCTCAACCAGCACAAGCTTGTAATGGACACATGGTTATTGATAATGTATGAAAATATTAACAGACAAGATAGTAATATTTTTTGTTCTAACAAAAAGACACCTCCTAATAATAACAACAATAAATGAATAAATGTCATGTGAGCTGTCAGGTGGTGCAGCTATGCAGGGGGGTGGGACCGCTGGGGTGGACAGCAATACCGAATAATGTCTCATCATTGAGGCCTTTTTAAGCCGCTTGTCTGACAGCTTAGGACAGAACTGGAGGGGACTTGACAGGGGTGTGTTGACAGGGACCCCTGCAATGGGCCTTGGTTATGTCTTCATTTGGCCACTTTTCTGTTCCTCATGTTATGCCGATTTTGTGCTTGTTCTTCACTTCCCGCTTTTGTTCTGCATTAAAGGGGTCCCCAGTGGGTAGTTTTGTAGTGTTAATAAAACCGTCCATCTTTGAGACCTGCTGTCTTTGTTCCACCCACATGGCCAAGTCCACCCCACACCAGGACACAATAAATGTTATTGTCAGGGGCTGTAAAAGTCTTCTTAGCAGAAGGAGGCAGCGGGTGCTGTGGAGCTGGTCTTGTTGGACCTTAATCATTACATTTTATTTTTAAGCTATGAATTGAATTAATTAAGAGAATTTTCTTGCAGCAGAGCCTTTGAGTTTTTTTCCCCCTCATCTACACAACTTACTGCAGCCAACAGGGCTAAACTGTGGTTTTCAAATCAAATGGGTTTCTGGCCTTTTTTTCCCCCAATCATCACCATTCTTGCGTCAATATTATGTGATGCTCACGCACCAGTGAGACCTTTACCCCCTGCCGGTCAATAGTGTTTCTCACAAGGATGTTTGTCAACTTAAATGTGTTGTGTGGGTCTGCAGGCCGACGCCGCAGAGTTGTTTGTTTTTCAGTGAATGATATGCTTTCCCAAGCCTGGCCAATTGGAGCTGGGGAGGGGGGGGGTCAGGGCCACTCAGATTAGAGCTGGTGATCACATTGAGAATAAGCTGAATGCTTCGAAGGAGTCCACAGTCCACACACACACACACACACACACAACCAGATAAATGCTAAGCAATCTGATGACATCGAGAGATAACAGTGTGATTTACTTTACACACCCAGCGGCACCACTGAGGCACAGCAGGGCAACGCTCCTCATTTTCCCAACAAATCTGAAGTATTGCAGCTGTAACTCTGCTGAGATGAAGAAACAAATCTGACTGATACATTGATACAGATATAGAAAAAAATAAGTAAAAAAAAATCAAGTTAAAGCTGTTTCACAGTTGCATAAGGATCACATTTATTTAGGTTTCAAGTACTAAAACATTCTAAACATGCTTTTTAATAACACTTAATGGTCACATTTTTCACAGGTAGTAAAACTGACAAAGCAGAATTTCAAAAGAAAATTGACCGAGGTTAAAAAATACACTTCAGTGGTATGGGTGGCAGAGTACACAGACAGAGGAGAGAGATGACATCTCATTCAATCTGATCCTACTTGGCGAATGAGTCGTCCAGTATGGTGGGAGTCAGTATCTGTTCCGGATTACGGTTAGAAACAGCAGGACCGGAATGGTTCGGTTTAGCAGCCAGGCCAGATTCATCCGTGTTGTTTCTCTGACCATGAGCGTCGGACCCAGTCTGTACTTTCACAAGTGCCAGAGCCCACTAGTGTCTCTGCACGCTCATTCCACCTGGGAACACCTGAGCTGAGCATCACACCTGTACTGTACTTCCCACATATTCAGCCACTGTGCACCGTAACCAACATTGCTTCTGATAGTCTTTCACAAGCCAATCAGGGGACCCGTAATTGCAATACAAAAGAAAGCCGATTGGCCGAAAAGTGTCGCAGCAAACATCGCGGAGTAAAAAAAAAATAAACTGCTCAAACAATACAAGCTGGAAACGTTAGACAAATACCTTTATATTAGTAACAAAACGTTCATAAATTCAGTACCATATTTTTGTCGAAAAAAAGGCCATTATCACTTTCAAATGCAACTTGATTGCCAGGAGTTGGTCGTTTTCTTATGACTAAGCAACTAAATCTTTTGCACAGTAAAATATCCAGTTAGGAGGAATAACAACTTTGTGTAAGTGTCATCGCACCTGTGTGTGAGGTGACCGCTCTGCTCTGTGGGTCTAGGTGCGTACTCTGCGTTTTCCATGCTGTGTGACCAAGGTGGCTCAGTAAAAACTGTGCAAGGGGAAGGACCAAGGTGACCGTGAACCGCCGGACCCCAGCTCACCAAGTCATCAAAATGGTTAAACAAAGTGAGAGGAGGAGTATCGAGGAAGGCGGTCAAAAGCCACTCAATGAGAATCCACTGGCCTCCATCAGTAGTGCCACCTGCGGTTGTCCTGAGGTAGTTTGTGACAGTACTGACGCGTATAAAAATAGAAGCATGAATAACCAGAGTTGAAGGCAGTCTCAGCTCAAGGAGGGCCGTGCAATTGGTGGTTATTGTTCCAACTCAACCTCTTGTCTAAGTGGTTCAGTTAGGAATCTAATGTCTAGTTTATTCTAAAGCCTTTTCCTGACTATACTTAATTACTAAAAAAATTACATGAGCCAACGAAAAGAGAAACCTTGCCCAGAATTAATAAATTCAGAGCTGAGCTCGAGACTCCTCAACAAAACTGCTGAAAAAAGGCAATAAAATGGTCAGTTTGAAACACAGAACTCGGCATTTGTAATAAACTGAAGAAAAATCCAAAACAATAAATAAGATGGTCAAGATCCCGTCGGTGGCCTGACACCACACAAGAGGTAGTTTCGGTGTCAAAATTGCAACGGCTAAACAAATGCGCTATGAAGATACATTCCACAATTCAGGAAAACAAAAACAGATGTAAATCTCAGAAGAGCTGGCAGAAAGGCAGATGGACAAACAGGGGGGACGGTTTGGATTGCTGCGAGTAAGCAGCTTTTAGCAGCACTAAATCTCAACCCGACAGGCTGGACCTCAAGCAGAGCTTGCTGCTGCAGGCTTATGAAAACATGAGCGAGCACTGGATAGTGAAACCACGTCAGGTTTAGGGCCTCACGGGGTCAGAGATCATAGAGGTGGAGTTGGCCAACATTAATGGATGGAGCTTTCTCTCAAACCACCTTGTCGATGTGTAGTCCCTGAGCTTCTGGGTTCCAGGTATGCTGTGAACCCCGGCTGAGAGACAGCACCACCCAGGGGTGGCGAACCCTCATCTGCGCTTGCGCTGTCCACGGGCCAATGGCTTGGCTAGGTTGACACCGTGTCGCCCCCCCCAGCGATATCACCTCAACTGTTCTTTCATGATAAATGTGATATTAATGTCATCTGACAGCTTTCTGAAAAAAGAAGACACAATAACCCTTCACTTAAAGTACAACAATGTAATTCAGGAAAAACTTCATATAAAGACAACATTCACTTGTAAGCCAAAAAAAATTTGAAGGAACAAACATATAGTATAAAGCTTTTACTGCTTAATTTCAATAGGAATCCCAGAACTGGGCACTGCATTCTGGGAAGAACAGCCATTTTTAGACCAGAGAGGCTACACCCAGTTTGAGCAAAATAGTGGGAATTAGAGCAACTTTGGTATTACTTCTCGCTAATCATTGTCTGGTGCAAAATGTAAACAGTTTCAAAAGTTAATCTACTGGAATGTTCTTTGTCGGGATAAGGGTAACCAAACCTGTTGGGTGTCCTTTAATACTTCAACAAACGTCTTCATGTCTACAAGAACTCCCTAATGTGCTTTAGCGCCTCTCTTGCTGAAAACACACTTGGGGGAACCTTCCGGACGAGACCACCAGGAAAGCCCGGCCCCAAACCCGGGCCAAAGCTAATTGGTTTTCCAAATCTGATCCTTTGCTTTTCAATATGCCAGATGATAAAATATCCCCTTCAAATAAAACACTCCCTCTCTACCGAAAACTAAAAAAACCTACTGAACATATAAACCATTATATTCTACAACCTACAGCTACAAACACTAAGAGTAAATCAGCAAAGCAACATCCGAGTAACTTCCGAATGCAATAAGAAAAACATTCACATTACCCTGTTTTAGCACAAGTCCTACAGGACCCGAGATAGAAAAAAAAAACTGAGAGCTCCAGCAAAACAACAGGTAACCAGCTGGGGGTAGCCGTGGAGGTGGGCACGGGGAATCAACTCACTGCAGAGACAGACACACTGCGGACAGCTACCGACAACAGCTAAAGACAAAATACCATTAATACTACGAAATGGTTGCACAGAATCTGATTGTAAAAATGTATATTTTCAAGTAGTTAAAATGGTAGCTTTACTTAAGGTTGCGCATACTGTTGTCCCCTCGAGCCACTACATTTGGAACACAAAACAAGCGTCACATTCGTTTCCAATCTGTCAGATCACGCAGGGACACACACATCCCCTAAACACACCTGGGACCTCAATCACACGCTGAAGTGGTTTCCTCCACTCACAACGTTCTCTGACAAAGCAGATGCTGCTGAAATGCCGGGAGAAATGAATATTCTGGAGAATGAAGAGGCAGCGCCCTCCGGCTGCTCTGCTACGACAGGCGCAACACAAGAAGACAGAGTCCGAAAGCGACGGAGGCCAACGGCGTGCGTGTCTGTGTGTGGAGTTGAGGAGGGTCTCGCACCGGCCCACCCCACTAGCTCCTCATGGTCCTTCATCATTTTAAGCAGCCACGTACATAAAAAGCCGCCGAGAAACACTTTGCATAACAGTTCTAAGGTTTGGTCTAAACGCAAGAAAAAAAACTCCCCTTCCCTCCTCCTTTCCCACCCTCATACCCAGTCCAGGATTGCAGAAAATACCCGTATTAGTTTATTCTATATTTTTCCCCGCAAGGAGAAGTACAATTCCAAAGGCCCAAAGACACAACACACCTCACTTGGCATACAAGAGTAAAATGTGGGCGACCATGGGCCAGGGCCTTCACTAGAACCGACACTTCTGCATATCGCCTTGCATTTCAGTGAGCATCAGTCAAACCTATCTATGCATATTTTCATTATTGTTCTATTTTAACTTAAAATACGGAATAAATTACTGGTTTCAGTCCATCTTTCACTTCCATAATTCACTAAAGAGACAGACAAGATCCCATAAAGGGAATCCAGTGAACTGAATGACATTGAGGCCCCCTGAACAGTCACTTAACGGTTGAAAAACTGCAAAACTGTCCGATCGAGGCCAAACTGCCAAGTGAAATGTTGTGCAGGAAGTCGTACATTCATATAAACACATTTGTTCAACGCCAACAGAAAAAAATGACTGCACCATGGAAGCCTACAATTTCTCATGGTGGAATGCATATTTAACACTGCTCTGTCCCTGTAAAGATCAACCTCCTCATTGACCCAGTGCAGGCATTTCAAAGCTCTTTGGTAACAAGAGGTAAACAAGACTCATTTAAAAGCTAAAGTGGCTCAAATCTCATCTTTGGAAAGGGTTTTTAATGCAACACTGATCAGATAATTTTAAACGGGAGGCTTTTTCCAAAAGGGGAAGCATGGTACCTGAAATAGCACTAATATGTTCCTGAGGTAGTCTTTCAATAAAACAATTTGTTATATAATTGCCTGTATCCCCACAGAAATAAAATATATCTATAAAAAAATACTCCTAAAAATGGCAACAGCGCAACATTAAACAATTAGAGACACACATGGTAAACTGCACAGACCAATGCAAAATTTTTGTGCATTCGTTTTGTACAGAAACATGTGCACCGCGTAGGTCATCATACATTCAGCTCTGTCGTGTAATAAATATATAGAGACAACAGTAAAAAATAGCTGCTTGTCACATTCACAAAAAAGGAGGGAGCGGTCCCTCAGCGGTGTGTTGCTGCGCAGGTGGGCGGGTTTGAGGGACAGGAGAGGAGAGCGGCGCTCAGTTGTCAGGCTCGGCGCCTGCGGACAGGCTGGACTTGCAGGAGTGCAGGACGGCCTTGAACAGCAGGGGGAGCTGTTCCAGGGGCACCTTCACCAGCTTCCCTGGAAGGCCAGCAGAGGGAAGACGGTTAGAAGGGTGGGTGAACCTTAAAATTTTACTCCAAAATCTGTTTTATCTCTAATCTCTCGTTTTGCAAAATATCCAGACAAAAAAAGAAAAAAAAAACTGTATAAGCTGGACTTATTCATTTAACCTGAATTACTCATTTAGCTGATTCCATCCTCCAAGCAACCTACCGCTGTCCACCATACTATTTACAGTGATTTACTCATTTATGCATCTGGATAATTTTTCCTACTTAAGCTGCGGTAAAGTGCAGCGTGATGGGAATTGAGACCTGGATGATTCAATTGCCAAGTGACAGCTGTAGTCACAACACCACTGTCTGGCACTTGAGCCCTCCCACGTAACTCTTTTCTGTGAGACGGCTGTGTCCCCGACACCCTCCTGCCCCCCAGCCCACTGGCCTCACCTGCAATGCAGCGGATCTCCGGCAGGCACATCATGACCTCAGGGAAGCGTTTGGGCTGGTGGGGGTACTTGTACTCCGTGTAGTCTTGACACACATACCAATAGCGCTTGTTGAGCTGCTCCAGGTGGGCAATGTTGGACAGGCCTCCGATGTCTGTATGGAGAGAGGGCTGGTTGTCAAGGGGTTCTTCTCAGTCTAACTGTTGGCCTTGCATTTCCACTGCTCCATTTTTCCCCAAGTTGCTCTCTCCACTAACCTTCTTTCTCTTAACGTGTCATGACATCCTTTCCATTTCAACAAAACACTGACTGAATTAGGGTAAAAGGGATCCAGGTCCACCCAGGACAAATCCATCACAAGTGAGAATACATACATACATACATACATATATATTCACTCAAAGACTGGCATGAAGGAAAAAAATCCATAAAAATTGTTGAAGTGCATTTCTGGGCCCCATATTAGGTTTGACAATCTTAACCACTTGAATAGAACGGCTTATATTCTCTACTTTATTGAGCAACTTTAAAAGCAGGCTGTGAAAGTGCTGCCCAGAAAAAAAAATTGTTAAAACTATAAACTGGAAATATGCACAAATATCAACAGTAAAAAATTACAATGATTAAAGAAAAAAGCATGGATATAGAACTGAGTATGAAAATCTCCAATGGTGCTGGGAAGGGAACAGATTTGGACCATCCTGGGAGAAAGCCCATCTTCCATTGTACGACAGGAGAGCTTGAGGAACAAGTACGAGACCAGAGCGTACGAATGAAGGCACTGGGCTGGCTGTGTTCGTTCGTTCATTTGTTCGGCCACCTTTTATGCCAGTAAATACCCAGATAGGCGAGGAGGACAGCAGAGCTTTTTTCCATTCTGGTGTTTTTGGAGTTTGTTTTCCTGCTTGGCTTTGTTGAGGACCAGAGTATTCTGTGTGTGTGTTCACTCGCATCCTTTGGTACATCTTGGGTACAGCTGTGTACATAGTTTGTATATAACAAGTGGTGTCCTGTTGCTGTTTGTGAGTTTTGCTCGTTAGTTTGGATTAGTCAGTCAGGCAACAGAAGACTTTCTTTCTGCTTTGTCACTTTTCTTTTCTAGGATTAAGGTACACAGGTTTTCTTTTGTTTTCTCATAGCAGTGTAAGCAGTTTTTTTGTACCCTGGACACCTCTGAGCACAATTCATCTCTACATATATTCCCATTGTTATCACTACCTAAATAAACCCTTCTCGAAAATCCCTTGGTGAGTTTCCTGGAACAGTATCCAGACGATCAATACATCCAACATCATCAATTTTAACGTCAACATGTGGCTCCTTCACGTGCCACCGGCTAAAGAGCCGAAACACCTAGAAGGGTCGTAACACAAGGTGGGGAGTAGACCGACAGAAGATCAAGACATACAGAGGAGCCAAACTGTGCAGAGTTGCACGTCACAATTGGGAAACTGAAGTCAGCAACGCGCCACTGTGCCATCTACACATGAAGCCTAACATAGTGAATCCAACTGTGGACTACAGCTGGTAATTTAAACAAGCGATAGGATGCTGTAAGGGCAGGAGGAGGGCGACCAAGTGCAGATCTGCTTACCCTGATTGAGGAAGTTGATGACTTTCATGCAGGCGTACTCCTCATTGCTGATCTTCAGCTGGTGGATCTTGCGGAAGAGGTATATCAGCCTCTCCATCACCTCCATGCCATCCTCACTGAAGCTGAGAACAAGCGTGCACACATACGCACAAAAAGCAAACATGCATGCACATGTGCACACACATGCATCACACTATTACCACAGAGCACCAGGAGCCCAACAGGCATTTATAAACAAACTGATGTGCATAGCTTACAGTCTTAGAATGCAAAGTACTTAAATACAAACCTGTCACAAAACTGCCTTTTTTCTATCGAAATACCACAAAAAGTAGCAGCTTTACAACGAAAGCTATTCATACAGGAAACATTCCAATCTGCTTTTCAATCTGGTCACAACAATGACATGGTGCTTTCCAGAGGTAATGTTGTACTGTTATCTTTTGATATTGGATGTTCTACTCTACTAGGGCTTCTAGACCTTAAAGAAGCCTTTTATCAAGATTTAAATTTAACAAATTAAAACTGTCTAACTTTATGAGAAACAGAAATGCTATTGGATAGACAAAAGAAAGGTGATACATTTTTGCTATCATTGGTAACTCAAAAGGTTTAAACTACACATTATTGGAAAACCTGCAGAATTAGTCAGGAATTCAGACATAATTTCTGACCAAGAATCCATTCATTATGAGTGACTGTTTTCTGTATGTCGGGAGACTGTAAAATTAGGATTTTGCTGTACGGAAAAAGAGATACAGGGAAGCTGGAACATGCATATGTTACCCGTGCTTCACTGTGATGTTTTATTCTCTGAGTCCAAGCAAAACTCATGACCTGTTACCACAAATCCACAGGAGTATAACAGAAACCAGACCATATTACACCAGGTCCTTGCACTGGGCTAAGAACAGACTTCAGAATCATGTTGCTTCCTTACAGGGTCGCAGAAGGATTTCACTTGGTGTGCTAGATCACACTGCATTTTCAGTGACAGGCTACGTCTCTCCCAATCTCTCAATGGACTGAGGCTTTTGTATTACATACAGTAAATGACTCATCTGTTGGTAGTAAAGCTACCAGTTATCAGGCCCTTAATGTGTAATGGTCTACCAGCTGACGTCAGCGCGCTCACATCTAGACTTAACACCAACAAGTCTTTTTTAACCTACTGGTGCCCCTGTCCATGGCCTTGTTAAGACCGTTTGCACCACCTCATCTGCTGCTGATCACCTTTTGACCAGATGGAGGAGAGTTTATTCATGCCTTAAGCTCACACCTATGTTCAAGGTGACTTACAATTATACCCTTGTACTCAGTTACTGACAATGATTGACCAATTTAGTCAACTTGCTAACCTTTTCAGGATCGTTTCAGGCTATGTATCTTAGTCAAGGACTACAGTAGGAGTGGGATTCAAACCCTGGTCTTTTAATTGCGAGGTGACAACTAAACCCTACGTCCCTGCTATAGCAAGCAGGTAGGGGCAGGACTGTCAAGTCAAAACTGACTCATGGCATCCTCTACCATTGTTTCCATGGTAAAAGACAGTACAGAAGTGTCTCTGTCATTGCCTTATTCTGGACGTCTCTCTGAACTGTGGGAGGAAACCTGCACAGACAGGGCTCAACCCCAGATCCAAAACCAGAACTCAGGTGCTGTGAGCAACAGCATTACCTTCTGAACAAAAGAGCCACCAAGTATAAATGCAGATGAGAACCTTATGAAATAAATTAACAATTTCCTCTTGTGTATATTTAGCAGTCTCAGGAAGGACAAGCAGACAGGTGACTTTGGATGCCCAGATGTTTTTTTTCTCCTCCAACAGACTTTAAATTTGTTTCCTTTCCACATTTCCCTTCTGACTTCTTTAACGACACATCTTTTGCTTTATTCCTTGTTAAGCACTCCCAGGCAGCCTATTGGGTATTAAAAAAAGGAGTCCTGGGATATAAACTGCTGACCTTCTAGTGACAGGTCAGGTTCTGACCACGACTCGTGTGCGGGCCTTGTGGCTCCCATGCACCCGCAAAACAGTTTGTACCAATGTTCCTTCCTGATGCTGCCGCTGGTGTTATTCTGCCTCCAGCTTCTGGAAAGTGAAACTTAATGCCCCCCCCCCTTGTTTTGGAAAGGCCAAGGCCAGCAGCAGGCCAGGCACAGGTGTGAGGATCTGCTTGCCGGCTCCATGATAGACTCCCTGCCACCCCTCACCTCCCCAAACAAAGGACCCTCAGAAAGCCCATCACAGGGGCCTTGCACTTCCTTTCCTAGATGACCAGGTTTTATCACTCTGTGGGACATTCCTGTCTATCTAGTATCTTTCAAACAAATGCACCACCTCCCCATCCCACTTCCAGCAACCCACCCATCTGTCTGACAGACTTGGGACACCTCTCTGTGTACAGGTAACCAACAAAGGAAGGAGCAAGTCAGCAGATTATGGTGTTCCCCTCAGCACTGCATCCAGCCCCATTGCCATCAATGTGAACACTGTACATAATGGATGAAAGGGTGAAAACTACCTAAACAGAAGTAAATAATAACACCCGCAGATGATGACTTTAAATGAAGGGTTTTAGCTGCAAAGAGGATTCTGATGGAAAGGGTAGGACAAGGAAGTGGACACTAGAGTTTCCTTCCCATGGTTTATAAAGTGCATGAGACACAGAATTTAACTCAGACTGAAAAGTCTACTAACACCCCTGACCGAGCAGGAACCTCACTGGGGTCAAACCTAACAAGATGCAACCACATCTCCCCCTATCAGTCAGTAAGTCCAGGGCCCCTTTTTTGTTAGTTTTTATATGGCATAGTATTTCTTTAGGCTGTGGTGATGTTTGGGCTGCTGCCTGCTCTGCGAAGCGGCCCACCCGTAAATCAGGGTCCGGCTCCCCTCATGCAGGAACTGGTTGGCAGCTCAGTGGACGGGAGTCACATACAACTGTAAATCTCACCAAAAACCAAGGGAAGTGGGAGAATTTTGATAATTCAGACCTAATTTACACACCGCAGAACACTGCCCCCGCCAATTCTTTTTAATATGTGATATAGTCTTGTATTTTTCTTTATTTTTCTCAGACAGTTTTGTTGCACTCCTTACACTATAACAGTCCTGTTTTCTGTTAACGGAGCCTGGCATCCAACCAAAATCAATAAACGTTAGTGTGGTACAACAAGAAGTCTGGGAGTCTGCCTGCATAAGAGTCCATCCTTTCTGCTTCACACTCTTACCTCATAGGAAGAGGTGTTTTGCTCGGACCTTTCTGCCTTGTACATCCCACTGTGAGACAGAACCACATCCCAGTGTACCCATCTCCACCTCGCATCTAACAGCTGCAGTCCAAGCTAAGGACCACAGGACGATCCAGAGATGAGGTGTCATAGGAAAGACATCATCCATAAGACGACCACACGGACCTTCGATTCGGCCTCCACTCACCCCTGTAGCTCGTCGTCTGAGGGCTTGTACTTGGCTGTGACATCGGCCAGTTCACCGAACACCTGTGTGCTGTAGATGGTGAGGCAGGCAAGCAGCAGCAGCTCCTGCCAGGTTGCGCTCAGCAGGCAGGTGTAGTCCTCGATGGACAGCTCATTGAAGAAGGGCAGCTTCTTTACCCAGGAGATCTGCCGGAACAGCAGCTCATCCGCCAGGCGGCACAGCAGAGCAAACAGCTCCACCTGGGTGACCCTGTAGCTAGAATGGAGGTGGAAACATGCTTCTGAGTACAGCCTGTGTCCCCAGTAATGAGACTAAGCAACAAATACCAAAAATCACCGATGTGACGCACGGGGCTGCAGATCAGCGAGTCCTACAACACACCACAGTGTATTCTCAATAAGAACATCTCCCACATTAGCAGACACCTAATATTTTCAGTCAAACTCTTTATGAACTTTTTTCTTCAAAGCACAGAAAGGCAAATTGACTCTCAATATTAACAGTTGTCCAAATGTCCTAGAAAGGTTATTTGCATGAATGTTCACATCCCACAGGTAGAATTTTCCTGATGCAAGTCTGATTAACAGGTGAACAATAAATTATGATGCAAAATTATGACGTCATCACGTGACATCACTAACTGCGTCATCTGCGGTTTTGTTCCGTGCAGTCAGTAGCACTATGGAATCAAAACACTACATAAGCTATGGGAGAAAAAGGTAAGAGGCAATCCACATTGTTATTTTTTGCAGTGCATAGGTCCAACACCGACAAAAGTAAGAAAAATAAAGAAAAGAACGTAGTGACTAAATAAAATAAACAAGAACATTTATATCTCATTGAAAGAACTGATTCCTGGCTTAGAAGACAATTGAAGGCACCATAATATAAACCACATGTGGAACTGCCCTAGAATTAGCTGACAAAAAAACAAGCTGTGCATCACAGTACAGAGAAAGTTTTATTAGTAAACTTGTGAACAAATATTTGTCCTTAAATGCTGCCCGTTACAGAACTGTTATTTTCCATTTTATGTTTTTAGAATTGGACAGGTACAAAATCTGATGGACCAGTTAAAATGCACAAAAAATGTGCCTGTTCTGTGGGCAATAAACATGGAAAGGCCACCTCCTGCAGATTAAGGCCCAGAAAGTGAACGAGACCACAGGGGTGGATATCTCACCCGTCCTCGATCAGCATGGGGGTGCTCAGGGGGGCCAGGTCCTCGGCAGCCACCAGCTGGGCGATGAGCGTCTGCGACTGGGGGTACAAGCCACGGGTCTGGGCTGGCAGCAGGGTCGACTGAGCTGCAGCGTAGGTGAAGAGGTGTGGCAGGAACTGGTAGTGCTGCGCCACCGGCGTGCCCATGTACTGATCCCTGAGAGCCGCCACGTAGCCGTTCATTTCCAGCGAGCGGCTGTGCACACAAAGCAGGAGGGGCAGCTGCTGGGGTTCATCTGTGCATCAGCATGACTTCACCGCATTAAAGCTAAAAAGGCACTTGAAAATTGAGAATTACACTAAAACAACAAAGCCTCACGATTGATCAATAACAATAAAACATGGAAAGAATCGGTTGATAGGCTCAAATTAAAAATAAATGTAAACAGACTTACTGGACAAATTAAAAGTTAAAAAAGCTAGTAAAAATTCATAAATTATTTATTGTTCCTCGTTTCTAGTTTATTATTTTTGTTTGCATTTTCATGCTTTGGTTCCTATATTTTTTTAACTTTGCTCAACATTTTTTTTCAGAACTTGCATTTTTATTAATGTTTTGCTTTACATTACTTCTGCTGTTTGTGCCGTTGAACTATGGCACGTAAAATTCAACTAGACACAAAGGGGGAGAATGGTGGTGTTTCAGGTGACTAAATTACTAAGTTGTCCTGGGTGTGTGAGTGAGTGAGTGAGAGAGAGAGAGAGAGAGAGAGAGAGAGAGAGAGAGAGTGAAGGAGAGAGACAGAGACACAGAAACAGAGAGAGCAAGAGACAGGAGAGAGACACAGAGACAGAAAGAGAGAGAAGAGACAGAAGAAGAGCGAGACACAGAGACAGAGCAAGTGAGAGAGGAGAGAAACAGAGAAAGAAATAGGGAAAGAGAAGGAGAGAGAAACAGAGAAAGACAGAGAGAGAGAGAGACAAACAGAGAGAGACAGAGAGCGAGTGAGGAGAGACAGATACAGAAACAGAAAGAGAGAGAGACAGAGTGAGATAGATAGCGAGCGAGTGAGGAGAGAGACAGAGGAAGAGAGAGAGAGAGGAGACACAGAGAGAGCGAGAAGAGACAGATACAGAAACAGAAAGAGAGATACAGAAACAGAAAGAGAGAGAGAGACAGAGTGAGATAGAGAAACAGAGTGAGATAGAGAGAGAGAGAGAGGGAGACAGAGTGAGAGCGATAGAGAGAGAGAGGGAGATAGAGAGAGAGAGGGAGACAGAGTGAGATAGAGAGAGAGAGTGAGAGAGAGAGAGGGAGACAGAGTGAGATAGAGAAACAGAGTGAGATAGAGAGAGAGGGGGGGGCAGTGAGATAGAGTGAGCGAGTGAGGAGAGAGAGAGGGAGACAGAGTGAGAGCGATAGAGAGAGAGGGAGATAGAGAGAGAGAGGGAGACAGAGTGAGATAGAGAGAGAGAGTGAGAGAGAGATTGCCCTGTAATTGGACTGTCATCACACCCAGGGTATAAGCTGCCTCACACTCTGTGTTTCTAGGATAGGGTGTGAACCACTGTGACCCAGACCTGGTCAAGCAATTATTAATAATAAGAAGGATGGACAGACAGACGGATGGGTGGGTGGGTAAGGTCAGCCAGCCAAAGGCCTCTTGAAGCTCACACCATGCTCAAACCATATGCTAGTTTTGATATTTTCCCCAAAATGCAGTGAGACAGACTTAAAGCACATGTTCAACATGGTTCAAATGCCTCAATGACGGCCAAGCAGATAAGCAAATAAGAAAAGCATGGAAAGAAGTATAGCACATGGCACCTCACCATTATCAGTGCTGACAGTGACTTCATGAGTGAACCCTTAAACAGGCAGTGTGAGCACGAAATGGAACCCCCGACTCTGTTCATTCCACGCTAGAATCTCCTTATGAAAAATATTTACAAAAACACCTGCTCTTGGTGGTATCTCCACTGCAGATGGCGAGCCTGGCACACTCATTCCTGAAATTGCTTAAATCCTTCTCCTTTTACCCCTTCTTTGTACAAAAACTGTTTTAGTTTGTCTGCAATATGGTCAATAACAGAGAGGTATTCACTGTTTAAATCGTGTCAAGAACATGACAAAATGTCCCCAGCGCAGCCAGAGGAGAAGCTGAATTGATGGGAGGAGTAACAAGGGGTCATTTACAGGCAGCAGCGCATTCCGGGCGACAGTACTCACGTGGACGACAGAGTGGAGGCAGGGGATGGCTGGTTGCCCTCAGAGATGCCATTGCCAGGGGAGCTGTGGTCGCTGTCGCCGTTGTTGCTCCAGGTATGATCAGGCAGGCTGGCCTCCTCCTTGAACTCTTGGCCTGACATGATGCGCTCGATCTCCTCATCAGAGATCTGGGAGAGGAGCAGACGGCTCAGTGGCAAGGCCAAAGTGGCTGATTCTGACAATGTTTTTACTTCACTCCTTAACATCACGATTTTCTGCAGGATATTGTCTTGTCAACAGGGATTTCTCATTCCTGCAGTCTTTGCTGTGCCCACCTCACAGGACCAGAGAGAGGGGCAATTGTGTGACGCCTGTTTGCTGAACCTGCCGTGTGCCGTACGAGGTCAGCAGCAAAGGACTTCTCTGTTAAATAATCACACTGACATTCAAGAACTAAATTGAAGAACAATACACGAGGCAATTGATGCAAAAACTGAGAAAAGATTTAGGGAATCAAAAAACAACTAAAAACAAGTGTGAACAAACTTTGCTTTTCTTTCACTTTGCTTTATATTATCACATTATTTGAAATTTTGCATTTATATTTTCCATTTTGTGTATTTCTAATTTTGCTGCTGGTATTACTACTCTCATTTTCATACTGGCATTTTGTTCATTTATCTGCATTTTCATTTATTTTGCACATTACTTTGGCATCTCCTTCGCTCAGCGCTGTTTCTGCATGCAGTGGATTTGAAAGCCACTTCCACTGGTTACTAAACTGACAGTTCCGGAAAGATTCACACAGCCACGGTTCTCCTCGAGGGACCGACTCGGTACATAATTGGTGACTTTGACTGTTGCCTCACAACAGGGAATAAACACTGGGCCATAACGCGTTTTGTGAGAGAAACAGAAATAACGCACCTGCCCATTGGTTCCCAGTAGCGATGAAGCTGTACAGAGAAAACAGGGAAGCTTCACAGACCGATGAGGAACTTCCATTCAGCTCCCCTCCAAACTCGACGTCCCACTCTGACTGCTTGTAAAAATGGGGGTCACTGGCTATGAGAGCTAAAGAGTTTTACCGAGTGCAGAAACAGGCACGGCCAAGAAACCGTACGCTGTTCTGGGGGGGGGTGGCGGGAGCCAACAAGGTGCAAGGACGCACGTAGGGAGGCAAGTGGCGATGCGGGCTGAGGCGCCGCAATCGGAGCATCATCTGAAACCATTCTGAACAAACTCGAGCATTTTCGAGACCCACAAAAAGCGATTTGTCCTCAAATGAATTTCCCAGCCGCCCACAATAAACTGCCCCCACCTCAACCCCCACAAGCACAGCAGACAAACTCCATCAAAATATAGGATGGAAAGTGCTCATAAGCTGCCAAAGAAGGCTGGACGGCAGGCGATGAAAGATACACTATTCATTGTGGCAATCACCTTTGTTGGGGGGCTCAATGAAAGCTTTGGAAAATGAATTATGTTGGAGAAAAAGAGTAGCCGTCCAACATGGAGCGGCGCTCTCCTTGTGGCGACTAAACCTACATACAGACACCACAGAGTAATGCGTCAATATGGAGTCCTCCATTGAGTGCCCAGTACCTTTGCACACCCAGACAAAGAAGGAATGAAGAATAATTGCTTTCCGTCCAGATCGGGACGCCTGCCCCACGGCCTCTTGTGAGACGTGACCGACCTTGCTTGATTTCATTATAGCAGCTCTACAAACAAAAGGCTTGGTTTGTCAGTAAACCTCCTCTATAAGGGCAGCACGTGTTTCAAGACCTGTGAAAAGGCGCTTCGGAGACCGGAGAAGAGAAACTGCTTTGCATGTCGAGATATAAAGACAACACAAACGTCAACATAAAAAAATGGACAGTGAGCATCTGAGATGTTGAAAAAAATTGTGACTGCTCAAGTTTTCAAAGGCACCCTTTTGTTGTACCATTGAGAGGGCAAGTTGTTCAAACGGCTCAGTTAAAATAAATGGAACATGTGAAATTTGAAGGGATTGGGAAGAAACACTAAAATCTTTGTTAGATTGTAGTTATTTATCTGACACTTTTCTCCAAGCTACAGTGATAAACGACTTACACTAATTTACCTATTTATAGAGCAGGGATTGAGGGTTGAGGCATGAGAAACATGGCCATGACACGAGGATTAAAAAAGGGACAGGGACTGATGGACAGATGTGCGCGAGCGCGCGCACACACACACGCGCGCGCAGGTTTGCGCGCACATTGGCTGATGACTCTTACCTGCACAGGTCCAATGCTTTTGTTTCGTCCTCCAGGCATCCCATCTTCCCTGATCGCTGACACAGAGAGACATAAGTGCACATCTGTAAGTGTAGTTGCACAGAGGCCACAGAACAGCTTCCTGACTTCACACTGCAACATGTTTACAGGTGCTTAGACAGTGCAGAACGCAGGGAAAACTGCAGTGGTGAAGAAGAACGCTGAAGTAGCTCATTGAGAGGAACAGCAGACACTTTCAGGACAGGTGCTAAAAAATAGCCTGAAAAATTAGCACAGAATTAAATCAACAACTATAAAATCCAGTCTCAACAAAAACTGCACATCCTGAGCTACATAAAGCTGGTGTTTTTGGTTAGCGCTGCGGTTTGGAAACCACTTGTATCCAAGGTCAAAGTGCAAAAACACTAAAACTGGAGTAAAACCCGGATCCCGACCAGTGGGAGCCGTACTATGGCCCAAAATGTCCTTTTGATTGTTTTTTATCGTTTGGGTTTAAGCTGACAGAAAGTCAAAAGAGAAGAAGTGAAAACCCACACTGGTGGTCGCCAATTGTCTCATGAAACTTGATCAGTGGCAGGATGGGACCTTATGTTTGTACAACAGCCAAGGAACCTGGGGCATTTTAAGCCACCTGGTGTACCCAAGGTGCAAACTTTCTTCTTGCTGGTCCACACGTTCCATGAGGCCAGTACACAGCGCAGAAGGGAGTCAATATTTTTTCATAAACACCACGATGAAGTCAGACCATCCTTGGCCTTCCTAATCTCCAAATCTAAACATCCTTGAACCATTATGGAAAGTTCCAGAAGAGAGTATGAAGAACATTTCTAACCCTTCCTTCGTGAATAGTCCAGTATTCCAGCCTACATAGATCTGAATTTTGGAACTTGAATAAACTTGAATTTTATAAATTGTTTTGTTTCTTCACTGCTGCATTCACCCCATGAAAAAATATAACCTTACAGGTTAGCTAACCGCTGTATGGAGGAGTATTGCTTTGCCTGCAGCGCCTCCTTGTGGTGAAATCCTAACACTCGGATCTGAAAATGCAGTGCAACAATAGTTGTGACAGAAGCATCTGTCTCGGATGCTACACTTGTAAAAAAAAAAAAAAAAAAAAAAAAAGTACGTAAGTTAACTCATGCATGCAAACATGCACATAACCTGTTAGTCAACTGGGATCAAAATATTCATGTCTGCAGTCTTTTGTTAAGTCAAACAAGACGCAAAAGAACTTCCCCAACACCTGTACTCTCAACACACACACACACACAGACTTGACCTGAGTTTCTTCTAATCTTACGATGATATTTTGTGAGAGGCTTCACACTACCGCCATGTCCAAGTGCAATCCATTACATCTCACGTGTGTTTCTGTGCTCCATCCTGGTGCTGGAAGACAGCCTCAGTCTGCAAGGAACAACTCTGACAGCCAAGGTGTAAGAGCGCCACTCCCACTCCCTCACAACCCTTCAGCAGTACATTACCCCATGTGGACAGCAGGTGGCACACTAATGTTTTTTTTTTTTTTTTTTTTTTTTTTTTAAACCATTAGCACCCACACGGTACAGGCTAAGAGAGAGGTCTGCGTAGTGATTTTCATATGCCTTTCCACCAGAGGACGTTCCTTACCTTTGCGGTTCATGCCCATTTGCAAGCACTTGAGCAGCCGGCAGTACTGGCAGCGGTTGCGCTGCTTGCGGGACATCTCGCAGTTTCGGTCGCGGTTGCAGCGGTACACGCGCTTGTTGCAGATGCTGCGCTTGAAGAAGCCCTTGCAGCCCTCACAGGAGATGATGCCGTAGTGGAGGCCTGTGGCGCGATCCCCACAGATGAGGCAGGTTCGTTGCTCAGCCTGATCATCTGGTGAAAAGGCAGGAAAGGATCTTCGTATGTAAAACGGGAAAAAGACTAATGAACTTTTACTTTTTAAATTCTGTTAATATGTATGTTTATATTCACTATCATTGTTATGAAAACACAGACACGTGAAAAGTTTCCATTTCAGTTCTGAGGGCTGAAGCTTTCAGTCTTTGTTCTGACAGAACAATTACCACCACAAATATTTATTGTTTTTCATTAGCACAGCAGGTAGCTCTGGTGCCTCACATCTCCTGGACTATGTGCTCAAATCCAGCTCAGTCTGTGGTTTGAATGTTCTCCCTGTGCTCGTATGAGTTTCTTCTGGGTGCTCTGGTTTCCTCCCACCGTCCAAAGACGTGTTTGAGTGGACTGGTGAATATAAATTGCCTATTGTGTGTAAGGGTCTTGTGATGGACTAGCCTCCCTTTCAGGGTGTACCTTGCCTCACACCATGTGCTTCTGGACCACCAGGACACTGTACTGCACAAGCAGTTATTTATAAGGGATGGATTCATTAATTTATCTGACACTAATTGTGAGCTCCTAACAATTACTTACAAGTTGATATATTTCAATGCATCAGTTCAGGTTAAGTACCTTGATCGGGGGTATTACAGCAGGAGTGGAATTCAGACCCAGGTCTTCCAAGTGAAAAACAATGGTTCTAAGCACCACAACACCTGCTGCACTATTTATCCGTTGTCGTTAGCATCATTTTTGCTACTGATAAGATGAGGAGTCATTTATTATTTTTGCAGAAGGTCAACTGATCTTCATGTGCTTGTTCCCCTGTGTATAACTGAAGCTCCACAGTGCCACACAGGCACTGCAGTCAGATGATCCCTACGGCTCAGGTGGCGCTAAATACTTTTAAATATGCAAAATCCCATATTTGCGTATATGTGATTGCAAAGTCAATCCCCACCTAGGAGAGCAAAGAAACAGGAGCATGAAAGACTGGATTACTGCAGCACCTTAATGTGCGCAGGCAGGCAGACACACGCACACACACACAAAACCTGCATGCAAAACACACAGGTACTAGCTGTGCACTCGATGGACCCACATTCGAATCTCATGTCCTACTGTAGTACCTTTGATCGAGGCCCTTACCCTGAACACCAGATACTGTTTAAAAAAAAAAAAAAAAAAAAAAAAAAAAAAACAGCTGTACAAATTGGCAAGTCATTCTAAGTAGCTCAGCACTAAGTCGTTCTCGAGAAAAGCATGTAATAGATGAATTAATGGAAATGTGCAGTCATACTAGAGCACCTTGTATTTAACTTCTGAAGCTCTTCTTTTGAGGAACATCCTTTTTGTTCCTATCAAATACACAACAGTGAGAACAAGAGGGCTGGGACTGTAGACCCAAGTGTACAGCACATGTATAAAAGTATACAGATCTAGACTGCAAAATTTGGTGAAGATGCTCTGTTAATCCCACAAGTGTTATTCCGTCATTACAAAAAAAGTCACCAATCAGTCAGAAATGACTATTTTATTCCTAACACCTGTTTTAGGAAACACTGTTTAGAACCGTTGCTTTCCCACAAGATCGGCCGTCCTTGGCAGCCTGGACGTGGAAGCGCCTCAGAACCAGGAGCACCCAACAGAGGGTGGAGAATGGGAAAACACAACAAGAAACCCAGACTAGGGCAAGTGCAGAAATGGAAATGAGAATTATAGGGTGGCGGGAGCTGACTGCACAAGCATGAACCACAGCGCAGCCTGTGGCTAAGACCACTAGACAGAAATACTCTTCTCAGAAAGAGGGCACTGCCCCAACCTCAAAAACACACCCCACCACCTTCACTAGACACACAGCCTTTGGCGAATGTGGGGAGACGTGACAATAAGTCTCTCCGAAAAGCAGAATCCCTCGTCTAGAGAAGGTCTCATTCTTACTGAGGAAGACGTGTAGTGCCAGTTAGCAGCTAGCAGGGCAGCACTCAGTTTGGTCACTAGATGGCATAGATTCGCTCAGATAGATTCACAGAGCTTCCCGCTCTCACTTGGACTCAGAACCACCTTCTGAAAGTGATCTTATGTGGCAATTGCATCTAAACGGTGTCTTGTCCCAGGAACAACCATCACTGCTGGGGAAATATTCATTTCCAGTTTTTTGGAGAGGTTTGGAAGCTCAGTGAGGCATTCAAGCTCTTCCCGAGGACATCTTCCACCCCCAGTCACTAGCCTGGATGGCAGGTGATCCATGGCTTACCTTGACCCCAATTTGGCAGGGAGAAAGATTTGTATTATTAAATGCAATATTAAAAACGTTGCTAATTTATCATCACCTTCTTCGGACATACATTTCAATAATGGGAGAACAGACGCAGTGACAGGATACATAGCGTGAAGAAGAGGTGTATCAAGTCGTGAACATGAACAATGGCATTGTTTAAGACTAGGAAAATGACTGGCTAACTGAATTCCTGCATGTCAAAAAAGACACCAAAATTTTACATTAACCAATTAAAATGAGCATATATAAAATTCACTCTCCATTGTGCTGCACTGAGACAAACAGAACTTTAAAGAACAGGTCCAAGAGACTAAAGAATATTGAGGATTTGTTTAATTCCAATTAACGAAGAAAAACCTGCAATTTTGTTTAAAAATATTCTGAGAATTATTAAATGAATAATGGGGATATTAAACGTGAAAGACTGCACCAAGCATATCTCTGTGTGACGCACTGCTATTGATGTCCTCTCCAAGGTGACAGTGGCAAGATGCACAGGCCCTAATCACCACGGTAACAGCCCACATACCGCAGTGCATTGCACTTCGGGAATGAAGGAGCCTGAATAAGGAGGGGGGGAAAGCCGTTTAAAATCTTAAATGGCTTAATCTGGCCTTTCCTCCACAAGATGGGACTCGGCACGCAGGGAGAGAATTAAACTCAACTGTTAAGTTTCCTTTTTTCTGCTGTCTAGGGACTTAGCAGGATCTAAACACCACCCCCGCCCGACACGATTCTCTCCTGTTTGCCTCAATGACACCCCCCAACCCCTGTTCCGCGCACCGCTCCTCCTCCACCCTTCACCCTGCTGTAAACCCAGGAGCAGATGGGCCAACGCCATGGTTACAGTGACTAGCACAGCCGTAGAAAAGCTCCGGCGGACTGGAATGTGCCCGCGAGCCGCCGCATGTCACACTCCGACAGGCGCAAACAGGTTAAAAAAAGAAATGGGGGGGAAGCCTCAGTGAAAGGAGGTGAGAGAAAAGCATGACTTGTGTTCATAACTACAATATCCATTCGCACTGTTGGAGGATAGAAGTCAGAAGCCATTGAAACAAGGTCATGTTCCCGGGAAGGGGACAAGTTACAGAACCAAGCCGGCCAGTCAATACAAAGGACATTAGTGTTATTCTGTGTCCTTTGGCCTAAGTGCGAATAAATATACTAACACAAGCACTAGTTAAAGTTCCTTCAATGCAATTTAAAAATACAGAAGCACATTTCAAGCTTTATGTAAAGACACATTTAAATATTTGCTCATTCACTGGAGAATCACTGTACACGCCCTGTGAACCATTAAATAATTATGAGCTGTATTACATCCATGGAAAAATTTGAGTTGATTAACTCCATAGATATGCAAATAATCTCACATTAATTGAGATATTGGTTCTCTTTTTAGTTGTAAGAGTAATGTGATTCACAACATATCTCATGTTTGTTTTTTGCTCTCTCTGGTTAACTTGCAGCTGATTATCATTATTATTTTACACTGTGATCATGTTTAAAAGTTGATTTCAACCTAACAAAGTTTGGCAGTTTCAAAGCCAAAAGCTTAGCAATGAGTCATTGGTGGGACTTTTCTCCTCCTTTTCAGTAGCAGGTCGCTCACAGTCGAGTGACAGAGCCCAGTGGACACGCAGCATCCTGGGGCTGCAATCCCTGGGCTGGCACCTCCCAGAATCCTGTGGGACACAAGCACAGAGCTATGGCAGTTCGGACCCCTGGGACATGTCTCTCCCTCTAATTAATGCCATGAGACTGTGGAAGGATGGCAGCTTATGGGGGCACTGGAGGCTGGATGGCACTCAAACTTCAACAACCGCTGACCTTTACATCCATTACCAACTGTTCATGTTATGCAAATCAGTCCTGCTGTGGGTGAGAGGAAGTGGGGCCACAGCAATGGCTCTTCCACTTCACTTTTAGGGGGTTTCATGGAAGAGCCATAAGCAAAAAATGGACCACAGAGTCTATAAGGCTCATAGACTCCTAACCTCTAAAAGGGAGGGAACAGACATGATAATGGAAATGGAAGCGACAGCAACAGCCATCACAAAAGGAGAACCTCAAGCAGGATGTCTTCTTTAGCTTTTCTTCAGGGCCAAGGGAGTTCAAGGCAAAAAAATGATGGACATGTCCTAAATGCCAAGGGAGGTGTCACCTGAATCCATTCGAAAGGGTTCACTAAATTAGGTTTGAGTTCATGGCAAAGGTCCATGGTGAATCTTTTGTCAGTTTCTCTATTCAGAAACCCGATTAATAAAGATGTCAGTTGCAATTGCAGATTTCAAAAAAAAAAAAAAATTCTGGGCTGTATTAATTTTAACATCCCCCGACACACACATCCATAATCCTACATTACTGACTGGCTTCTCTTCCAAACTCCCCTGTCAAAAGTCGTATTTAAAATAAACTCCACTCTAAACCTGGGTTATCATACTTTGGGCTTGTTAAGAAAAGAGTGGATTCTGTTAAAAAAAACGTAATGCTTCAATCAATGCCATTTTCATTACCACCGTATGGATGTGAAAGCAGGAGAGGAAAAACATGAACTCTTCTGAACTGTGGTCCTAGGAGACCAAGGACATCATGGACAAATAAGAAAAATGAATAAATAGGGATGCTGAACATAATCTACCTTTTACTGGAAGCACAAATGGTGAGACTGATGGTGTCGTACTCCGGACATATGAGAACACTTGATTCTGTAAAAATGGCTGGTGTTTGGAAAAGTTGGAAAAGAGACGGATAACAGATCATTGCAGAAGAACTCTGTATGCTGCCAAGAGTTGTCACCAATTACAAGTCAAACCTGAGAAACCTAAGTCTGGGTTTCTACATCAGTTTGAGGATGCTAGCAAACAACCATCCACTCGTGCGATTTAACAGCATAATCCACACACAGACACACTTACATGCCATACTGCGAATGGGAGATGTGGACAGATCCCACAAATTACCATTCAAATTGAACTGGATTTTGTGTTGCTGCTTCCGTGGAGTGTGAGGGGCGGCTAAGGGACACAGCACCTCGCTGCTGCTTAAACAAAAGGATTTAGAAGCTAAACAATGGCAATTAACATGGTGAAAAGGGGGGGGGGAGGGGCCACAGCTCACATTGCAAACCTAACGTGTTTTTTTTTTTTTTTTTTTTTTAAAAAACCTTTTTATCCCAGATTTCCTGTGAGAAAACAAGTGGCAATATTAGTCCAAACCACTATGGGATATGGGAAGAATGCCCTGCATGGCCGTGACCTCTTATATGTGTAGCTACAACAGCAGTGAAGGATCTGGACATTTAACCTAAAGGATGAAGTTTCAGGTCCCAGGGGGATCCTGTTGTAGTACCCATTTATAGAGGTCTGTGACCTCAACTGTTCTTATAATATAACACAGTAACCCAACAAGGAGAAACATCACTGAGTGCAGGGTGGAAGGTTTCAGTAGCATTTTGGTCCATTTTGCGCCGTTTCTCAAAACTGTATCTTTTATCGTCTCCTTCAAAACGAACCTTCACCCTATACGAAACAGCACACCCTTGTTTAATCCCCGAGCCAGAAGCAGAGAGGCCTCTAGGGGGATTAATAGAGATTAGCATAGAGGACAAGACAGTGGTGTTTCCACCCAAACTGATCATAATGAAATACTTTAAGCAACAAACAAGCTTCTGCCTGGTGATCGTTTACAAATTTAAAGCTTTGACCTTTTACATGAAATCTGACCAAATGTAATTGGAAAGGGACTTGATTCAATCACCTGACACATCATGTTAGCATTTTTGCCATCAGTAGTACTGGTCGTCTTCCATTTTGAGTCAGGAGCCACTCATCTGTCAGTCCCTTATTAGACCAGTTCCAGTCCGGAAACACTTGTGGGTGGAGGTTCCCTGCCCCATGTGTTTGAGGTTACAGCCACTAGCTCAGATGTTATAAGGCATTTCCATGATGGATCGTCCTGACCCTCGACCTCGCTGTCCCATTACAGTCTGTCTTTTCCATTATAAGCCTGTTAAGAACTGGATATGAAAGCAGTTAAGAAAACACTTAAATTCATTAATATTCTTCCTTAGCTCTACAACTGACAATAAGCACAGTCCACTGAATAAAACTGCACAAAAATGTGCATGGAATATATACATATATAAATAGATAGCATTTAGTGAACAAATCACTTTGATTCATCAATCAACGGAGCCCTCAATGACAGAAGAATAAAAAAATCCCCAAAATGTTTATTAGGTTACAGCTTCAAATGCGTTGATTTATTGAACTACAGCTTATTGCATTACTTCTGCATTTATTCCATTATAATAATTACTGCGTTACAGGTTACTAAGTAATATTATGGGTGACTGCACCAATATCAAGTTGCCAGTTCTCAGATTACTTGGGACAGGTTATAACAGTCATACATTTGTATTTGGTTCATATAGCTTTTCGCATTCAGAGGGACAAACAAGGTCCTCAAACTGGCAGAAAGCGACATCGGGGAAACAGCATTATGTTATTATAATAAGCAAGGTTACAGTTGCTGCAAAACTGTATTGAAATGCTTAATTGCACCAAACAATGGTGAGTCACCAGCAAAGGACCCAGCAGATACGTCAAGACTGGTTTTGGGAGAGCTACAATGAAAGGTCTAGAAAAGAGCTTCAAATTTGCCAGTATACCCATAAGATGAAAGATCAGAATTCTTCAAACTATAGCATTAGTAATAAAGCTTGCAACTGTGATTTGGTCCGATCACCTTGTCCTCCCCCTTCTCTGCATGACACCTAACACTGGTAATGCCCTGGACCTACAGGCACACCACTATTCCTTTGCAACATCCCATCTTCTACACTTTTCATTGCCTGGAACACAGGAGGCACAATGGAGTTAACACACTTGGTGTTTGGAGTGCAGCAAACCATTGACACAGAAGACAGAGCAGCAGTAGCTGGATGTCTTCATCAGAAACCTTAGCAGCTACTTTTCTAAATCACCGAGAGTAAGGCTGACATCACATATACTATACAATCACGTTTCATTCACAGAATTTTTTTCTAAAAGCTTTAAACATCACAAATTGTACACAAGCAGCACAATGAATTTCCAAAAATGACAAAATTGTACAACATACTGGTGTTTTTTCAGAAAATAATATGCAGAAAACGTTGTTGCAAAACCAATTCCAGGGGGACGGGTGCAAGTAGGAAACGATTTAAAGCTTCTTAATGCATATTTTTGCTCAAATAAGGTATTAAGTGTTATAAAGCCAAGATGTAAAAGTAAATGTCTCTTGGGTTTCAGAACATTATCATTGACTAGTGCAGCAGGTCTTATTGCAGTTAGAGCTGTCACCTTGAAGAACCCAGAATGAAATTCCTGCTCCTGCTGTAGTACCCTTGAGCATTGTATTAAACCTTGAAATGAGAAAATATACTTTTAATTTGCTTTTAAATCAGCCCACTCTCTATGTAACTCCAACATAACTGTTCAAAAACCATCTCAAACAAGACTGGATCCTGCAAAGCTTTGAGTATTGACCACAGAAGATTGAGTGTACTCCAATAATATGGTATTCAGATAAATATTTAGAAAATTAATTCTAAAATCTATGTAACCAAAACAACATTCAGCAATTGAAACAGGGAACTACAATTATTACATTTGACTCAGGCAGAGGGAGCAATGTATATAAATAATAACATGGGCCCTTCCATTACACGTCTTTGCAGTCATACCCAGCAAAGGAACTGGGGGGTGGACAGTTCTAAGTGGGGGTGGAGAAGGGGGAAGGGGCCTGCTGTACTTTTCCACTCCGATCTTGCTGGTATTCCCCCCTTGACACCTCGCACTGCTGCTACCCTTTGACCAGTGTGGGGAAAGTGAAAACCTTCGTTCGTCACTGCCTGCAAAACCTGAGTATCATCCTTTGGGAAAAATAAAATAATAAAATATTTTTTTTAAAAAAACAGAGTGCCCCGGGTGCTATGTTAATCCCTTTATCATGTAACTGTAGATTTTACTCCTACCCATGACAATAGGAAGCTCCCCACCCGCTGCAGATTTCATCCAATGTGCTCCCCACCCCCAAACCCACCCAACCCCCACTAACCAGCTTAACTTCTTCTGTGAGATCTTAGACATTTCCAGTTGCGTCATTAGCATTTGCTAATTACACTCTGCCCACTTTCAATGTGTTAATTCCATGCAAATTCCTGGCCTTGCCCTACAAGATATCACATACACTGTATGCAATCTTTTTGCATTAAATTTGCATGTGGGCTCGTGCCGTACTTTACCCTTCATTCCTAAAATTTCCAGTTGTATAACTGAAAAATGCGGCAATGTTTTATTCAATTGGAAAGCATTTGATGGAGTGGTTGGAGGAGTCATCGTGCACTCCTACTGTAGCACCCTTGATCAAGGCACTTACCCTGAATTAATACAGTAAAAATTACCAAGATTTCTGTGTGTGTGTGTGTGTGTCTCTATATATATGGGTAAATCACTGTAAGCTACTTCATAAGTCTCTTTTGAGAAAAGTGTCACATAAAGAAGGAACTATTTCAGCAATGAACTCAGTTTTGGTCTTTGAGAGTGTCCCATTCTCCTTCACAGTGCTTCTGTCCATTACTACAGCACCAACGGGTCTAGTAATCCAGCACAGGGAAAGTAGGCCAGCTGAGCATGGGGGGGGGGGGTCACCTGAAACACTTTCAACGTGATTATTGGAGTTGTGTGTACATTGTCTTAATTATTGCTCTCTCATACAATCTGTTAGTAGTAACCCTCATCTTCATCTCTACTCCAGTTACTTCATATGTCAATGTGAATCCATAAGGAAACTCAGGTTCAGAATTACATGTACATTAATTCATTTAGCATGCACTCCTTTTGCCAGCACATTACACCAGTAGCTGCTTAAAGAACTGGTATGAAATAAAATAGAGATCAGGACAGCAGTGAGTCTGAAAGGGATCACTTTTGAGACTCTTCTTGAATGTTCAAAGCAGCTGAGGGATGAAGGGAGCTCAAAAAAAAAAAACAGAACCTATGGGCTTTTGATTTTAGACCTCATGATGTCATAGAGAGATGCAGCCAAGAAACACAATCAATTCCCATCTTTTACAGAAAAAATGTCATTCCATGGTGCAGGGCTTATCCTGTACTACACTTTGATCTTAGCCAAAAGGCCGAGAAGCAATAATTTTCCTGTACCAAGAAAAGTTGAGCAGTTGCTTGTAATGGATGGTAACAGCTTCAGTGCAGTTTGACCTTGCATATGAACAGTGCGGTCACACGTAAATGAGACAGATCTATGATGCTTTTCTCACATTGACATGTAAAACGCTAAGGAGACAAATGCGGCTAGAACTTTCCTCCCTTCTGTGTAACGGTGGCAGCATGCCGACTGACGGTGACAGCACTCCCATGGAGGCAAAGGGCAGCGTCCACTCACATGCACATGACTCTCTCTTTAAATTTATTTACTGATATGATAGATGTACACATAGAAAGCTGGAAACAGACAGCTAGAACAAAAAAAATTGAGACGTCAGTAAAACAACAAATATTTATGGACCCCGCCAACTAAAACTACCTTAAAATTTAGGTACAATGAAACGATAGAAATTTGAAGATGGAGGTGTGCGATACAGGATATCCTGCAGCCAAATTGTTTCTGTATCTCACAGGAGCAGCACATATTGTAGGTGTGCATGTGCTTGGGGTTTGAAACACAGTGGAAAAGGCTCTGTGGCACCACAAGAGTGAGAGCACCACCATGAAAATGTGATGCAGTCTCAAAAACAGCACAGTCAGACAGAACTGACTTAAGCCGTGGTAAAACGAAGCTGGCAGAACAGGAGCTGAAGCTTCGGACCTCCTCCAATGTTATTGATCTTCACACAGCTTTGATTTCCCCTCCCCCACCTCTGCCACATCCTCCCCCAGCCAGAAATTTCCGGCTCAGGAAGAATGACGTTGAGAGGAGGGAACATCTCTGCTGGGAAGCCAGACAAGGACCATGCCACCATGAGATTCAGCCACTCGTGTTTCGTGTGTACAGGTGGCAGAAGGTTGCACAGTGGTCAGTGATCGCATGACGAACGAGACACACATTCAAATCCCGTCTCCTGCTGAAGTTCCGTTAACCGAGGTACTTACCAAAAAATGATACCGGAGAATTACCCAGTTGTATAAATTGATAAATTATTCTAAGTTGCTTAGTGCACAGACCTCACACTGTAATTCACCTTTGAGAAAAGCGTAGGACAAATAACAACAATCACGTTTTCTTGGTTTCCACCTGACCTGCAAGCAGGTAAAAGCCTGCTGGACCCACAAAAGGTGGAAACACCACAGTTAGCATTGGTTAGGTAAGAAAAAAAACAGCAACTAGATAGAAGGATTGTTTAGAAACAACCACATCATCATTCATAATGGCTTCAACACTCATTTACATTTATTCCTTTGGACATGTTCTTCCAAATAACCTACAATGATTTACACACTGCTACAAATGGGTAATTTTTACCATATTAAATCAGGCAAAGTACCTTGTTCAAGGGTACCACAGCACGACGTAGGATTCAAACCTGCACCTTTAAAGTACAAAGGCAGCAGCTCTAACCTCTATGCCACCTGTTGTCACTCCTCATATAAAGTAAAGAATAAAACCCCAATTCAGCAGCACCAGCAACCAGGGCCATCACTTGTGGGCTGAATGGCGGTAAAGATTTGGAAAGGGTCCCCAAAAGCTGTAGATTATTAATTATTTTAAAGAGGGAAGGCTCAGAGCAATGTTCTTTCAGGGGATCCAGAATTCCCTTGCCAGTAGCATTTGGAAAACAGGCTCCAATCTAAAAGTTTCCTGTAGTCTAAGGTCTGCGGTGTCTCAGCGGAGTGTGGCCTTCAGGGAGGATCTGCACAGAAGAACAAATAAGGGAACTGTGGCCGTCTCAAACGTAATGTCAACCGGTGTTGCTGCTGGGTTCGAAAAAGCTAATTCACACCTTTGTAACCAATGGGTTGTAACAGCACAGACTTTCATATGCTTTGTCATTTCTGACATTTCTCCAAAGTAGTTTACAAAAATTCAACCATTTATACAGCAGAGTAATTTTACTAGAGTTGATCATGGTTACTACAGCACGAAGCAGGATTCAAACCCACAACCGCTGAGTCCAGAAGTGACAGCTCTGACCACAATTCCACCTGCCGTCCACAAATACATGACCGCAAATCTTATAATTTCTGTACACGAAGCACTGTAGCAAGCAGTCAGCGAATCGCAGAAACAACTCAGTATGGGATTCGTACAGCGCAGTTTCCATGTTTCATTACAAAAAATGACTGTACCACTATTACTAGGACTTTATGACAGTTTATATAAGAAAAACCAATTTTAGCACAGCAATTTTCTATATATACTGAAGGAAAGCCATTTCAAATGGTGAAGGAAAAGACAAATATAAAAAAAGCTAATTAAAATACTGCATATACAACATATACTAAAAAGAAAGAAAAGGCTAATTTAAGAATCAATGGGAAAGCAAAAGAATCTGCTCAAATGATGCAATTTGACAGAAAACAAATTACTGCTGCCATAAAGTTATGGAAAGAAGGGAAGAACCAGAGATCTTTCCAGATAAACTGAGCAGTCTGCTTGTATGTCCTCGGTGTTAAAACATGCACAGCATTTTAAAAACACAACACAGTAAGTTTTTTCCTCTCTGGGGGACCCATGAGGAGCCACCCTAACCCCAAAACCCAGGAACAAACAACGGTGGCCTAACTGAAAACCATTTCCAGATGGAACTCAGAGCCACATACCACTGTCTGACTGCAAACGCGCTCACTCTCTCCGTCTGACTGACACACACACACACACACACACACACACACACACAGCAGAAACATGGAGCAACTGTAAATGCTGCCACTCGACCCATAATTTGAAGGAATACCTGAACGAAAGGACAAAACCATCTCATTTATACCACAATATTCCACAGCAACAGTGGGAAGTAACCTGAAGTGTAATATTTATCCAGTAATTTAATGTTTCTTTCATTTAAGTGTAACTGATACTTCCATTTATATTAACAAAATCTTTAATAGCCAAAGAAAACCATGTATTTCTGGTAGCTGCAGAGGGCTCCCACATGTACAAAACATACAAAAAACAGGATTTGCAGTTTATCACCACAAAAGCAGCTATAACTCAAAGGAGTTAAAAAAGTGGCTGAACAAGAGAAAAGGGACGACACTTTAAGATGAGCTGGTGAAGTGGTGCCATTGAGCCCTGGTCGCCTTCACTTTCTCACGCCTTTAACAGCAGGGCCCCTCCCCCCACCACCACCACCACCACCACCACCTCACACACTCAGTCACACACTCAGCACCCCTGTGAAAAACCCCACAGGTCACTCTTACCTTCCCATGTGTCCATCTCATGCTTCTTGCTGTGTGTCAGTGAGACGGCCCAGTAGCCATTCAAACCTGTACTGCTGTTAGAGAAACCCTGCAGGTCACAGGAGATACAGCCTCATGACTCTGCCGGCTGCCTCTGGTTGTGCCCCTGTGTATATGTGTGCGTCTCCAGCGCCTGCGGCTCACTGAGCCTCCCCAGCTCAGCCGGCCCCACTGGTCAGTTTACAGGCGGATCATGTGACCGCCGGAGTTCAAGCCCTGGGGTCAGTGGCCGCCCAGAGGACCAATGATGGCAGAGAGCTATCTGAGTGGAACTGATAGCCCTATTTTCACTCTGTCGTAACAATGCCCCCCCCACCAAATTAGCCACCACTGCACCACCCTGTACCCCCCGACTCCCAAATTCACAAATAAGGAGAAACAATGGGCGAGTCACAGCAACACGCAGTGCAGCACTGAGTCATTCACAGCTTTTTCTCAGCTGAGACATAAGCAGGTTAAACAAATACATCCATCCTATCCATTCATCTTCAGATACTGCCTATCCTGATGAGGGTTGCGATGGTCCAGAGCCTATCCCAGAAGCAGAGGGTGCTGGGCTATGAAACTGCCCCTGGATGGGACATCTGTCCATTGCAGGGTGTAAAAAATAATAAATAAATAAAACTAAAAAACACAAATTATTTACCTGATACCTTTGTCCAGTGTGACTTGCAGCATTACAAATAATCAGTTTAAAAATGACTGAGGGTAAATACCTTCCTCAAGGCTACTACAGCAGAAGGTGGTATTCAAAGCTGGGTGCTTCAAGCGCAGAGCAGCAGCTCTGACCACTGCGCCAATTGCTGCCATTAAGGTTTTTAAAACAAAACTTCAATCATCCTGTTAATGTTATATAAATCAATTTTTCAAAATGCTCTCGCAGCAGTGCTGACCATTAGCAATAAGAATTTTTGCCTGATCCATTTCATCCATTGAGCCTGGCATTCAAACCAATAAGGAGAGCTTTAGTATTCCTGCTCATTGTACTTGTTCACTCTCTCTCACCCCCCCCACAGCGCCTTGCTTCATGCAATGTCTCACTTACAATGTGAGTCTCTAAAAATGAGGTGGGACCTGGCCAGTCTGCATAAATCTTGGTTACAGCATTTGGGGTGTGTCTCAGCAAAGGACAAGATTACTCTAGCAAAAGTTACACATCTGCAATGATTTATTCAGTTGACACAAAGTGACTGACAACATTAAGCCACTTACAATGATTTGCATACTTTTACGGAAAAGTAATTTTTACTGCATGAATTCAAGGTAAGTATTTTGATCAAGGGTACAACAGTCAGGGGTGGGATTCAAACCTTGAGTGCAAGACAACTCTGGATGTTGCTGAGGGTGTGGCTTTTCCCCACCAGGGACCCCGACCAGCCCTCGAGCCTTCACAGTCACTTGCTCCGAGGTGACCAGTCTTCCCCACTATTCCTACCTGGCCCCAGCCAGTTAGCCCAGTGTCCTGCTACACACTTAGACCCAAAGCAACAACACTGGTTCCCGTACACTGTGGGGAGGCTCAAATGGCCACACGACCAACATAAATGACACACCCCCCCCTCTTAATACATCACAGATAAGAGGATTTTCACAGCTTTTGGCATTTAAAAGCAATCGGGTGGGGAGCTGAGGTAAAGAAATGGGGGATGTCACATGTAGGAATATGAATTTAAGCTAAAGACATGGATGAAAGTTAAAACAACGATGGGATAAAGAGGCTTTTCCCCATCCCATATATATTTGCATTCATTTATTTAGCTAATGCTAAGCTACTTACAACAACTAACCCATTTATGAGCTGGGTCGTTTTTGCTGGTCAGAGGAAATATAGTTGGAAGTAGGATTTAAACTTGGTTCCTTTAAGTGCAGTGGTGGTGACTATCATGCATTCTTCTGTGCATTTTTTTTTTGACTGAACATGTACACTCCATACACTCACAGCTGGATTGGAACTAACAAATTATTTTGGTTCTTCAAAACTACCTTCAAGCCAATCAGTCACAAGAATCTCCACAAGTTAAACAGAAAACAGATGACCAAGGTCCCACAATACCTCATCACAGAAACTGAGTGACCAGTCCAGCCAAACAGAGGAGTCACCACAACAGGCTGCAACGCTGCAGAACCACCCAGGTGTTGCTGGTGCCCTTTGAACCCAACCCTCAGCTTGTCGTTTTGCATTTGACTTTGAAGTCAAGAGTAGACAGAAGAACTCCACAGTTGCCCCAGCTATCAGTCGCCAGTAAAGATATGGGCCCTATCTCCATTCTGCAAGAAGTTTACCTATTTCTCAGAAGGTGCAGAGCTCTCACTGTTGACCACTTCAACCCCTTCAAGGGTCAATCTGCTCAACTAATTAGTTTAGCTGACTCTTTCAGAGCTGCACGACAGATATGAGGAAATACATCCAGAATTCCTCCACTGTGGCACTTATTTCTGGGTGTTACATCAACACAACGTGCACCTTGCGATTTCATGAAACAAAAAATTTCACACAAAGTTTCAGCACCAAGGTGAACTCAACTGACCCTCATTCAGTCATCAGGGCATCAGAAAAGTGCCTTGTGGGGCAGATTTAAATCCCCCCAGAGTTTCTTTAGCTACGTTCTGTGTATCGGGTGCTGGTGCATTTAATTTGTTTGTAGTGACAAAATCCATTCTGGCTGGACCAAGGCTCAACTTTAAATCAAAACTACTTATACAAGGTCCCACATGCTATTCTTTCCACCATTTTAATCAGGATTTTTTTAATGAACAAAAACTTACTATTCCTGCCAATGCCCTAGTTATCTGAAGATAAGAAGTGGTCAATCAATGGCCCTATATGGAAAAGAAAGCTACACCTTGAAGATGGAAGACAGGAAAAATATGCAAACTGTGGTGCTGGAGGAGAATTAAAGACACCATGGACCCCCAGGAAAAGATACAGAACAAAATTTTAATTGGAGGCACAAATTATGGGACTGGGGTATCATACCTTAGATCCATCATAAAAAGATTTTCCCGAATGGAAAAGCTGAAGGAAAACGAAGCGGACCACGAGCAACCGGATGGATAGAATTCATCGCAGAGACAATGGACACACCCTTTCAATATTAAGGACAAAAGTGGAGGACAGAAAATTCCAGATACACTGCCTGCCAACTCTGATTCAACAACAGCATGTAACTACCACTGTGTTTCTCTAGAGACCTGCACTTTACTTCAGTCCTGATCCCTTACATAGTACATTGCTTTAGCTCACGTGTCCCTTCAAGGCTACATAAATTAACTGCATTCAGGTAAAGACAAGTGGACAAATTTTCTGGTGTACATGAATATATGAGTGGACATTATTGGGTTAACACCTCGGATGTTCACTGCAGTCGCCTAAAATGCCGTGTCAATAGGCAAAATGCTTTCTAAAGAAATACAGTTTGAAGTTAAGGAAATCCAATTCTGACCATCCATCCGGGCAAATGAAGTCACTGTGTGGCTATTGCTAAATCTGACAACCATGAAACCATATATAGAGCCAAAAGTCCACACAATAGACAAACTGTAGACTTTGCAGCAAAATATGCACATCCAGAATGGTCGGCATCTACTTGGGAATTGGAGAGATGGGTCCCCGCATTTGTGGAAGTGGTCAGGTTTTAGTTCAAAATTGCTTTGGAGTAACATGAAGTAATTTTCCAGCTGCATATCCAATGTCCATCTAGGACTGCTGAAAAATTTTAATAAATGCAATCTGAAATCCAGAAGCTCATAACTGCCTTCTCAAAATTCCTAACCTACTCAAAATCTGTAATAAATTTTGTTTCAGACACAGACTTGAAAAGTAATGAATGTGTTTGCATTGCCTCACAATTAAATGAACCATTTTCATGTACTGCATACAACTGTGAAAAAAACTTGTAATGCAGGAAATGAATAACTTGTAACAGTATCGGCTGTTCATCTTTAGGACCCCCATGATATTCAATTTGCAGTCGAGTACACGTCAACATTAATACGCATTCATGGAAAGATCATCATGAAGACAACTGGTAGATCAGCTATGGGATCTTCAGACCATCACACTAATACATCCTCAGCTTGGCAGAACATCATCGCATCTTCACAGTTGACGGATCAAAGTGTGCTCAAAAACGGCAGGTCGTAGTGTCTTCAGGATGGTAACCTTCAATTTATTTTTATAACCAGGTTATCACTGTATCTTCAGACATTGCAGATTGTCATAACATCCTCAGACTGGGCAAATCGTCATAATATCTTCAGACTGTTTCAGTTATCAGTATCTTCAGAATGGGGAGATTAACTATCACGTGATCAGACTGGGGCCTTTATTATTATGCAAGTCTGAACACTGGAGGCCCTTCCAGTTTGCTTAAGAGCTGTGATATTAAGCACCTTTAATTACCCCGGTAAGTGGCGCATACGTTGTGCACCACAGGTACTCCATTTCACGGCACTACTGAGTACCTTGTATGATATTGCTCATAGTGAACGTGTCCTCCTGTTGACCCATGTGGGGACAAAAAGGCCGAAGTGAATGTTTCACCACCTCTGACATCAATAGGACAGTCACATGGCAAAGGCGTTGACTTTGAAAAAGGTGCAGTTTCACATCGCCCTCCCCCTCCTTGGTTCAAAGTCACAAACTAAAGGGCAGATTAACAGGGAGCAGTGATAAGGATAGGGGTGGGGGATGGAGACACAGAGCAAGAAGCAGGCAGACACCCCCGCTCTCAGGCCTGGGGAGGCATTAACCTGCCCCGCCCCCGCTCACTTTGTCCTCGGGCCTCTCCCAAAGTTCAAAGCCTCGCTGAGGTGGGCCGGGCTTTCTGGGGCTACTGTATAACAAAGATTGAGCTCATCCAGATATAGACAAAGATCTAACACAGCCTTCACAATGGGAGCCTGGACAACCTACCCTCGACATCCGCCCCACACTCCTTCTCTGTCAACCCCTCCCCCCACACACAAGCCAACTCAGCAAAAACACGCATCTTAAAAAAAAAAAAAGAGTAGCAGCCAATTTCAAGAAAACAGCACCTCGCAACAAACAACCTATAAAGGTCGGTTTCAGAAATTAAGACAAATGCTTCAGGTGGCATCACTGACTGGCTGCCCTCCCAAAACCATATTAATTAAAAGGGAATTTTGACTGGATGGAGGCTGCACCAGTGCATGCTGGGACTAGACTGAGACCTGGCCACATTGCATTTAGAAGGTCTATTAGTTTGTTGTGATACAGGCACGCGATGGATCGATGGGTTTGATTGTAATGCAAAACAAGCAAAAACAGACTTGCTGGCAAGGGTGGTGTGGCCCCGATGCTTGTGTGAAGGATTGCAAGGCAGAAGATGGTGTTCTTAGGAAACGCAGCAGAAGACGACTTGACAGTCATCAGTTTGTCCAAGACACGTTCTGGAGGAGCCTTTCCCTTCCAGCCTCTGGGAGAATCCTTCAACTCACACCAAGATTAAACAAACCGTCCCATATATTGAAACTGATTTGCATTTTCTCCATGACTCACGGGTATTATGCAAAAACTGAGAGAACGCATCTCACTCCGGGTATCTCGCACGCACACGGAAAGATAAATAATAAGGGCAAATAATAAGGTGCGTGTCGGAGTAATCCAAAACACGGCAGCCCCCGGCAACATATCCCCACCATGATCCTCAGCCTCCACCTTATGTCAACCATGCCGTGGCGTTGCTGACATCCCCGACATGATGAGGGGCATCGTGACAGTGTTGAGCACGATGGAATCTATGGAGGGGCCTCAGTGGAAAGATAAGATTCTCTCAGTGCAGCTATCATAAGCATTTGGTGTAGGTATTATGTGCGACTCTGCACTGTATGAGAATAAAATGGTGCCAGAGGCACTTTGAAAGTAAGGAGCCATTAACAGTGTGAAAACCTTCCAGGATAGGAGTGTGTGCATTTCACATAAAAATATGACTGTCCACAGTTTCGCAGCAGCAATCAGAACCTTGTGAATGTCCACCACCATAGTGGCAGCTCCTCCTCCTCCTCCTCCTATCACTGTGCTTCTACTGCCCGAGAAAACAACACATGCAGTCCAGTGCGTGTGATGGGACACAATCCCCCACAATGACAGAACAGTCTTCTACAGCACCAATAACTATTTGTCTCACATACATGCACACATTGAGACACACAGGCTGGAAGTCTGGACACTGTATTTAGAGGGTGTGCAAACCCACAAAATATCTGCTGGAATCCCAGTTGTGTCTGAATCACAGAGTGTGAGACCACTGCAGAAACTGGGGGTATTTTGGTGGAATATAAAAATAATCACCAGAACTAGATTGACTATAATATTCTGTAAAGTAGGGTACAGCTGGGAAGCTCATTCCACTGTCTAATAGTGAGGATGTGGGGTCGAACCCAAAGAACCCCTGCGCAGAGCCCAATCCTGTGGCACGCGCCTGTTCCCACTGCGACAGGGAAATGCATCACTTGGCCGGTAGAGGGAGACAGAACACAAAAACATACAGATCTGCAGATAGAAGAAAACCATCGGTGCATTTGTGGCCATCCATAAATGTAAGATATAAGAATATGCATTTTTCCTTTAGTTAAGTTATATCCACATGTGTTTTCAACATTTCTTGTACAGATTTTGGCGATCTCTCCCTGGCAGCTCTGGTGAAAAATGCATCATTTTCCAGGGGATGCACAGTCCAACTGAATTTGTTTAAGAAAGAACTGGCTACCAGCTACTTTTTTGCATCCATGGGGAGAAATTTTGGGGAAAAAAATAAAAACGTGGTGGGGGTTGCAAGTGTTCCGACTCTTCTGATATCTTGTCAAAAGCCAAACACAGGAGACAGACAGTCTGAACATGCATTGACTTGTACGGCAACTGTTCCCACCCAGGAAGTACAGGAGGGGGGATCCTCTCTGGTATGAAAGCTTACACGTGTGTGCAAACACAGATACAGAGACAGCAACACATTCTGGAGCACTTGTAAACACACCCAGCGTAACACACTCTCACCCACTAGTGCAGAAACAGACACACGGCTTCATGAAGGCCCCCTGTTATTAAATGGCCCCCTGCCAATTAAAGCACGACTGCACTGAATCCACAAGCCAGGAACTGGGTCCAGGCCACAAGGTGGGGTGGAGGGTTGAATTCTTCACAGGGTGGAAAAAACCTCCTAACACCTCTGCTGCTCTGTCTCACAGTTAATAGCAGGTTAGGTGGAACCATCTTCGTGAGATCCTCCAAAGTCCTTCAAAGACTCGGTCTGGTTTCAGTTGATGGGAAAACAGACTTTGGCCAATCACAGCTCTCTCGCATATATTTTAACCCTCCTCTCCCTGTCTCACTCCACAGTTCAAAAAATAAGTCCCCTGTGCCAGACCGCACCTCCAAATTATTTAGCCACTCCACCCCCTGCTGACCACACTTTGGGGGAGTTGTTGTGCTGAGTCTCTAAGCAGACCTGCGTTTCACCAGCAGGGACACTAAACACAGTCAACTACGCATCACGAGCTGACTGAATGCATCGGGTCCATTACCATGTTCAGTCAAGTACCCCAACTCCACACACAACTGTCGCACTGAATGACCGTTCACATATATGGCGTTTCTCGCAGAAAATAAGAAAAACAATTACAGATACACTTGAAAGAAGGCAGCATTTCCCTCGTTCAGCACTTTTTGTTTATACTGTAAACAATGTAAACATGACAAGGATTTTTGTATAAAACAAGTTTTATAAAATGACAAAAAACTAAGTATGCATTATAAATCTACCACCTTACCCCGATTTTATTTCACAATTTGGCCGTGCTGTTCCGAGTATAACTGAAGCAGCAAAACCCACAAGCCAAATGATGGAAGAACACCTTCTTTTAAAACACATGACGCAAGAATGTTCATTTAGACTAAAAACGCACAAATAATTGTTTTTATTCTTCATTTAGTGGATGCCATTTTTTCCTTAAAAACTTGATAGAAAACTTAAAAAAGACACAACCAGAAAGACAAATATTGCATTCAACAACCTGATGATTTCATGCAAAACATTTACTTTAAGAAAAATTCAAAACAATAAAAGAAAAATGTTTAAACGCTTGATGATGTACTTTCATACAAGTGATACCATAATAAGTCAAAAGTGATGTTTTCTTTCAGAAATTGAGACAGATGTCATTTAATAATATCTGGATCAACCTGTAACATCAGAGCCACACTGGAAATGACAGCCCTGTGGTTCAGGGTCATGTTCAGAGGTGCTGAACTTAGGCACCAGGTGGAGTAGTGGTTAGAGCTGCCTGTTGTACTGGAGGGTCCAGATCCTTCCTGCTGCTGTAGTACCCTTAAGTAAGGTATTTACCTTGAATTAGTGAAGTAAGAAATAACCAGTCCTACAAACCATACCTTAATGTTGCAAGTCAACTTTGAGAAAAATGTAAGATAAGTACAAATCAATTCAGCCTTTTTTTTTTTAAATTAAAAAAAATGAAAGACTTGAAATGTTGAGATGGAGCTGTTCACATCAACATGCCCTCCAAATAGCTATAAAAATAATGGATGGGACATGTGGGCTTATGTCATCCCTCTCTGCAAAGACAAACAAAAGCCCCAGCATGCACAACTACTTTCCCCCCCCACACTGCCTTCCTGTTTCCACCCCCTGCAGCTAATGGTTTGTTGCACGATGCCGTGGCATTTGCGCTGCAGAATCGGAGCCCGTCCGGGCCGGTCCCCCTCCCCCCTCATCCCGCTATCCTCCCCTTGCTCCAGAACTGTCACATTGCATTATGGCCTCTCACGCTCATCGCCCGCAGAAATAACAGGCACATTCTCCTGCTCCAGTTACCATTTGACAGAACAGAATTTGTTGGGAAAATACCAACTTCGCGCTGTGTGTTCTAAGGCCCTCACTTACACAACGCGCACGGCTAAACAGGGGCCGTCTATTAGTCCAATGCATTATTCCGCTACGTAAATAACGTCAACACGGTACGCAGATCGATTTAATGTGACCATACCCACTTCTGGAACCCAACAAACTTGCTTCACCTAGCCTTGCGCAGATGGAAATGAGGCAAGGAGACGGAGGAGCACGGAATGATCGCTTCTGATATCATTACAAGGCCTAAAAATAGCGTGCGAGAAACTGCTCATTATGGGCGACAACACCACTAATTTTGTGTGCTCAGCGCATGGCTGGATTTAGGCAAATGTTGGCCAGGAGGTACTGGAGGCTGGCTTTGGTGGACCTGATAAGCAAATACTTTGCTGCAATCACAATTTTTCCCCCCACAGCCACCATCTTGTTTGACATCAACAGGCTGCAGAACTGTAGCTAATTTTGCTTCTCAAATGCACTGATTTTGTAGTTTGTTACTAATAAATTTGCAAAGGCTGAAAAATGAACTTCTCATTTGCCCTGCAGATGGCTGTCCATTTGTACAGCGGAAAAGGCTCATTTAGGTGCGACACACCAGGGCCCAGGCCCGCTGAGGATGTCTGGACAGCGTAGTGAGGTCACTCAAGTGATTACCGCGGTCATTTTCCAGCCCTGTGCAACCACTGTCTGCAACCATAATGCAATTTGAGTCCAGCCAGTCCCCAAAATCAACAAACTCCTGAGATCTTAATCCATTGGCTCACCCCACTGGTACAGGGGTGTCCATGTGACATGGCGAGGCCATGCAGTACAATCAGAAATTACCCAAGTCGGTCATTCCTTATAACGGGGCAGCTTGATTTTTTTCTTTCGTGAAAAACGTGCACGACCAGTTAAGGTCCATTTCCAATTAACACTCTTCTCCAGTTCTGACTTGAAGACGGAACCTAGAAGCTCGTGTGCCGAAGACTCCGGCAGTGAGTCCAGCTCCAAAATAACAGCGTTTGTCACCCGCTGTCGGGTGTGGTGTTAATGAGACACTGCAGTGCCCAACATGACTATTAGCCAAACCTCCCGTCCAGGAAGCGACAGTAAGACGCCCCCATCATTACAGGCCAAGGGCCCTGTAATCACAGCTGAAGCCCCCCGTTACTGTGCCGCCAGAGTGCTGTCTGACGACGGGGGGCTCTGAGCACAAGCACAGCCGACTGCCATAGGCAGCAGTCATTTTCGTGCGGCAGTTTCGCACCCTGGGGGTGCCTCATAGGCGCACGCCTCACAAAAAGCCAGGCCGTGGTAACACCTTGATCTCATTTGTTTGCGCAGACATTGAGTAACCTATCTGCAACCTACCGGATTCCACAACCAGCTGGGGAGGGACCTCCCCTAGACCCACTTTATTACCATGACAACGACTAATCCTTTTCAGGTATCGGTCAGACGCTTCTCTTTGCAGCTTCCAGCACAGCATGCTGTGAGATAGCATTAAACACTATTTTCCCATAAATACTATACACCCAAATTTATCATTACCATCATCATTATAGCAATTACATTGGGCACAGTCTGGTGAGAGCAGTGTGTCACAAACACACATTGGTTGGTACAATAGAGTCTGTACTGAAAACTGTAGGAAAATGAAATAGCGATGTTGCAAAGCAGATGTTTTCGACAAGACGTCAAGCAAGTGTCATCACCCTGTGGACGGCAGCAGTCAAACGCTTTGATTTGAAAAGCAAGTTCAATTCATTCTGAGCCAGAACCTACCACTGTATCTTTGCCTCAGTATACACAACAGTATGAAGGGCCAAGACTTAAGATTACCCAAGACTTTCAAGATTTTCAAACATCTCGGTTATGACTGGAGCTAAACCAAGTGCACGACACTTCCATTCGATTTCCATTTAGCAGCACCTAGCAATTTCAAAATGGACCCTTAAAGTCCATGTGCGTCTTCTTCATCGGTAGCAGCAGGCAGAACAAGCCCTCCTTTTTAAGGATTTACTGGTGGTGAAAGCTTGGGGCAGCAGGTAGCAGTTCAAATCCCACCTCCCATTATGCATACCCTGAATTAAAACAGCAAAAACTTGCCGAGCTGTATCAATAAAAATTTTATTCACTTTCGAGAAAATCATGAACCATATGAATAAATGTAAATTTATGTAAAATAAAGCAAGGCAGCAGAGAGAGAGGAGCATCAGTGCTGCCACAAAGCCACCACTCGGACTTGGAGCAGCACAGAAAGTGACCGCTCAAAACCTGGCTCTAACTGCTGGCAGGTGGCAGTCGGCGGCGTGCTGCTCATCCCGACTCTCTCTGCAGCAGGAGAAACAAGCCAAGACATGCCGTCTGTGGTACCCATTTTTGCAGCATAGAGTTTCTCCCTATAGATTCAGAACAGCTTCAGCCAACACAGGACAATGATGCAGAGCTATTGACTGATAAACATACACCTGGTCAACAAAACAAGCAGGAAAAAGTTCTTCCTGTTTCTTTGCATTTATCCACAGATCTGACTTCTATAAAAGCATAACTTTTCTCTCACTTTCATAAACAAAGGGCCAAGAAACTAAAAGAGGACAAACAACAGGGAGGCAATATATAAAATACTAGTTAAAGTTTGTGGATTTAGTAAACTTGTGCAGCAACCAGAAGGTTGTTTGTTCCAGCCAAGGATGGGCCCTGTTAGTTCTCTCATGTGGTACAAGTGCTGAATAAATTTCAGAGCCCTTTATACAGATGCCTTTGATGGGCAATAAACATGGAATATAGCCACATAAATGCAACCCAGAAACTTATTACTTCTTTCTTATAGTTTAGGGACTGTCAGCCAGAAGATCTGTGGTGGTGGGAAGTGTTTAAATGGTTCATAGGCTTACACTTCACCCACAAACCATTAAACAGCTTACACACCCTTAGATTAATTCTTACTTAGACTAGATATTCACAAGCTGCCTTGCAGGTCGCCCCCCTCCTTGGTTATCTGGATAAGGGGCGCTGCAGCACTGCTATTCAAAGGGCATTGTTTGGCAGGCAAATACAAAAAAAAATCTGATGGCATGATTGACTGATCCAATTAAAGGTACCAAAAATACAAGCGGGAAAACCGAGTTTAACGGCGCGGCACAGAGCCGCATGTCATCACATTCAGAAAGATCTCGGAAATGCAGTGCTTTCTGATCCATTATTCAGATGTGTTTACAAGGGCACTGGCTCATCCCGTTCCATCTCACTTCATCATTTCCTCACTACCGGAAAGCGAGAGCAACAACCCCCCCCGTGTCAGCTTTGCACACTGGAACACCGAGCCGGGCAAACACAGCTCATTTATTTCACAAACAATGATTGGGGGCAATGAGAAGAAAGCGAAAGACCACATTATTTTACCTTTTAGCCACATCTTCTTATTCCTGCACCCATGAGCCTTGTGCTGCAACCAATACAATGCAAATCTAGAAGCCCTAAAAAGCAGCGTCAAAAATTCTCTTATCTGTTGAAAAAGGCTTTTCCTCTGTTTGTCATAAAGACTCGAATACAAGTGTCGTAGAAGGCACAACATGTAGAATATTTATCTCCACGAACTGTTTGTTCCAACTCTGGTTTGCGAACTACAAAATGGGAAATTCAAGCACCAAGTTCTCTGAAATTAACTTCTGGTGTAAAAATTAAGGCAAAAATTGGGTTTCATCTTAGAAGTAAAAGCTGTATGTATGAAAACACCTAAATGACCTAGTTGTACTGGTTTCATGTACTGAGTGTGTCTAAAAATGCCATTTTGTGAATAAAAGAATACGTTTAATTTCTAAGATATGTTGCTGTACAACTCATTGATACATTGCTCTTTATTTCTGACCATGTGTTGTGTTGCTAAAACAACAAAAGATATCCTCACACAAACATTCCTAGACTCAAAATGGAAAGTTACAAAGACATTTATATACCTTGTTTTATACCGTTATTTAAAATTGTTCTCTTTGGTAATTAGAAAAGGCTTTTCTAATTCCTGCCCACTGAGAGAGCACAACTCTATCAAAGTATACCCTATAAAATTAAACAAAATATAAAAGAAAAACAAGAACCTCTAAAATATACAGCACTCACTTTTGGAAAAAGGAGAAATTTAATGGGTGGTGACAGATCGATACAGTCGTACCCCGTTTTCTCCCCTTCTGTTATCTCAGCAACTTTGCATCACAGCACATACTGTAGCAGAACTGATTTCCCTCCACAATATTTCCCCTAAAACGTCACCAACCTCACCATGCATGGACTGTGTCACCACCGATGCTATTCTACTCTGTCGTGGCATCACTCAGATGCCACAGTATCCATCTGATGTAGGCTAACATCTTCAATTTCAGCCACCCCCAAGCGCTGCTGCTGAACTCTCCTTCAGTTGTCCTGTTGACTGTCTGCAGCGTTAAGCACAGTTCAGCGTGTGCCTCATTTCTTATCATTTTGCAGTAAAATGTCAGGCAAATACAAGCTGCTTTTGTATGAACACAAGACGAATGTGTGTGTACCTGTGTGCAGCAATAAACCTTCGAAGCACAACAAGAAATTGCACCATACTGACATACCCCCATTAAGTCACCAAAAAACTGTTAATGATGTGGACAACATAAGGTAAGAAGTAGAACTTCCCTGTGTGTTTTCTAGAGCAATGAGAAGAGTAACCACATGTTGCCTGCTGCTACCAAAATGTACTTACAGTAAATTACATTACATCCATTTCATAAAGGATCCTTAAAAAAGCACCAAAATGCAGAAACTGTCACTTGGGGTTAAATCAATACAAATAAATAAAATAAAACAAAAAAAGAAGCATGGAAAGTGATCAAAAACAGTAAAGATTTGATAAAAATGCTAAGATAAACATGAAATATAATTGCTGAAGTGCATCATCACATGGAGTGTTTCCAAGGAGCCTACATTCACAAAGTGTGGATTTATAAAGTACAATCAGCTTTTATATTTTCTGTTTAGTCATCCCAAGGTTCTTTAAAAGTTAACCAGATGGAATCTGAGGTGCCCCAACAAATAGAAGAAAAGCTGAAGAGGTGTGCACACTTTCCAACAGTTTCATTACATCACATCGGCCCACTAATGACATTTTTCATTATTGCTTATGGTAAAAATACCCCCACTAGATGTTTTTCCTGTATATGCTCTCCCCCATTTTAACTTCATATAGGAGAATCTCACATACACATATCCTGTTGCAAACTGGGTTTTACTGCATATATGAATAGTTTCAGTATTGAGAGTCAAATTAAAAACACTAACTGAAGGTTTATGACTGAAATGGCAGGGTAATATACAAAGCAGAAATTATATTGCAGTCTTTTGATGTTTGACCTTAGGAATGATTCTCATTTAGGAATACCAAAACCTCAGCACCTTCTTGTGTTTAATTCAAGCACAACTCAACATTAACATAATTCAACTGCATATAAAATTAGAAAGCGCATGCATACATCTTTACTTACCCAAGTTGTTTTCATTAATTCCATCTGCAAGAAAGAGCAAAGGAAACAATTTCTGATCATGTGTCATGTATTTAGAAAGCAAAGCTACTGAGGGTTATATGCAGGCTGGTTTTCTAAGATAAACACCAGTTCAGCACTGTAGGGGGTCACACAAGAGACACGCTGGGAGGAGATCCAGCGCACACTCTGGAACAGCAGCCATGATGGCTTAAACCGATGGCATAGATGTTAAAGAAAGGGCTTCCTGCTGGCTCACGGGACACTGAAAAAGGGTCCAAGGCACCACAGCATCCCTACATCAGATACACTTGCTGTGAAAAATACTTAGTCCTCATTTTGGACAGGCTCCTCACCTCTGTTACAGCCCAGAGTGCAGCGGAGGGGGTCGTCCCAGGAGACCAAAAAGATGTGGAAAAGTGTGTTAAGACTTCAAGCTGACTGAGCTTCAGGGCATCCAACACTAGCAGGTAATGCTTGGATTTGAGGGTTTGAGATCTCGACTACTCCAAAAAACCTTGCTAACTCTTCATTGAGTAAAACACCACAATGTCTTTAACTGAAAAACATAAATAAACGTAAATATGGGTGTATATATAGGAGTGAAAAACATGGAAATGCTGCACCTGAATCAGTTACTTATGTTGATCCAGTAAACTCAACAATTGCGTTTCAGCAGGGACAGCTCAAAGGTGGATGGAGCTTTGACTGCTTCTGGGCTAGGAATTTGCAGGGACTTTTATCCTTGGAGGGCAACATGGTGGTCCAGCACCTTGGCTGGTCAGGAGTGGGTTCAGCTCCAGTTCAGACTATGCTGACCTTGCATGTTGCCCCAACGTCTGCAAGGGTTTCCTCCCAAAGTCCAAAGACGTGTTTCAGGTTAACTGGTCACTCTCACACATGCACAGCTCTCTTACTAAACATCACGTCTAAATTTATTCATTTAGCTACACTTTTTTTCTCCTTTTCCAAAGCAACTTACAGCATTTAGCTACTTAATTATTCTTCCATTTATATAGCTGGGTAATTTTTACTGTATCAATAAAAGGCAAAAAACCTTGTTCAAAGGTACTACAGCAGGAGGTGGGATTGAAAATTAGGCAGCAGGTCAACGCATTCAGATGTCATTTCACCGTCACTCATTGGAAAAGAACCAAGGGAAGAGACCATAAAGTTGAGCAGCAAAGAGAGACCACACAGGACTGAAAGGTGTCAAGAGTCGAGTAAATAAATGAGCACAACCAGCACCCTCTTAAATGAATTCAACCTGTGAATTCAGTCTGCGGGGAAGGTTGATGCAACCCACGAATGAGTGCGCACACGCACATGCAAACGCAAACAAACACACACACACACACACACACACACACACACGGCTAGGCATAAATCACCCAAGCCCTGCGGCAGACATCATGCCGTGGTGAAGAGTAGCTGTGTGTGGGTGTGTAACATGCTGCACTGACCCACTGAAGCCAAAACACAAAGATCACAAAAAATAAAAAACTAGTTAAAAAAAAAAAAAAACAGGACACAGCTGTTTATTTCTGTGGGGTAAAAGACTCAATATGTCACAGAAAATTAAATCACACAGCAGCATATAAAGTGGTGCCTTACTCTGCAGTTTAAATATATGTGACTGCTGGCTCCTGACTAGGCCAAAAACCTTTTTTTTATTAACATTTTATATTTTTTTAAACACCAAAGATGTACAACAAACTACAAGTAAGGGGATTTTCTGTTGAGGCAAAATGGAATGCAATCAGGTGATATATGGACAAAACTGAGACAACACATGAGAGCTGCACCTGTAGTTTTTGAACCTGTGACCTTAGCGTTAAAAGGGTATATTACAGGACACATAAGGGCAGAGTGCTGTGGTAAATGGATGGAGTCGACAAGTCGCTGCATACCCCACTCATCTCTGATCCTCTCTGGCATCACCAGGTAAGTGTCGGCAAGCGCCGGCACGGCAACACTAGGATCCCCGGGGACACGCCTACGTTTATATAGCACATTCAGCATGCAGAAATGCATGGTGCTGGAAGAGGGGAATGAAAGTGTACCCACCCAAAGGGTCTCTGCTGTTTTACTACAGTGACTCTGCTCAATGCCAGGTAGTGCGCTCAGATAAGCTCCAGCCACATGCTTGAGTCATCTAAAAAAATATTCAAGTGCATAGTAGACAAATAAAAACATTGGGGGGGGGGGGGCAGGTAGCCTAATGAAGAGACACACTATTCCTTAAATGAAAGATTCAAGTTCAAGTTCTCACCTCTTGCTTTAGTGCCTGTGATCAAGGCATTAAAAAAAAAGAAAACTATGATGTAGATGAGTCTTTGNCTTAAATGAAAGATTCAAGTTCAAGTTCTCACCTCTTGCTTTAGTGCCTGTGATCAAGGCATTAAAAAAAAAGAAAACTATGATGTAGATGAGTCTTTGTTATTATTATTCCCAAGATCGGAGCTGCTATTTATCTGCTTATTGTTTTTTTTTCCTGGGATTTCTTTTATTGTTCTTAATATGCAGCAATGTAGAGAGGACAGCAATGGCATAATGCTATTGTCTTTCAGTCAGAAGGATTTTGAAATCTTTTAGTTTGAAATCTATCTTCTGCTATAGAACAATTGATCAAGGTGTTCACCCTGTAATGATGAAGTAAAAATTACCTGAACATTTGAATGGGGAAATCTTTTGCAAGTAGCTTGGTGTACAAACCTCTAACTAAGTCACTTTGAACAAAACCATTATATAAACAAAATAATAATAATAATAGCAGTAGTAATAGCAATAATAATAATAATAATAATAATAATAATCCAGGCCACAAATTCCTCTGCAGATGGAGATGCAATTGAATATAAGGCCTGCAGATGACAGCTCCCACTTCCCTTCTCAGAGCCCCTGCTGCCTCTCTGAGTGATGAATGGCAGCCGCACCATGGAACGATCTGGGTTACCCAGTAACCTACTCCTTTCTCGTTCGTGAAGCTGCACACAGGGAGGCCTCAGGAAAGGGGCACGGCCCTCTGTGCCTAGCCTCCTCTCCGTGATCGCAAGCTAAAAATATCCACTTCCTGTTCAGCCACAACTGCTATCCTGGACAACCGGCACTAGTAGATGCAAGGGCAGAGGGGCATGGGGTGGAAACTGTTCAGATGAGTGGGCCACCACGGCTCCATGGTCCAGTGGCAAGCCCAGCCATGGTCTCCTAGCACCACGTGGCTTAGACCTCCGTTTATGGTAGAACATCGCTACCTATGCAACTACTGCAGATTTGGCCATCATTCTCCAGGTGGATTGCTACATCCACATGAAAGAACGCGAGTAAAGTGAAGCAGCCTGTACATGGTAGCCGAGTTCCGAACTCTACTTGGAACGCAGTAATGCAGAACCTGCAAATGCTGTTATGTTTCATTACCAAAACAAAATGATGGCTTTAAAGATAATAAATTACTGCTTTACAGTGCTACAAGGGACAGGCAGGGATGACGACAGGCAGAAGTGCTGTTCTCCTCCACACCTGGCTGTTTCATAGTCCTGCTCACCAGGGGTTCAAAAGCAAATGTCTGTAGGTTCTTAGTTTTGTCTCCCCAGTGCAGTAAAATGAGCTGCCTCCATCCCTCATAGTAACAGAATCCCTCTCAGAATTTAACAATGGGTTCCAACACCCCTTTCTTTCAGAGTAATTTCTAATCTGATCTTCTGACAGCTACATAAAATCACATTATCTGTCATGATCACTGTTTTATTTCCTATCAGTTCAATATAAAGCTACTCCTGTGAAGGCAGCAAAAAACAGTGGTGTTGGATAAACTGACTGTGCTTCAATAATCACGTCTGCATCTAAAGCTCTTTGTCTTTTGTTGATGCAATTTATTTATTCTCAGTTGTTTGCTGCTTTGGAGAAAAGTGTCTGCTAAATAAATAGAATGTAGGTAACAGTGACGACAGGCTGGTCGCTGCTCCAGTGTACAACCGAAACATTCCTTAAAGTCAGCTGGTGTCCTGTAAAAATGACCCCCTCAACCACAACGTTTCAGGGAAATGAAGGCAGAGAGCAGCAGGTCACTGGGGTTAACAGATTGGGCCGAAGGGGTTCCGCTTCAACTCCAAGGTCACAGGTCAGAAGTTGTGTTTCAGGGAGCTGCAATCCTTGGGCACTAACGCCCACACATCTGCACGTCCCTCACCACCACTGAGGTTCAAGTGTCTCACAGAAAGATATCCAACTTTTGAGAAGCCAGATAAGAGACAGGGAGGGAAGTAGCAGCACCACCTGAGGAGCAAGATTCCACCAGTAATCTATATGGAGGGCCCCCCACACTGCTCAAACCAATTTTTGAACTTCTCACAGCAGCTGAATCATGGGGTAATTTTTGAGCTTGGCATTGGAGCTGTGTTAAATTCCTGCAAAGAGACTAAAAACCAACCAAAAGCACTCACTACAACAAGATGAGCAAATTGCATAGGAGGGCTGTCTAGACCTGCCTTTACAGAGATTGCCCAGGTATTCCCCCCGCAGGCTCAAGCAGCTGCCTGAAGTTGAAGCCAGCCCTCCTGATGTCGCCAGGAATTGTTTGAGCATCATGAAGGCAGTGGCCGAGCAGACTGGCTCTGTGATAACAGATAAACAGCACAATCGCCACCTCCCCCGGGGGCAGGAAGCTAGCAGGCCAAAAGTGGGCCTGGAGCCACTATTCTCACAGTGGACATTCACAGTGAAGCAAACGTGGAGATCAGTGGCAGATGGATGGACAGACAGACATTTAACACCCAATATTAATGATCACAAGGAGAGACAGGGGACACCATGTGCTGTACCCTCGTGTGGACACTGTCCACATCATGGCCAGACTTCTACTGAAGCACACATACACACTCAGCTGCTTTGCTCAGCCCTAAACACCAGCACTATACTGTGTGGCATTATTTACAGCACGTTCTGCTGATGCTTTGCTGGGTTTATAACTCATATTAAATGTCTTCATAGGCACTTTTCTACAAAGGACCATACAGTTATTATTAACACTTAACCTTTGACCGCGGTGACCTTCAGTGCTAGAAACACTAAAGTGAGCTACTTACAATCATTCACTCATTAATACAGCAGAACAATGTAACCCATACTACCATAGATGCACACAAGCTGAAATCATGGAATTCAGAATAAACAGTCTACCTGGATTTAACGAAACTAAATAGCAGTAAACAGTAACTAAATCAATAATGTAACAAGCAATAATCCAATCTCATAAAAAGTGTTTATCATTCATATTCAGGTAGAAATATGTTTGCTTTTTAGCTCAAAAGTTTCACCACACGTGCTGTATCTGGATGAGATTTCATCACGTGCATATTCTGTCTTTAGCTGCTCTCACCGAAAAGGCACTGTTACATGAACTAATGTAAACTGAACACTGGAGCTCATGATGCAGTCAGAAAAAAGCAGCTGCGCGGTGCTGGTGCCGTGACCCAGACAGCCACACGTAGACAGAAAACAGCACCCACTTCCTAATATACCGGATTACTGTGTCCCTTCTAATCTTCCTGACACCAGGCGGCGCAGTGGTTAGAGTTGCACAGTAGTGCAGTTTTGCACCTGAAGGTCCAGAATTTGAATCCCACCTCTTATAGTCACACCCTTGATCAAGGTACTTCCCTTGTAACGGTAAAAGTTACTCAGCTGTATGAATCAGTATGAGTTGCTTAGGAAAAGAATGTCAGCTAAGTAAGTAAATGTAAAAACATGAGCACATAATCTGCTCCTGGTCAGCACTGCGTGTTTGGTATGCTAATGAGACTTCTGACTGAGTTGTACATGAACAAGTAGAGTCTCAGGCTGTTGAAACAGGGCCGTGCCTGCAAGTCGGAGGCTCATTTTTCTGCTCGCCGCTGCATATCTATGAGTCTGTCTCCCCTCTTATATAAAAGTCCTATTTCACAGCTTTAAAAAGTGTATCATCACAACTGGTGACACAGTAAAATGACCCAGTTTCCCCAGCAGCCCAGAAAGAGCAGCTGTAATTCCCAGGGTCCATCAGCAGACAGGCTCATGAGTGCAGACCCAAACTGTCCCGTGTGATGGAGAGACTGACGTCTTGCAGTCACCCTGCACAAGTGGACAGAACAACACTCTGGGGGTGGGGTGAGGGGGGCTGACCTCCTGCATCCACTATCGATTTTTTCTTTTTGCACCCTTTAAGTTTACATCCTTCCCGCTTGTTGTTTCGCACGCATGCACGCACGCACGCACGCACACACAAGCACTGTGCAACCCACCAGTGAAGGTTTATCTCCCAGGCTGTTGCTTACACTGAATTGCTCCAGTAAAAATTTTATATTATAAAAGGGTAAAATATTATAAGTAGCTTAATTCATTTACCTGACACTTTTTTTAAACCACTTATATTATTAAGATACTAGTTAAACTCTAACCCAGTTCGTACCCCATAGATCCAAACTAAATGACAGCAGAGTGTTGGTTCAGTGCCTAAAGAACGGGGCTTGAGAGCAAAAGGAAAGGAAGGCAAATCAGTGTCTCCGTCATTCAGCAACAGTCACTCTTCTTTCCACAGAAAGCTCTGGGTTGGGGATGGTTTGCTAAGGGGAGTCGATGGGATTATACTGCCTATCGTTTATATAAGACGATTAGCTTTGGTGTGTGTGTGTGGGGGGGGGGGGTAAAATCATGGTCCTCACTTGGATACACAAACATTTTTAAAATGACTTTGACCAATTTCCGATGCATTATATGTGCAGTGTTCAGTGAATGGTGCAGCATGAGCTCACTATAATTAGCATTTAGTATTCCTCTTGTGCCAATGCCAACGAACGAACACACACACACACACACACACACACAGCACCTGGAAAACCCAGACTGTGTTCCCCAGACATTCACAAGGCAACTCTGCTGGAGAACAGACAGTGGCATCAAGGTCCTGTCACTTTCCTAGGGGTGCAATGAATATTTCAGCGGCTAAATATTTAAATGCAGTGTGTCTGCACCTTCTTGTGGTGTGGGCTGAACGTCACCAGCCCCCACACACACACAGTACACTAAAGTAGTTCTGGGCAGCCCTCTTGTCTCCAACACTCCCCAGCAGGAAAACAACAGCCAAACTACACAAGATCGTCAGTACCTTTGGTACCACAGTAAATCCAGCCAACACGGAGAATTTTACCAGGGCCTCTTGATAAACTTGGTTATCAGTGGCCTGAGTTGCTTTTTGTGCAATTTTGTCTCTTGTTAAGTAGTTACAGTAAGAGTATGATAGGAGAGGGGCACAAAGAGGAGGGCAGCTATCAGGGGTCACAACTTGCCATGGTCACAGCTCAATGCGATTAAGGGCTGGTGTCAAATCCTCGCCCACGCTAGCAGGAGGCATCATTCTCAGACATCAGCACCTTTACTGCTGGCGCAGGAGTCAATGGCTCCGGGGCTGAAAGGGGCTGCGGCCACTAACACGGCTCACACACCTCGGAACAGGAAACCTCTCTGAAAGCATTCACATGGTCAGCAAGCAACTGTGGCCTGATTTATCCTGATGGAGATTTTTTAAATACGACAGAAATGTTTAGGTAGGCATATGCACGGCACATGCATACAAACCTTTTCTGTAACAGGAAGGATTAAGTTAAGTTTTATGAGACTAGATGAACCAGAATTCATAGCGGTTCAAAACCTTGTTGAATGCCAGAGAGAAACCAGTCACTACTCTTGCTGTAGTTCCATTGATCAAAATACTTGATTGAGAAATTATGCTGCTTTGTAGTTGAAAATTAAATTTTTTAAATCAATCTGCACACATTGTACCATAATCAAAAAGCAAAAACAGGTTTCTAAATTTTTGTAGAGTTTTAAACATAATTAAAAAAACAGAAATATCACCTGTACATAAGTATTCAGATCCTTTGCTCAGTATTTTGTTGAAGCTCCCTTGGCAGTGATAACAGCCTCAGGTGTTCTTGGGAATGATACTAAGAGCTTGGCGCACCTGGATTAGGGGTTCTTCTCCCATTCTCTGCAGAACCTGTCAAGCTCCGTCATGCTTGGATATGGAGTGTCACTGTGCCACTATTTCCAGCTCTCTCCTATTCTGTGCAGACTGATGAATGAAAAATTTATTAAATCCATTTTCAAGTACTGCTGTTGTGTAACAAAATGTAGAAAAAGTGAATTGGTCTGAATACTTCCTGGATGCACTTTAGGTAAGTCACTGTAAGTAGCTTAGGGACAAACCAAATAACTGAATGTGCCTTAAACAGTGGAATCAGCTAAATAAATATGAAATTTGGTCAAGCTCCTAGCAACAGACCACACCTCCACATAGCCAAGACCCGCTTCCCTGTCCCTCGGGATGCACCACTATGCAACAGTCCACACCCACCTAACCCACAAAACCTACCTCACTGCCCCCTTAGGATCCACCTCCCAGCACCAGGCCACATCTCCCTCTCCTCCAGTGCCACCTCCAAACCCCCAAGACCTAATACATGGTGGACTCGCGCCATCCCAGTCCCACATGCTCCTCTCAAATAGCCCTCAGCGGGGTCGTGTGGGAGAACATGTGGCTCTCATTTGGGTGAGGTGTGGCCACCAAAACCAAAGCAGCTGCAGAGGCAGGGGGCCGAAGGGGGGGGGGGGGCAGGCCATTCCTCACTTCTCTCCAGAGTGGGGGTTAGGAGGAAGGGGGGGGGGAAACAAAATAATTAATACCCCTAAGTTCAAACCAGAGGATTGGAATTAACTGCCATGTGCAAAAGATAACCTCTGACAAGAGGTTACCCCTTCAAGAGCAGCTTTTCTGAAAAAGGGTTGCTAAGCTGCACTCCAGTCAAGCCACGACACCATCTGCGGAGCTGCGCTAGTACAATATTTTAAGGACCACACTTTCGAATTTCTTTAAATAAATGTGTGATTCATTCATGCTTTCTGGCCCTGTGATGAGACTGTTCCAGAAAGCTTATGAACATCTTAATTCATTCATGATAAAGGGACTGTAAAATGGGATAAAGAGGCCAAACTGAGCTGGCGTTGTGTAACAAAGTGGCACAGAGCAGAATTTAAAATGGCAGTCAAGGGTGAAGGGTGGCTATGAATCCAAGTGCAGAACCTCTGTGGGACCTTTAGTGAGTGAGACAATAAAAGACAAACCTCCAAGCATTTATCTGAATCCAGACAACACTACCGAGAATTATTCATACTCGGCTTGCTCTTCTTTACACTTATAGGCTACCTTATGTTTAGGAATTTTTCTGATATGAGGTGACTCAGAGTGTGAGGTTTCTTCACTAAGCTACTTACAATGACCTATCCATTAATACAGCTGGGTCATTTTTACCAAATCAGTACGGGGTAAATACCTTGCTCAAGGGTACTACAGCAGGACGTCAAACCTGAAACCAAGGTCTTTCTGTTTGCAAAGCAACAGCTGTAATCACTACTAATAATATTTTTGCATTTTATTATTTTTATTCTGCTACAGAGTCCTGACAGGCGCCAGAGCACAACCGGTTAAAAAAAAAAAAAAAAACAATCAGGATTTTCACACATCTGTCTATTACTGCACAAGAGGCAACAGCATAGATGTCTGGAATCTTAGATGAACCTCAAATAAGATGTAAAATGTCAGCATCTCACTTGAAGGAATCATGTCCTCTGCTGGTTATTTCCCGCTTCAGATTTTCTTATAGTTACAGTTACATTTATTTATTTACCAATCGCTTTTCTCTAAAGTGATTTACAATGATTTACCAATTTATACAGCTGGACAATTTTTACTGTATCAATTCCAGGCAAGTACCTTATTCACTAGTAATACAGCAGGGGGTGAGATTTCAAACTGCGTCCACAAGCTGCTCCTAATAAGATGCAAGTTGAACAGTGATTGCTGCCGTACTCCTGAGCAACGCACTAAACCTACATGACTTTAGCAAGAATATTTCGGTGTAGAAATGCAGGTTGCTCTAGTAAAGCAGTCCCAAGTTGCTCTAAATAAGGGTCTTTCATGCAATTTAAATGTAATGCGGTGACATGACAGGTGAGAGTTAAACTCCCTGCTGTGACTGCCTCTTCACAAGTCCCAGAAAAGCAGATTTTGGGGGGGGGGGGGGGGACAGAACAGTGTAATTGCATACAGTAAACATTGTTTTTCCACTGTATTNGGGGGGGGGGGGGGGACAGAACAGTGTAATTGCATACAGTAAACATTGTTTTTCCACTGTATTTTGACGACTCATATGCATCCACATATATCATCTATGACTAACTATTAGAAACATTGACAAGAAGGTAGGAAGCGGTCAGTTTCATGCCCTTCCTCTCAGAAACAGTGCAACAAATAAAAGGAAAATTTGGTCTTCAACTGTTACTGTCCATGAAGGGATACATCTCTGAGGACAGTACAGATTTAAAAAAACTATAATACTGAAATCTAATTATGCCATTGGAAATGTTTTGGATTCCAAACTCTCAGCATCACCACAACAGAATGCAAAAATTCACTATTCTATACAATGTAAATATTGAGCTGGTCTAATAAAAATTTTAAATGGTTCAGGTTGGAAGATTTCATAGCCTAGTGCCCTTTACATCTGGGATAGGCTCCGGACTGTGGTGACCTTCCTCAGGATAAGGGGTTAATGATAATGGATGGATGGAGCTTGCCATCAGTGTGTCATATTTGCCTTATTTTTACACAAACCACAAGCGTTTTAATTCTATCAGACAGCAATTTCATGTAGCATCTTTTCTGATATCATGTAAACACATACATAAAGTGTAATTCCATTATTGTCTAAAATACCTCATATATAATCAGATTATTCGCCACATTCAGCATGTAAGATACACTTTTTTGGAATTATGCAAACTGGCAGCCAATTTCATGGTTCAGAATATTTAAAGATGGGAGCAATATAGGTGTCATCCAACACAATGGCCAGGAGCTGTTTTATGTACTCTAATTTATTCTGTTATTTTATAGTGGGGGTAGAAAGGAGTTCATTATGGATCTTGTTTGCCAGTTTGCCTGAAGAGGAAGACACGCAGCAATGAGGAAATGAGGAACACAACCATGACAGCTTCACTGTGAAATCCTTGGTTAACTACATACCGTTACACTACAGCAAAGCACCTACTTTACTTTTAAAGCATTATGCATGCATGTTAGTTGCTTACACGGGTTAGCTATAACACTGTTGTTAAACAAATGTGAACACTTTTGATAATTTAAATATTTAAGCTTACATTCTTTCAATTACAAATAAATTACTATCACTAACGTAGCAACGGGGGGACTGATTCAGCAAGTAAAGACGGATCATATATATGTGGCATAGTTAGGGGATAAGGTATCGTATACTTGCACTTAACACAATAATGCTGAATATACACCAGCTCAGAATACAAATCATATTTAGAAAAACATGAATATCAAGAATCAAGGTCAAGAATTTTCAAAGATACAACATTATCTATTTACTTAACTGCATACTTTGTTCAACTATTTATTTACCAAACTCAGTTTGAGAAAATGTGGCATGTGTTTCCATGCCCAGCTGACAGATGGCAGTAAAGAGCATCCAATCAAAATAAGTCACTCACATCACTGTGGAAGTGAGCGTTCAGCTCGTGTGTGTTGCTCCTTGTTGTTGACGATCAACAACAATGCAAGGAATTAGTCAACAGTCAACACTGAACAGCAGCTTTTTTGTTTTAAACTTAGCTTGATAATACAAACTTTGAAATTAAAATGTCTTAAAAATTATTATAGTTATAGCTACTCATAGCTCAGTAACTACAGTTATGGACAAAATGGGTTACAAAGACCCTTACATCACAATTTTTTGAGGAATAATTAATGTGCCATGAAGCATAGATTTTAGACATTAGCAAAATAAATAGAAAAATAAAACAAAGTAGACACCAATATACACTTCAATACACAAGAGAATGTTTCAAGCAAGAATAAGGGAAATACAGAACGAGTGGGGGTACAGCACATTATTGTGGAAATCATATTTTTTGCCACAAAAAATTAGTAACTGTCAGTAAAAATTAGTTGTTGTCAGCTACCAACAATACCCTCCCATCATGGTTCATTGAGATTGGTGACCACAGCCCACCTAAGCGTGCCCAGGGGACAGCTACACAGCCAATGCTCTTTAACGCACATTAGGCAGAACATTCCCTGATAAATCACACCGACCACGTCAGGAGTCTGATCCACAAACCGATCAACAGAGGGGATCCAACTCTCCCAGGTCTAATCAAGTGTGCAGAGGAAAAAAGGAGCTTTTGGCAAAGGTTTAAAGCTTGTGTCAGCAGTTGTTTGGACAAGCAGCCAACGGCAGGAGTGGGCCTTACATAGGGTACCTGGACCACGCAGTCACAAACTCAGACCCGGCCCTGAGCCCAGACCATGGTCACGAATTGCACAGTGAGGAATCACACCACCAAACCCTGCTTTCAAAAAAAAAAAAAAAAAAAAAAAAAAAAAAAA
>UFQX01000056.1:920101-997617 GCA_900497675.1 Arapaima gigas
TTTAAAAAAAAAAAAAAAAAAAAAAAAAAAAAAAACACACAAGAAGGACATAAAGAAATTAGACTTTTGTTTGTGTCTCTTTGGAAAGGCCTCAGGGATTAGACTCATTTGTTTTGCCACAACACTGCGTGAAATTTGAGTCTTCATTATGTTCACAATTGAAGTTGTTCCATCATTTATTCATTCGCTGTCATGTACCCACGATGTGTTAATGTCACGCCCTTCCCCCCACACGCGCTTTCCAACCACATCGTGGGCGCCAATCGGCTGCTGCAGTCAGTCACCTAGGTTTCTTTGTCCGGCACAGCAACCGATCATTCCGGGTCATGGCAGCTCTTCGCCAGTTGCGCATTAAGCTCTGTGATAGTTCATATTAACAAAGCAGACAATGCCTCAACTGCACCCCTCTGCACAAGGGGGGGCCAGGTGGGGATGCAGCAGAGAGAGATTTCTGCCTACCTCCCTCCCCCGACCTGTGCAGATGCCCTGGGGACCCTCCCAACCAGAATCTGTGTTGCCAGTCCTGTACATATGTTCCTGACACATGGAAGATCAGCATTTAAATATATCCTGTAAAAAAGATACATAAGAACAATTCAACATATAGCCAGTTAAATGGGATTTTGGATTCTATTTGAAGTTTCTACCCACAAATCCACCAGAGAAACACTGAGTAGCAGCGTATACTGAATAAATGTATTTTATGAAAAAAATGTTTTTCGTTTGCAATTATTCTATTATATATTTACTTCATAAACAGACCTGGGGAAAACTGCTTGAATATGTTAAACTATTAATTGAACCATCTTTTCCCCCATAAATATCCTCTAATTTGTGCCCTTTTCACACAATATTAAAACGTATTTTAATATTTTTTTCATCATGTTTGGTGATCTCAAGCTCATGTTTAAAAAAAATTAAATTAGTATTTTACATTTTTTTTCCCCATATACCACACCCCCCCCCCCACACCCACCCGTGTGCACGCTGTCTGCTGGAAGCCAGACACCCAAACAGTAGCCCTGCCCAGAACTGCAGCCCCTGAATGGTGAGAGATTCCTGTGTCAATGATCCCAGTACAAACCAATCAGGATTCATCAGGTGCCCCCCCTAGCAGGCTGGGGCCCAGCCAATCACATGCTGCTCTGTTGCTCACGTGACTGAATTTGCTCCCGTCCATCAACTGGGTCATATATAGTTCATTTCCAGAGACAGACAAGGCTGCGAGGAAACGTGGAGAGCTCCAGCACGCTGCCCAGCCGGGGCTGCCTGTCTTCCTGCTGAGAAATGGAGCCGATGGCCACGCTATGACCATACGGGCTAGAGAATGCGCCGGATAGAAGGGAGCCAGAGACGGGGGGCCAAAGGGAGAGAAAGAAAAGGAGAAAAGGAGAGAAAGAGAACGGGCGAGCGAGGGAGTGGGGGCGAGCGCGGGAGGACCCCCCCCCCCCCCCCCCNTGTGTCTGCAGTTGACCAGTTGAGGTGGAGAAGAGGATGAGGTTAGCTGTAGACCCCAGCTGGGGGGGGGGGGGGGGGGGGGGGGGCCCCCCCCCCCCCCATCTCATTTCCACACCAACTTTTGTGTGCGCACGAGGGAAGTTCATTCTCCCTCCCAATTTCCTCGGCAGTGGCAACTTAAATCGCCCCCTCCTACTTTTTACTCTACCCCCCTCCTTTTTTCCCCCCATTTTGTGAATTTTTTCGTCCCCTCATCAACACGTTTTCCCGACAGAGAAGCGTCCCTCACAAGCCGGGCCTGGCTGACGCGTGCAGGACTTCAGGACTAATTCCCACACTCTTTGATGGGTAAGCTATGTTTTTTTCCCCCCCACCTTCCCTCCATCCCCGTTGAAACCGGTGAATGTGGGGGTCCATCTGCTCTGCATGGTTTACACATTGCTCCCTTTATTCCATTTTTCCTGTTGAATTTTCTTCCCTCAGCTGAGTGCATGATTTCTTGTAGCTTTTCTATATTTTATATATATTTTTTTCCCCTGCCCAACCCTGCGAATTTTGTGAATGGGTATAGCCACGTTTAGTCGTTGCTGCGCTCAGCAAGGTGACTTGCCACTGTCACCCTTTTCCCCACCCCCACCCCCACCTTCCATTACACTCGGCTGCTACGACCTGCCGCCGTGGCTCAGTGGAGCTCCCCCATCTGAGCGGAAGCAGGTTGGCCTGCAGGAATGGGGGGGTTGAAGGAAGTGATGGCAGACAGGGAGGAACACAGCCAGACGGTGGACAAAGGCGGGAACCCCGTCCAGACAGGCCGTGCTGGCGATTAGGGCAGCGGTGGATCAGACAGACCGGCCAGCTGCTATTGGGGGGCGCCAGCGAGCTACTCAGAGGATGGGGGACTTAGTGGTAGTTCTCTAAGTCTGTGAAGGCCTTGGGGGGGGCATTCTATCTCTTTTTGTTTACCATCTCATTTTTTCCCTACCCCTTCTGCAGTTTTAGCAGAGTCCAGCAGTTGTGGAGGGACAATGTCTCCTGCGGGGGGAGGGGGGGGGGGGGCTGTCAGGGACAGGAAATGCTTCCACCCCCCCATTATGTGGGTGGTTTTCATCTGTCTCCTTTTACTATATAAGGCTTTTAACAGACATGCTATTACTAACTCACAACAACTGTCAGAGTGAGACTTGAACAAGTACCACCTCTCACAGTCATACCTAAGTCCACAGGTGGGGGAAGGGCAGATGGGAGCAGGGGGGTTGCCTTGTAACCTCACTGACACAGCAGTTCCGTTAGGGCTAAACTTTGCAGAGCTGTTCCACATGATCCAGTATGCATCTATGTCTCTGTTTGCATATATGCACATGTACATAAGAGCATGTGTGAGATCATGTCCCAAGTGTCTCCTGGCCTCTCTGTCAACACTGCAGTCCCCAAGACACAGATGGAGAGTTACGGTCAGGTGTCTGACATTCCTCAGCATGCTGGGTCTTGTTGCTGCACACGAATGAAAACATCTGCAAGCAGTGGTTTCAGGGGTGGGGGGGGTTGCCACATCGGCATGAATTCTCATGTCTGAAAAATGAAAAAGCAAAACTGTAATTATGCATATTTCAGTATAATGGAAAATCACAGATAAGTGAGAAACTGCACCAGGCAGGACTCCCCAGACAGAGAGTAGTGGAGTCAAAATCACCTGCTGGCTGGAGGGGAGCTGAACACACTGCAGGGCTGCAATTCCAGCTCCACCAGTTAGCCCCTTCCAACCCTACCTGGATCAGAATGGGAATTAGACAGCAGTCTGCGCATCCCCCCACTGCACTCAGGACAATGAAGATCTATTAGCATGGGGTCGCGAGCCTCAGTGACACAAAGCCAGGACGAGCGGGGCGGGAGGGCGCGGGGCCCGCAGGGGTGGGATTAGAGGATGGCTGTGCTGGGGGGGTGGCAGACAGACAGGAAATTGCCGCCTTTGATGAGCGTCTTTCAGATTCCCGCTCAAAAAAGAGGGTGAGCTGGCACAGCTGTGCGTGGACGCATCCCTAAACTATGTATATATATAAAAAAAAAAAATAAAAAAAAAACAGGCAGAAACCCAGATCCCCCTACCACCGACATCTGGCCGTGGAGCACATGGCTCGTCAATGCTTCTTTAACCCCTACGCTTTACCTTCTTTTCACCTCATCTCTTTCCACATCCACTTCAGTGGCAACTATTCAATCATCCATCCCCCCTTTCTGTTAAATTAAAAATCTTGAAAATTAAATGGTTTGACATAATATATCTAACTCACAGATGATGCTGGATATCATATCTGTTTTGTTTACTCCAGACCGAATAAAGGGAAACGCAGTCTCAAGATGAAGATTCATAATAGTAAAAAACTATTTCTTAATTATATTATTCTTTGCATTGGAAACAAGAAGAAGCTTCGTATTGTCCAAAGAGACTTTACAAATATACAGTTCACAGCTGTCTCTCAATGTACCAGAACCTAAACTGGACCAGAGCTGAATTGAAAAATACTGAGGATAACAGGGTTATATTTGTAATTCACATCATGCAACAATATTCTTTTTAGTCAAATAAATATGTAAAAAAAAAACCCTCATTCTGTCTAAGTGCTCAGTGACTGTTTTTGCAGCATAATCAGCATGAGGGATAAAAGGGATAAATTAGTTTGTTTAGCTCCTGTTAGTCCCTTGTGGTGCCCGGGATGCATTTTAGCCAAAGGTTCCCATGCCATCCAGTCCTCTGTGACTCAGACAGATGTATGACACATCCCCCTGAACATCCCTATGTTGGACCCTGCCTTGTGTTGTCCCCCGCTGCCCTCAAACGGCTGATGCGGCCGAGTTTTGCTGGTTGAGCACTTTTGTCTGGCATGGCCACTGGAATAAACTTTTTCCACGTTCATCTGTGCTGCTGCTCTCTGTTGAAAGATTTGCATATTTATGAAGTCATCTGACAAGTAGGCAGCTTGTCACCGACATGTGGGGGCAGGGGGGAGCCTCCACAGTCAAAGAGATGCCAACTTGAGACTAAAGTCTAGCAGTTTTTGTTTTAGGGGCAGGAAGATGGTTTAATACAGGTACAATGAGCTGGCAGTTGGGCATGTTGAACAGCCCCCGCAAAGGCCCCACCCAGAGAGAAACCCTTGCATGTTACACCCTGGCTGGTGACTCAATCTGTTTTTATGTTTGACTAAGATGCTTTTGATAACACCGAAGAGAGGCCAGCGAATGCCTAACAGTGTAGTAAACACAGGCACGGGATGCATGAGGCCAAAAGGTGCAGCTTATCACACCTGTGGTTCCGCTATCAAAGTCAACAAATCTGGAGACGTTGCCTTGATTTACACTTGAGATCAGAATAAAAGGCTCTTTTTGTTTCAGTATCTCCAATGGCTTTATTTATAACACAAATATTCATTTTTAAAATTTACTGCCTGTCTGGTCCTACTGGCTTAAAATACATGGTGATGAAAACGTGAAAAGTAAAGATTCTGGAAGCTTTTTTTAATTTCTTTATGCGAGCAACAAGCTCTGATTGCTGTACTATTGTACTATGCATATAGCAATACTAGTTCTGGCATATTGTCATAAAGTGGTACATTTTCACCCTACATTTCGTAAATATACATTTTTGATTCCATCTGTATGCTACGTGTTACTATATTTCGATACGTGTTACGTGTTAATATAGTAACACTGAAATTGAGCATTTGAGCACCTGTTTGTGACGAATATCAGTATTGTTGGGGTCAAAAAAATAATATGGGCCGTGTAAAAATATACATTTACATGAATTACAAAAAATGTGCATGCAGCTCTGCATATAAAAGAGCAGCCGTTTGACAAGCTCTTTTCTGTTCACTGGATATCAGGGTCAATTAAGACGCACGTCTGGTCACTATTCTCTGTGCATTAGAGCAGATTAGACAGTAACATCCCACACCGGAGCCCTGAGCGGGTCATCTGCCTTGCTGACCCACATTTTTCTGATGTGCGCGTCACTTCCTATTATATCAGCAACTGGGAACAAGCATCAGCTGAGAGCACTTCATTGCGGAGACCCCCCATACTCCTACTCTTTACCGTGTTCGTCACCCTTTTTAACAGGACTAAAATATCATGTTCTCTAATAACGGAATGATAAGCACAATCAAACTCACCAAACCATCATGCAAACCTAATTGCTAGCGATACCTGTGCCACATAATTCTTTTGAAAGAAAAACCAAACGAATAAGCAGAGTGACTCAGTGAAGAACAAAGAAATCAGAGATGTTTCCTATTCAAATGTGAGACACCTTTGTGCTCTGGGGGTTCATCCTCAGTGCACCTTTCGCCGGGTCCGAGATGAAAGCCTCACCGGCAGAGCGTGGGCCACCCACCGTGGGCGACGACCACACTGATAAGAGCGGCGGTTGTGAATAGAACCTGCTCAGTTGCATTCGGCCACGGCCCCGGTTGGCAACCCAGGCTGTCTGGCGGCTGGTCCCTTTGTCTTGGTGCTTGGAAATTGGCAGAGATGCAGGTTGGGGTAGAGGGGTAATAAAGACAGGAGATCACCCTGATAGCAGCACCAGCTTCCCACAAAATATGCCTTTGCTGGCAGTGGACCACACAGTGTTTCCCAACCGTGTAGGACCAGAACACACAGCAATCAAAACAAGATGTACTGTAGTAATGTACTGAAATGTACACAGAATCATTTCGCTGCACCTCAAATTCTTTATCTCGCATTCAAAGCCGCTTTTGTCATACGCCCTAGCGTTATTAAAGGCCGTAAAAATAAAGGAAATAGTACGAAATGCTTATTTTGTGTGAAACAAAATACTTTACATGGCTTAAATTTTCAAAAAGAAGCCAAACAAAGAAAGCTTATATGCCCAGGAAGACTGGAAATGCATCAAAGTAATGCTTAGGCAAACTAAAAATTCTGAAACTATACCCAAAATTTGCAACAATAAAGGACATATCGCAAATATTAAATCTCCTAAATTCCATCTGGTGCATACATTACAGATTTGTGCTTTGGTGCCCAAACGAGTGTTGGAGGGGAATGAGTCAGAAAATTCAAAAAGAAAAGGAGAGTGTATTTGGGGGGGTTTCTGATATCGCTGCAAATTAGCAACCAATAAACCATGGATTTATGACGAAATATTCTGCAGAGATGAAGACGTGACAGCTTCACACAGGTGCACATGCACACTCACATAGTGTTTAAAGAAAAGCCCCTATTCTCCTCCCTCTTGACAGCCAGAAAAGGATGTTTTCTATGTATTTCCTCAATAATCCTCACTAAAAAGCAGCCACACCAGTTAGAGAATAGGCGGAAATAAAACAGGTATGGGGAGAAAATTCAAATTTAAGCAGTGCCAGGGCTCCTGTTAATGCAATCTTCTGCCTGTCAGATTAGTTATTTTAATCTCAGACAGTTTGAGTGCTCTCAAGAATTAGAAAGGAAGCATGAATTCATTAGATTTTCGCCTGGCTCCGGAGAATGTGTAAATGCAAATGAAGCAATCGGCAGGGAACTGCCTGGAGGAGCCAAGTCCACAACCGACCCTCCTATCAGTCCTTCACACTAGGTGGATATACGTCCAGTTAGGCAGCATGTTTCCCTTTAAATATCATTTTCTAATTTGAGACTTTTATCTGAGTGTTTTGCATGTAGTGCAGCACTGCCTTCTAAAACAAGGGCCGAGATTCAAATGCTTGTTCGTGGTTTGGAACATTAAAGCATTTACCCTGAACTGATATACTAAAACACCCCGGTGCATAAATCAGGTGTAAATCATTGCAAGTAGCGTAACACTGTAAGTCACTTTAAAGAAAAGCATCAGCTAAACGTATAAATGTAAACTTCTACAACAGCTACAGCCCGAGCACTATGACAAATTTGACGTCTGTTTAATCAGAAGTAGAGCTGTGCTATAGGCAAAAAACACTGAGAAATGCCACAGTCTTTGCTCCCATGCTAAGTGCTCAGCGTGTTGACTCAGACCAGAATACACTAACAACACCGTGTATACAGGACAAGACTTTACATGAGTCTTGAAATGTGTTTGTTTCCAAAGAGGCAGGATGTCTACTGCTGGTTCGCTACAGATACAGAAAATCATCCTGCAGGATGATGCAGAGACTCCCCTTGTCACAGTCATAGGCATGTTACCCACCAGAGCCCAGTGCACTAGTCCAAATGAATTGCTGACCTGGGAAAACAGGCCTTGTCAGTCCAACGACCGAGAGCTGAGGTAAAGGGTAGGGCTTAGGCTATGACAGGCTGCTCTGTGGACACAGTCACCTCATGCTTTGACTTTTACAGAGAATGACAGGACTGTGCCCCTCATCACCCTCCCAGCCTGTTTGCACAGTCAGGCTGTGCCACTTCTGGGTCAGTGACTACTGCTGTGATTTACAGCTGAGCAGACAAGGAAGGGCTGCAGGGGTGAACACTGTTCCCCCTGCCTCAGACTCATCGACAAGGCTACTGCATCAACTGCCTCAAGCCCACCCCGGACCAAAAAATGAACAACAGTGCTGGGAAATAGTGCCATCCCCCAAGCCGCCCAAATGTAAATTTGACAAGACAGCCGGGCACCTTGGCGTACAAAAGGGCAGCTCGACTTCAAACGGTTACCACGCTGCACCACCCTACTGTTGCAGGGAGATAAGGGAAATATGAAAAATGGCTTTGGTCCTTCACCACATCCCTTTGTGAATTCCCTCTCTCCTCGCCAGTTCACCCCTCCCTTTGACCACTCATGGCAGGGGGGCCTGTCGTGTGCTTTACTCATTAAGATTATACCTATTAGGAGCCTGCTAAGCACAAACACTCACTGGGAAGCGGGACGCTTATCTGCTGGATGGACAGAACTTTGGAGAATCGCATCTATCAAAGAGATTAAACAGCCAGATTATGGAGACCATAAATAAGCATTACATAACCTTTTGTTTGACTCCCTATTGAATGTACTCAGAACAATTCTGCTCACCTCCCACTTCTCTACAAACCAAGCATTGTCTTATCACTGTTGAAGACACAGTAAACATCAACTAAGACAATTTACTATCCCAGCAGTCTCATTTATAGGTTGCTGGTAATTATATTTTTGGCTATTTCCCAACTTAAAGCTGAAATGAAATGTATTTCTGCTCAATAGCCTCTATAGTTTAAGTAAAAATTTACTTGAAATCCATCAACTTGGATTTCTGCCTGAATCACAGTAACCACAATGCTTTTTGCAGTCATTCAAATGCCAACACACTACAGCAGATCTTCTACCTAACAAGGCAGCAACACATAACCCCAAATGTGTTAAGGAGTTACACCACTCTGCAGAGCTGTTCTTCCTCCATTTTGAACCAAAACAACATTAGAGCTCGACATGAGAAAAGTAGTGAGCTTGATCTCATGGATTTTTTTTTTCCCCTGGAAACAACTAATTAAAAACCTTCATCATGTGAGCACAGCCAACAGTGGAGTAGACAACAGACATGTGTCATTCATCTTTAAAATGAAGGTGGACCACACAACATCTCTAGATGGCAGCAGGCAAAAGGGGAATAGCACAGTATTCCACAGATAGACACACTACCTTATGCAACACTGATAAGACAACTTGGGATCAACTAGCTGCTCTGCGAAGCTAACAGATTATTCCTAACCCCAGGGGACAGCTCAACAGATTTCATCATGTCTCAGGTCTTCACACTATCTCCTGATCAGGATGGAAGCGACAATGCATGGGGTGGAGGGTTGCAGTTTGTGATGCAAACGGTGGCTAGCAGATCTGGAAAAAAAAAAAACTGCATTATGTCACTGACACTGTGACAGACGTGGATGGACACAAGGGAGCAAGAATGAGTGAAGGGAAACTGTTGGTGGGCCATGGGATGCTCATATATGTGAGTGTACATGTGTGTACATGAATATACCTGTTACTGACAGCAGCTGAAGAGCCTGAACAATCTTCTACTCCACACTTTATTAGTCCTTCATGCTCTTGTGGGAGCACACATGCGCAAGACCTCCAGGTTAGAAACACTTTACCTACTTGACATCTTGGAACGACCATGACTTCATTGTTGTGCTTAGTTCTAAAGCAACTTGTAGGAGCTTGCTGGCATCGATGGTAGGCCTAAAGCACAGGGCTGATGGACATATAGCAAGCAAAGAAGGAGATACTAGTAGTGTAGTTGGAGGGTAAAAGGAGCGCACTGTAGTATCATCATAGCAAGACTGGTGGAATTTGTGTGCAAATGCTGGCTCAAGGGCAGCACTGCATGACGTAAGGCCTCTCGGAATTTGCCATTACGGTTCCTGGTGTGAAGTGAGAAGTTGATGGCTGGAGTTTGGAGGGGAGGCGTCAAGCACAACATCTGTTGGCAGATTCCTGCCAGGTTATTTCTGACCTTACTGGCACTGCTGCCTTAAAAAAAGTGTTAGGTTACTTGCCACAAAGTGGAAATCTGTTCACATTTAGTGATGATTCATACAAAGATGTTAGAATACTGATAGAGCCTTAGAAAGGTGATGAAAAAAAGATCTGGAAATTCTGCTCTTTTGAGTTTAGTTTTCGATGCTCTTCAAAACACCCCCCAGTCTCTTCCAGACAGGATTACCATAACTCTGTCCCATGTGGAAATATCTGTAATTTAATTCTCAACTCTCCCATGACCTTGAAACGATGACTTCCTTGCTAATATTTTTTTTTACAATTTGTCAGAAAAAAATGCTGACAACACAAGGTCTGATTCTTTTTGTTTTAGGTAGAAAAATTTTGATTTGACAAAAAAAAAACCCACTTTACTTAATCACACGCTGTGGAGATTTAATTGTAAACCATAGTTACAGTTGATGGACAGAATGCCAGCCCATTGTTCAGGGTCTTTTTTGTCTCTGTGTCCCACCATGCTAAACAACAACTGCTCCTCTGGCATCAGGGTGCAGAACTGATGCCATACCACAGTATCCGTTACCACACAATACCGGTAATAATTCCATATACCTGGAGGCACCTGCTAAGTTCCAAGGCCTTCCATTTATTGACTACAACAGGAGTTTTTTCAGCTCTTTGGCTGTATCTGCTAACATTTCATTCGACAGGCAGAAACATAGCAGGCAGATGTGAAAGGTATTGTGTTAAAAGCCATATAAACTATAAAATCCTTATAAACCACTAAGGATTTGGCAGTTTTGGCATGGGATTAAACCCAGCGTTGTCCCAATTGCAAGCAATACAATCTCTTAATTGAAAAACTTGTCTTCCCACAGCTTCAGTCTAATAGCCACCAGAAGGGTTGGATAAGGAGCCCTAAGAGACAGTGTGTCTGGAGGGCAGTGGAATGTACATCCAGGGAAAAAGGAATAGAAAATGTGGTCCCACCCACACTTGGCCTATACCTTTGATTAATGGTTTGGTCACATGACAGGAAGGCGGCTTCCACAGCCACATCTTCTGCTGATGCACTTTGTATTGACTACCTTTGTATCTCTAAGGGGGTTGGGGCCACACTCTGTGCTACTCATGGGTAGCAAGATATGGTAGCATGTTCTATGATCAGGCAGGGTTGAGGCTCACCCTCCACTGGGCTGCAAGCCATACTGGCAGTGGGGACGGCTTGGCACGGCATGGAGCAGAAGGATGGGGGGAGCGAGGGAGTTCAGGTCCTATTTATAGACCTGCAGCAGTGGGGGCGTCACTTCCTGACCTGGAGGGGGGGAGGTGGGTGCTGGCAGCCACACAATCATCACTGAGGGATAAACCTGCTCAATAATTCAGGGCAGCAGCACTTCTCCAGTCCTGCACCACTCACACTGCTCTCACGGCCAGCAAAGGCACATCAACGCAGCTTTACCAATCCACATTGGTCCATCTCCACCAACCCAAAGGTTTCAGTTAACTTCATCCGACAGTTTTCTCCAAACCATCTTATAATGTTACTTGCAGTGATTTACAGGTGCATACGTAATTTCTTTATGTATAAACTTTTACTTTGCGAATTGAGGGTAAGTGCTTTGCTCAAGGGAATTACAAGAGGTCAAATTCAAACAAGAGCTCAGATGTGACTCTAATCAAACAAATGCAGGCCAGGAGCTCTACTCACTACACCACCTGCAGCCCCTATAGAGTCTCAACATGTGGCTGGCTAGCGTTGTGCAGGAGGGTGGTGGCTGGTGTGATATGTTCTGCCTGGACCGCCATCCCCCAGACCCTCACACACTGACATCTCTAACCAGGGACAAGTTATTGCTCAGCCACAAAACCCAGAGAACCTGCCAAAGCGTGCAGTGTAGTTGTCTGGACAGTAATGTCCCTGGTTGTTGTTGCGATCCTACAATTTTCCCCTCAAATGATGCACATGCAGTCTGAGGGTCACAAATCACGCGCACTATCTAATACTCAGTCTTTTTTTTTAAGAATCACAGCAGTATTCAGTTGCCGTGCTGCATTTGGAGGACCCAGAATAGAATCCCACCTTTTGCTGTTTTATCCTTGATCGGTGTAGTTACTGTGAATTGATACAGTAAGAATTACCCAGCTGCATAAGTAGTTAAAAAATTGAAATCAGCTGTAAATAATTTTGAAGTGATAGACAAATAGATAAAGATGCTCATTACACATCTTGCAGAATGTCAGCAGCACTCAATGCAAAGGCTAAAATTAAAGAGATTCCCAAGAAATGTAGGAAAGAGAGGAAGAGGGATGAGCACTCAGATTCCCTTCCGCTGGCTGTACAGTTGGATAGTCCTGCCAAGTGGGAATGGGCATTAATTACACACGACTGCAGGATTGAACCACCTGAAAACGGAAACTGCATCCTCTCTCCAGGGGCCAGGTTTCAGCTCAGGGTGAGGGGAATAAGTCAAAGTTCTAGGGAAAAAAAAAAGCTAATGGAAGTAAAGCTTAAAGACTTTCATTTGGAGCTTTGGCTACAATTGGGTCTTTTAGCAGATAAAATTCCTAGGAGCAAATCATATGAACCATATGACGGGTGTCAGGGATGAAGGGGTCATGTGTGGCTTTAGGATGGGAGGGAGAATTGTGGTGATAACCAACCTTTCCATGCAGAGGCAATAATGTCCCCTTCCCCCTTTGCCTTTCTCACAATCCTCATCCCTGATGGGTGATATTGGCAGGGATGTCAGAAATGGAGCTTTAAGCTTCGGGTTGAGAGGGGTCACTCATCTCCAAAAACAGAGTGCATATCCCAGGGGTCCTAATTCGAGTCTATGAAACCCACAGGTCAGAGGTCACCAGCAAACAACCCCAGCTCCAGCAAGGGTTGACTCATGTCATCTACATTTACAGTATTTACTTACTTAGCTATTACTTCCTCCAAAGTATCCTGCTGTATTAGCCTTATTATTATGTTTATTCCTACACGTAAATCTGGGAAGTTCTTACTGGAGCAATCCAGAGTAAATACATTGACCAGTGTTACTATAGCAAGGGACTGGATTCAAACATGAGTCCTTCAAATGCAAGGCAACAGGTTTTGGACAGTCCGACAAAGCCTACATGACATCATCACCTTTTCGACAGGGCAGAAGGGCAAGCAGTATTCCCTGGCATCTCGGCTTTGTTCTGTGGTTGAGAAAACCACATCAGTGAATCTACAGGGTAGTATGATGACAGCTGGTAAAGCCCAGCTGACCCAAACCCACTCACTGGAGCCTTTGGTGAACATTCAACGCTGTCGGTGAGTTTTAACCTGCAACAGAAACCATCGACCGTTGACTGTACCCTGAGGGCAGCCAGTTCGCCACTGCACAGAACAAGGTAGAAAGCCAAGTACCAATAAAGGAGACACAAGACCCCCTGCTGGACGATGACTCCCGTTGGCCTAACACCCTTAATGGCTGCAATCAACATTCATTGCTGTCGGTGGGTTTACCATAAGAATAACTCACTGATCAATGAATGCAAACTGCGGTTGAAACACCTCAAGGCCCATCTGCGACTGGCAAGAAACGTATTCTGGCACTCAAACTAGTCCTCCTCACCCAGCTCTTGGGACACCTCTCTCGGAGACGAGCATATAAGGTCACTGAATATTATTTTTTATCATTTATCTCACACTTTTCTCAAGGGCAACTTGTAATTTCAGGTTTGAATACCAAGCTTCTTACAATGATTTAACCATTTATACTACTGAGTAATTTTTTCTTTTTCATGTCAGAGAAAATGACTTAATCAAGGTATGTGGGGGGGGGGGTTTGAAACTAGGCTCTTCAATTGCAAGTTGACAGCTCTAACCACTACACCACATTGACTGAATCAGTTCTATTTGCTCCTTTGTGAAATCTGACACGATTCATAAATATATTAATGTACATCTGCATATACACACACATCATGTTTAATAATATTGCATATGATGGCATTAAACAAAATAAATAAAAACACCAATGCGGTTTCTGTCTGATGTGTTGCACAGTTGAATGTTGACTGCCATCACACACAGTCGAGTTAGAGTTGGTAACTGAGAAAGGAAGTGTGTGTGTGTGTGTGTGTGTTTCTGGCACTGTTGTGCTGTGCTGGCCCCTCCCTCACCACCTGTTCCCATTAACATGTTGGTCACGGAGCTGGAGTCTCCACTGTGCCAAGAGCGTAATGGCTGGAATTCCTTCAACTACACGGTTCATGGCTGGACACTGGAAGCGCTCGACAGCAGCATGGGGGGGGGGGGGGTACTGATTTTTCAGTCTTTAAAAGCTCAGTCTCAAAAAAGGGGGCAGACTGAGCACAGGTCTGGGGACCGGGAGCATCACTGCCACCCCCTGCNCTTTCAGTCATTCAAAGCTCAGTCTCACAAAAGGGGGCAGACTGAGCACAGGTCTGGGGACCGGGAGCATCACTGCCACCCCCTGCTGGGACTGCTGGGGGGGGGGGGGCTCTTGGGAGCATGGCACGGAAGTGCAACCACTTCTCCATGCTTTTAACAGAGAATTTCCAGGGAAAAATGCAGAATAAGCAACTCCTTTCAAATCCTAAAAAGAAGATTTTTTGTTTGGAAGCAGTAGAGTCATGTGGAAACAATCTTTCCCTTGAAGCCCCGTTGAGTTTGGTGACTATACAGAGAGATTCACAACACACTGGCACTTTCCACACCACTGGCTTTTCTCCCAAATTTCCTTTACCAGGGAAAAAGTCTCAGAACCAAATGAAAACCATATTGTAATACATATGTAAGCATGTATCACTGTGTCTGAACACAGTCATCATACCCTTGTTTTGTCTGAGTTCAAACCCAAAATGCAGAAAAGTTACTTGTGCCTTTATGATTAAAAATAGTATTTTGTCCTGTGACGTGGTTCATTAATTGGTGCCTAACACAGGTAAATTTAAGAAAAAAGCAAAACTCAGCCAAATTATTTAAGCAGCTGTTAACATAACATTTACATTCATTTATCTGACACTTTTCACCATGCTGACTTATAATGTGAGGTTAGCACACTAAGACAAGCACAGTGACTTACCCATCTGGGCAATTTTGCACTGTGCTGGTTTAGGAAAGGTACCTTCATTAAAAATATTACAATAGGAGTGGGAGTTTAGACACAGCACCTTCTAATTTTAAGGTGGGAGCTTTAACTGCTACATCATCACCTGACCCTGAAAATAGCAACAGAGAACAATCTGTCACCATCTACTGAATCTTCAGTACCTGCATTTAACCTCGTGGATGCAAAACCTGAATTGGATCATCTGTGTTTTTCCACTTCATTTCCATACAACGAACAGTCGTCATGCTTATTTGCAAGATACAATAAACGGATGCGATAGCTGTGACAACGGACGTGGTTTTATGAGTTGGACTGTGAAAGTGGTCACCTGCAGCATCGTTGCACTTGTGACTTGCCAACAAAGCCTTCATTAGAAAAGACAGAGCCAGTGTGACGATGTGTCCTGCAGGTACCACCTCCCCAGTAAAGACACATTTGTGTTCATCTATCCAATAATACTCACCACCTACAAAATCAGGCTTGGAGGTGCGGGCTGGCCTGGGAGAGCCGGCCTGTGGCATTCGCAATGGAACGCGTGTTGAAGCAGTTCCCCGTGACGCAGCCGGGCGTGCTGATTTGCAGCGACACTGGGAACGCGCTGACCCATTTCTGGGGCAACCTGTGTCACCGCAGGCTGACACACACTGTTGAAAAAACTACATGAATAATGGAATGGGTTGTAAGTGCAAGAAAAGGCATTGATCAGAGGGCCTGTGAGTCCAGTGCTGCAGCAACTCTGCCACAGTGTAGTGCTACTAGGTGTGGGGGAACAGACAGTGAAGGCAGAGGGCACTGTTGCTCAGCCGCTGCTTCTGAGCATAGAAGTGCCATCAACATTTTTTTTTTTTTAACATTAGCAGGCTAAAGCGATGTGTCACAAAATGTATTGCTTTGAAAGGTCTATTAAAAATTCCTTCCTGGCACCCCAGGAGGGTGTTCATCCCTGATGTGCGAGACTGGCGTGAAGTGCTGGTTCCTCTGGGCCTTTCTTCTGGAACATTCCTGAAGATCACGCCTCGAGGTGTTCTCAAGCTTTAAATTTCACAGTCTAACTTTGAAGGGTGGGGCCCAGCACACTACACCCTTGTGGAAGACCACACCTACAGAATAGGAGCACAAAGGAATATGACACACTCACCAGCACAAAAAATGTAAATCTTGTACTCAAGAGTGCAAATCAGAGGCACATACCTGTACAATCATGGTTACAGATGCCACTTTCAGACTAGAAGTATCCAAATCCTGCAGCACCCTTGAACAAACTACCCTGAACTGACACCGTAAAAAAGTCACCCAGCTGTATAAATGGGTAAATCACTAAGCAGTTTAACCTGGTTTCCTGCCTTTGTAGAAAAGCATCTGCTAAATAATAAATCATACAATCACAAACATCCTACTGTGCAACGCAAGCTAGCTGGTGTATGACTGTATGTAGACCCTCAATAGCAGGGTGGCAGGGACAAGTGCTGGGAAGGGGTCTAATTTTTAGCCAGCAGAGACCTGCGTCCAATGTGACAGACAAAAAAATAAATTTACATGTAGTGAATAACACCCAAAGAGTGTCATAATGGGCCCATCTTGAGTGGCCAACACGGCCTTTGGTAGAAACATCCTTTAAAGGCCTTGCTGTTCCAGGGTTGGACATTGGTAATGATGTGGGGGATCGTGCACCATGCCCCGGTTCTGCTGCCAGTGCTGTTTAATTCTCTACCACATTGTAAGTCGCTATGGAAAAAAGTGTCAGGTACATAAACGCATGTAAATGTAATGAATATGCCTTAAAAAAAATAAAATAAAATCAAACAAAGCAGGCAGCAAGGAAGAAGGGCAAATCAGGGAAGCGCCTCTTGGAAAAGGGAGTGGGAAAGCCGCCGAGGTCCTTAAATAGCTGCTGGAAATGAATATCCAGTTGTGCACAGCTGTGTGAGGACGGCAAAGCTGGGAAGCTGCCAAACCCTTTCCTCTGGGTATGCGGTTCACTGAGGCCAAGCATCCGCTCAGGAATGTATTGACACGGAAACGTCTGACTGGCGCCCCCTAGTGGACGTTCTGCCGTACGATGGGGGTAATTTGCTGATCCACCGGACAGGCAAAAACTCACAGGTCATGTCATTTTATAACCCCAAAAATACACATGCGAAATGTAATGTTCTGTTTTATTTTAGTGAGCTTGTCCCTTCTACATTCATGTAAAGAGAAAAAGGTGATAAAGCCTTGAAGAGAGATGAGATGAGCATCATAACATGTAATGTTTTAGGCACTGCACAGCTAAAGAAGAGACTCGATTTTATTCTGCTCCTTTAGCATGTAGGTTAGCCGCCCTGAGAGAGAGGTTATATAAACGGGTGCACGTAACAGGAAGAAACGGGGATGTTTGCCAGAGGCAGTGGATTGCACCCCCCTCGATGTGTGCGCGTGTCTGTTGTTTGGTGTGTGACGGTGAGTCACCGCGCATGACTGCGGGTGACACCCGCTGGCTGCTCCGTCTGGGAGTAAGTGGCCCTCCCCTGTCTGTGAGCATCCAAGCCTTCTTGCCGGAGCTACGTGTCCAGGTGACGAAGCCGCTTCCTGCCGTAACGCCACATGGGGAGGCAGGTAAACAAAACAGCCACCGCAGTGACAGGGACCCCCCTAACCCCTTTGCTGTAATGTCACGGGGGGGGGGGGGGCTTCAACGTGCCACTTATGTCAGTTTGACTCTGGCATGTATCCCACAACTAGAGACGTCAAACCAGCACCCTGTCCTGTCACCGCACATCAAAACCACAACACGAGCCCTGAACCCCAAGCAAACAAATAAGCATAATAATAATAATAATAATAATAATAATAATAATAATAAAACTGATTCCAGCATTACAATAGCATCCTGCATGCTGACCGGCCCCCCTTTTCAATCTTAATCCTATTGGTCATATCGGCAGCCAGGCTGAAGGGATTGGCTGCAAAAGCCGTGTAACCATGGAAACCAGGGAGTGGCCTGGGGGTGCAAGGACAGAGCAGGAAGCTGATAGCCAGCTCAGATTAAGAGGCGACTGGAACCACATGCTGCTTTGTTCACGGGATTTGGGCTGTGGGCACGTAGTCGCTTAAGCGCTTAAATGTGCCGTACGTTCCGCAGTCCCATGTGAGACGCCCCCACCCACCTGCTCCCGCTTCAGGAATCCAGAGCCAGCACTAGGGATCTTGTTTTTCAAGGTCTTTTAGAGCTTTTACTAGTCTCAAGTCATATTCATATAGGACCAATAAATACATCTCAGAGGTTCTGCCAGACACGGTTAATGGCAGACAGGTGGGAAAAGGCACAAGCCTAACTAATGTTGGACAGCCAAATCACTCCCCGCTTCGATTCCTCATCTAAGGCATTCATACAGCACCAGATCCCACCTTGTACTAGTTCCTACAAATTGTTCCCTGCATACAGATGGAGTAGATTATTATTTGCCATGTACTGGACTTGATCCAAAGGGATTTACACTGTTAGCCAACTTTACAATGATTTACCCATTTATACGGCTGCTTATTCCCACTGCAGCAATGCAAGGTAAGTACCGTGATCAAAGATGCTCCAGCATAAATGAGGTTTGAGCCAGCAACCTACTGACCACAATTACACAGCCCTAAGCACTACACCACAAGGTCCTGGTACACTGAAAAGTGATTGTTCAGCCACGCTCAGAGAATGTGGACAGTTACAATGACGGTCAGAGTTCCCAAAAAAAAACCCGGACACTGAAGCTCCATTACCACTGGGGGAAGTGAGGTCATACAGGTGAGAGACAATACTGAGGCATGTGGCACGAGCCTCCTCACAACCACCTGGACCTGAATGGGGGCACGTTTTAATTTTCCGCTCAACACAATGCACACGCTCTTTACGCGGCAAATTCCCCCTGGGGGCGCTACATCTCCTCACTTCATCACCTACCAGTGGCAGCAAGTAGTAAAAGACAAAACCAAGAAAAACATGTTGAGGCTGTGAGCTGCCATGTGTCAACAGAGTGAGGTTCGCCGACACAGCCGTGACACCTCAGGAACTGACATTTAAGAAAATACTTAAATTATCTTAACTTCACCTATTTTCAGTTTTTTACGATTTACCACCTTACCTTGTTATGTCCATATCTATTCAACACTGGGATGAGTAGCTAGATTTCAAGAGGGTTCGTGAACTTGGGGGGGGGGGATACCTTTTCACGAACCTCTAACTGAAATTTAGCATCCAATATGAACGTAGGCAACAAACCACAGTAGCACCATCACTACCTGCGCCTAGCAGTCGTTCTACGGTCCTTCCCAGCATCCCCTCTATACAACTGCCTGTTGATCAACACGTATTGGAAAACGACAGTTCAGGTGAGAATTCTTCACCAGCGCAAACCAGGCAAGTTCAAACGTGTCTGGCAGTTGTGACGACTGCTGATGGGTGTTATTCAAAGCAGCTTCTTGTTATTGCTCACAGACTGCGCCACGATGCAGGTCATGCACAGTGTTGGTGATGTAAATTCTGTACGTAGTAGAGGTTCTTTTATTTGTTTTTCCTCTTAGTGTTTCCTATTCTTGCACTGTCTGTCTCGAAGTAAAGGTGTGCACACATGGGATGTTGTACAGGCGTTCAAGTGTTATCATTCAGTGAAAATATCATGCATTTTAAAAATAACTCCAGGAAGGAAACAACGTCTGAGCTGCTGCTATAATCCAAGTGTCTGTCTGTGGGTTTAAAAGCCATTAAAAGTGTTAACTTCTGCCTCATTTTACTTATTACAAATTTCTCAAATATCTTACACTTGATTAACATACAAATTGCATATTTTATGCAGATTTACTGAAAAATACTTACAAGCTATAGAAAAAATTGACTTTCAAAAAATATCAACTTGATCAAATACTTTATTCTAGCTTTATTTTTTGCAGAACCAAATTCAGCTGTTGTGTCAAAGAAAAGGAAGTATGATGAAGACTGTATTATATGGTTTCATCTGAATTAATGATGGGACACAAAAGCCAGTGTTTTCTGTGCGGAAAAATTCTTGTGATCCGCAGTATGAAGTCAGTAAAACCTCATGTCCGTCCATCCTGAACATGCATTTATAGATGTAGGGTGTTTTCAACCAAAAAAAGCTCAATTTGAAAAAGCTGGGACATTTCCAAAACTTGGATTTGCCATTTCGCAAAAACCTCTTCATCCTACGCAGCTGCTTATCAGATGGCTAAACAAACAAAGGCCCATGGCACTGGTGAGACTCCAGTGAAGCCATGTGCGCCGGAAATGGTCAAGCTGGTTTTTGGACTGGAACAGGGGAAAAAACTGGAACTGTTTCCCTGTCAAATGATGTGGTCCAGAACAGGTGAAATTTTGAAGGAGGTCACGGAGGAGTTGGAGTTGACAGCCGACATCCCCCTTCAGTGTCCGACTGGATGAAACAGACATCTCTCACTACAGCCGTCTCCTCCTTTCCGTTCACCACGTGCACGCTGACACCAAAGAACAATTTTTATTTTGCGACTCCCTTTTGGACACTAAAAATGCCATTGACGTTTTTGAAAATGGTCAAAAAATTTTCTGCCAAACAAAACTTTGACTGGAAAGAAAAGCTTCATATGCTTTGCACAGATGAAGCTCTTGTGATGCTTGGTTATGCATCTGGTTTTACTGCTTCAGTGAAAAAGGAAGTTACTCACGTCGTCCTCACTCACTGCCTTCTACACAGACACGTGCTGGCAAAGACTCTTCCAAAAACCATCAAAGAAGTTTTGTCGAAAGTCATAAAAGTCATCAGCTTTATCAGAAGCAGGTCTCTGAACCATGACATTTTTTACAATCTTCTCAAGACATGGGAGTAGAATATGACATGCTTCTCTAACACACAGAAGTTTGCTGGTTTTCAGGAGGATTAGTTTGAACAAGCACTTCAAAACTTACGGCAGAAGTTTCACTTTCAGAAAACAAGAAGCCACTCTTGCCGTAGTTTGAAAGAAAGGATTTTATCCATGGGTTGGCTTACCTGGCAGATTTTTAACTATGAATGAAATAAATCTTTCAATTCAAGGTCCTGACAACATGGTACTGAAAAATTACAAGATTTCTGAGCTAAACTGCCGATACGAAAGAGTCGATTCCAACGTCCTTGCGAACTTCCAAATGCTGCAGGAAGTACTTTACCAACATGGAGCCAAGACACAAAACTCTGTCAGTTTCTCTGAAGAGAGAAATCTGAACACCTGGAATCACTTCAGAACTTTTTCAAAAGTTATTTCTATCTTGATGGCATCAAAGTTGAACCATGGATCAACAATATGAAACACTCAAATAGCCTTGCAGTATTGTGGTGTTCCTCAAGAGAAGCCGGTTCTAGCCTTGTAAACTGAGCTATGGAAGCTTTAATTCCAGTTGCAACAACATCTATGCAAACCAGGATTTTCGTCACGTGGATGTCCGACATGACAAACACCACCCCTGTTTAATGTTCTTATTAAAGTGAAACAGCCTTCACACTGATGTCTTTAAAAAATAAAAAAAAAAATTAACTATTTTGCCTATATTTTAAATGCATTGTCTTGTTATTTAATGTGTTCAGTGCAACATATATTACTCAATCACAAAATTGTTAATATTTCGATAATGGTATTTCAGAACAATTGGTTTCCTTTGTGATCCTTTACATTGTTTTTAAAGACATTATTCTAAGGAGTCCATAGGCACAAAAAGGGTTAAGAATCCCTGGTCTGACAAACATTTGACGAGAGGTGAGGTTTGCGACCTAACAGGCGTATGTCAGTATGGCGTGAACCAGATTGTCCGTCACCTGCACAACACCGGCTAACAGTTTCACTAAAGGTCTCACTAAACACCTGTCTGATTTGTTGCTGCACACAGATACAAACAGATGCCTCTTCTGTGCAGCACTCAAACAAAGCAGCCTTTGTTTGACTGACATTTTGCTGCAAAATGATAAGAAACGAGACAGAACTGCTCTTAACACAGCGGACAACGGGCAGTGCGACTGAACACAACTTGAGCAGCAGTGTGTGGAGGTGGGTGGCCAGAAGACATCGGTCTACATCAGAAGGTCAGTGTAACATCAGAGGTCATCATTAGCTGTGAGCGGCGGCATTGTGGGGTAGAATAGATTATCTGTCCTTCTTACTGTAATCACAGTACGTGAGCTGCACTTCCAGCTCAGAGCAAAGACAGTGGCCCCAAATCCCTTCCTGCTGCACATTAGGACTCACTAGGAGGCTGACCAGCTCAGCCCAGAGTCACAGAGGAGTCTGAAGCTGCTGACCTGTGCCAGACCTCTCATCTTCAGCTTGTAGTGCCACCTGGTGCCAGAGGGCTGGACTGCAAGAGGGCAGAAATGAACTTTGCCTGAACCTGGATCACAACAGCCGAACCCCCCCAGTCCCAACAAGGGCCACACTGACAGGCCAAAACCCCTTTTTCCCCACTAATAACCTAAAAAACTCAGAGGAATTCCATAAAAAAGAACAGCATATAGTATTTGGTGTTAAATAATGGCACAAAAGCAGAAGAAAAATCCTCTAGTTATTGACAGTCAGACAAGATGGAGTCCAGCTACAGCTTATAGGGGGCTTCTCTAAAATGACTTCATTCAAGAACTTGAATCATTTATTGTTTTAAACAAGGTAAAGTAAATTCCCCCCCCAACTGTCATCGGGGAGAATGTAAAGCTCACTACAGGTCTCAGAGAGAACAGGTTTTTTATTTCCACATGAAGTAAGATTACCAGTGCCACAACAATGTGACTAAGGTCACAAAAAATTTGGAATAGACATTGTTTCATAGCAAGAAAAATATATATTTTTTAAAAATTGCCCTGCACCCCATGTTACTGAACTCCAAGGTGGCACATCGCTCCACATTTCTAAGTTTGTGTCTCCACCTTGTGGAAATAATTGGAACTGCAATCCATTTAACGGAGGAATAGTACCGCCATCCCTCGGTTTACGCACAGTGAACACTATTTGAATTAATAACATTATTCCATTTACGCACTGATCTGTTTTGATACAACATGTTCTGGCAAAAAAATTTAAACATACAAAAAAACAAAAAAAAAACAAGCATCAAAATTTCATCAAAATGTGTAAAAATGTGAAGTACACCAATTCACACACATCCCCTTTGTGCTGTGTGTCATATATGGGCATTACATATAAACTATATATGGAAATATATACAACAAGAAGTGTTGGATCCTGGGACAGGTAGCTGATGCAGTAGTAAGAGCTCCTGAAATAAACTTGGTTTTGTTTGTTACAAACATGAGTAGACATTTCATTTACACTGGGCCACCACATTACATTGCGCAGCACAATCCCTGTTTGTGTGTGTGTGTGTGTTTTTCCTACAGACATCTATTACAGAGGCCCAGTGTGCATTACTCATGTTGGCTGAGTGTAGATGGCCAGGAAACCATCAGTCCACTCATTCAAAACCCACCCAGCTCACTGAGAAGAGCCCTGCCTCTCCCACATTGGACGTAAAGGAACCAGGATCAGATCCAAAGATGACAACTCTAACCATTATGCTAAATGTACATAGAACTCACACATACAATATACTGTATCTATAGACACGCATTCTCTAGGAAATGTCTACTTAATGCTTTCTATTTGGTTCTTTCTACAATGTGGGCCAAAGAGACCTACTGCAACCACAGACTGAAGGTGAAGCTCAGCACAGAACGGAGTGGACCAGCACATGGGAGACTCAGCAAATTCTACAGACACTTGATTAATACATAAAGAGTGGCAGCAGGTGGCAAACATGAAGGATCCTGGTTTGACACTCCATTTACTGCTGTAGTAAATAAAACTGACCAGGGAACTTACCCTGAACTAAAACAGTAAGAATGTCCTGCTGTACAAATAGGTAAATCACCTAAAATAAGTTGTTTTATAGAAGGCCATCAGCCAAAGGAATACATAACTACAAGCAGTGTACAGATCTTCTGACACAAACACTAGGGGGTGCAGGTCACCCAGAGATCATTACCAGCTGACACCTCTGATAGGCCGGCTGCTGTGGCACAAAGTTGATCCGAGATACACATCTCTGATTTACATGAAAATAAGGCAGCAGGTGGTTTTCTTTTGCAACTGAAAGTCACTGACTGAACAAAATACCCTGAACTAATTAAATATTAAAGATGCTTGAACCATGCAGTGGTGAGTAAAGACTCAGAAGACACGACATCTATGTAGGGGCAACAGTGTAGGATGATTTAATGAAAATGAGATGCACAGGTATGTAACTTTCCCTTATTAACTAGTTGCTTCTTCTTAATTTTTACTCAGTAGTCATTTCTAGAAAACATTAGCAAAATAACAACTGTTCACCCATTAATAGAGAAAGGTAATTTTTACTGTGTGAATTATGGGTAAGTGCCTCGATAAGTGGTACCAACAGCAGAAGGTGTGATTCACACCAGGGTCCTTTGAGTGCAACATGGCAGCTGCAACCACCACACACCTGTCACCTCATGAAGAACCTGCAAGAACATGAGAAGCAAACTCACCTATTGCATCAGTCTGGTTCCCCTCCAAGGAGTGTTCTGCATAGAAGCCTATGGGAAGAGACGGAGTGCAGTGACTACAGAGAAAGGATGGCTGATGTTTAATATTTAAATCACTTGTTATGAAGACACCCATGAATCATTATCGTCATCACCCAGCATCACTCATGTCTCAGAACACTCCAGTGCCTTAAAGACACGTCCAAGGTCTGGCGCTACAACAGCAGCAGTTCACTTGCACCAAAATTACCTCTATTAGCACATTACATAATACACTCAGACGTATACTCTTATTTAAAAAAGATTTTCTGAAACAAAACACAGGAACAAACAACCAGCCTGCCTGTCGTTCCTTTCTTTTACTTTATTAAAGCATGGCCTTGCCAGCAAGGTACTTAACCTGAACTGATACAGTAAATATTCGTTTTCCATTTAAATGGGTTAATCATTGTAAACTTTATTATCCAACACTAAGTCCCCTTGGGAAAAGGTGTCAGATTAATACAGAATAATAATATTTTGCCCATCTGGATGATGTAATTTCATCACTGTTCATCACTCTGCATGGCAACCAGAAGGTAGCTGGTATAAATGAGGAAGGAACAAGGGAAGGAGAAGGAGGTCTGTGGGGGGGGGGGGTATTGGGGGCAGGGCAGCCTGCTGCTCTTTGTGTGGGATCTAGCGAAGATCCCCCTCCCCCGCGGCCTGCTCCGGCACGTGCCACCCACCTGATCAGCCCCCGGCCCCTCGGTGGCCCCCCAGGGAGCTAACCAAGACAATTGAGGAGCTGGCGGTGGGGGTACAGTGGACAAGATTTACCCCTCCCAGCCCCCCCCACCCACTTCTGTCCCCTTCTTGTTTTCAAATTATATCTGTGAAGGCAGCAGGATCAGCCCCATCCGGGCCGCATCTGCCCGAGCGTCTCGCCCCCCTCAGACCCGGGGGGCCTGTGTCACAGCAGAGCACATCCCCCACCAACCTGGGACCCAGTACAGTCATGGCAGCACCGTGCTCTTTACTTACTTTACTTACTTAGTGTGACCTCTTGTTTATTTCAGGAGCTCATTACTTAAAATACTCTGAACTTTACATTCCCAAAAGTTCACCATATTACTGCATTTTTAAACACGATCTGCATGGTCCTTTTACACCATCACAGTCATGGTGGTATTTTGACTCTTGAAATGGCCATACCTTGACACACTTTATAGTTTTCCACTTTACACACTTTTACCAACACTCATGATAAAGCATGAAAAGGCCTTTAAGAAAACGTCTGCTTAAGCAGCCAAAGCCAGGGATGAAAGGAGAAGTTTATATGGTATGTTCTACACTGTTACTGATAAAAGAGCGTATGGGAAAAAATTAGTTACAAGCTGGTTGTGGAAAAAGTATTTCCTCACTGTCAGGATGAGCACCAATGCAATGATTTAATTCTCAGTATAATGTAACAATAATGTTGTTAATGTGTTAAAATAATCACCTTCATCATCACTGTTATTGTTAATAATTTTCATAATTATCTAGAAATAATAGATAAATGGTATAGGGAGACATACATACACAGACAGACAAACAAACAAATATTGCCAGAAAAATAGATAAAAACATCGACAACTGGTTACAGAATTTGTTTTCACACCGTATTGCAATGAAAGATATTCATTACGTTGTCAGTAAGACCTACAATCCAGCTGAGACAAGACAACAAAGTGACAGAATAAAAGGCTAAATAAATAAAATGCCAGAATAAAACATTAAATAGTAAAATATTTAAATAGTAAACTGACAATATGTTCACCAAAACAGGACAGAGAAATTCTTAATGGACCAGCTTCAACACAGCAGCCAGTTATCCAGGCAGACCAAACACCGACACCATGAGGACCTCCTCCGACTTCCTCAGGGCTACTCATGAGGAAACATTTCATTTATAGAACATCATTTTTAAGAAATTTGCAAATCTGCTTAAGAAATGCAATAAATATGACTTCACATCTCATGAAGCTGTGCAGTGTACAGCTGTACATAGACCAACAGTGTCGGCACAGAGGCCTCCGAGGCAAACACACCAAACGGTAATAAAACACAGTCAGTAACAATAATTATACTACACCTCCAGACTGGACTCTGCAGACAACCTTAGAAAATTAAAACATTGTTTGAAATAAGGTTTGTCATAATTATCTATGCTTACAACCCTATAACCTTTCACATGGAAATAAAAATCTTGCACAAAATCTTATACATTGAAACATTTTAATTTTACAAAAAGGTTGTTTTCAGCAAGTACTCAAACTGTTGATTGTTGATATTAAAAATAGAGTGGTTCTTTAAGGTCAGTGAGGGTTATGGGGGGCCCAGATTCGAGTGGCACCTCACACCTCTGGCCTGCTGCTGCCACTCACCTGGCATGTTGCTGGTCTCTGCTGGGGCACCTCCCGTCACCATGGGTTGTGAACCCTGAGCGTCTGCAACACGCAAAGTCCCAGTCTGGAGCGAAGGGCTCACAGCCGTGTGCCAGCTTGCCGACCCTCCTATCACAACACACACACACACACACACACACACACACACACACACACACACAGTCTCTCATCAGTTCCCCCAAAGGGTGTGCTGTAACCACAGAGAATCCCTCCCCTCCCGGCCACCCTGCCACCAACAGCTGCAGGTCTGTGACATGACACACACACACACACACACACACACACCACCCTCTTCCTACACACTCCGCTGGACAGCGGCATATGTTCCCTCTCCACTACACAATCTTGCCCACACTCGACTGAGGAGGCCAATATGTAGCCCTCAGGCCAGCTAACTCACAGAAAGGAGCAAAACACCAAAGAAACTCTGACACACACACACACACACACACACTTTGGAGAACCAAAGTTGAAAGAGGGATAAAAGAGATACAGAGATAAAACAAAGAAATAAGCAGCACAGAGCAACTGAAAGCTGTTACATGTTCATACCAAAACACGAGTAGCCAAGTGCTGGACAGACAGACATGCTACTCCTGTCACATACCGTTTTAGCGCAGCCTGATCAGGACCACATGCCCTAAGGGCTCACAGAACTGAACACTGGTCAGTTTTCATTCTGTCTGAAACAATAATTCTCAGCTCAAGATCCATCGCCAGGTCAATGAACCACACTAACAGGAGTAATAGGGTCATTACTCTCTGAACAGCAGGTGGTGTAGCAGTTAGTGGCATCCCCTGGTGCTCAAAGGGCACTTTTTCATATCCCTCCTCTTAGTGTAGTAGCCTTAACCAAAGGACTTATTCTAAACTGTATAAATGTGTAAATTAATGTCAAGTACAAACTTGTCACTTTGTTGCATCTGAAAAAAATGTCACCAAAGAATAGGTGTAAAAGTGTGAATGTGGACTGTTCCAGAAGCAGACCTTTCAGTCCATACACAACACAAAACAGGACCACGGTTAAGAGACACAACAGCAGGCAAAGAAGCAACACTACATTTTTAAACACACACTCTCTCTCTCTCTCTCTCACACACACACACACACACACACAAAAGATGCACAGGTCAAAAATCATGACTGCACATAACAGTTTAAATTAAAAAGTGTTTTTGAATGAGTTTGGCCCTGACGTGGTGGAATATTCTTCCTCTGTCCCTCAGAACTGCTGAACCCTTTCCCAAGTTAAAGAAGGGTCTTAGACCCATCTCTTTCAGACCTATTTGTCTCCTGATGTTCTGATAACTACAAAAAGTCAACATCATTTGCTATGTAGAAAAACCAAGATTATATGCTGATAACCACCCCGCAACACACCCCGCAACAGAGCAGGTTTAGAAATACACACAGCGCCTCACTCACAGTACAAGGGCTCAGACTGAGGCCTCTGCTGGATGACATCCTACAGCAGCAAATTCCACAAGGTCTTAAGGTTTTGGGAACCTCAAAATCCCCAACACAAGAAGTGCGATCGCCTCATAATCCCTGATCTGCTGAGGAACCTGGTCCTGGTGGCTGGGATTAGCGTTGGTTTGAACGCCTGGGAACCACCGCCTCTCCAAACAGACTTAAGTACAAAGATCAACAGACAGCAGTCGCACCTCCTTGATGCTGGCACCTGCAAATTCGGCACAAGGAGAAAACAGAAAACAACCTGAACGCCAGTACGCTACTGGATGGCCAAGGAGTTCAGAGTAATCAACAAAACAGGACCTTTCAAGGGAAAGGAAATCCAGCTTCAGCAGGAGACACTGAGTCAGAGAAGGTGACACCCCCCCACCAACCCCACACACACACACACACACACACACACACACACACACACACACACACACACACACACACACACACACAAAGGAATGTAACTGTGTTTGGCGGTCGGCCCAGCCATCTCTCCCAGTGAGTCCAGATGGTCACGGTTCCGCTTGGTCAGCACAGACTCCCCGGGTCCCGTCACACGAGTAGGGGATCCATACTTATCCAACTGGCCTCATAATACCCACAAAAAAGGAGGTTTCTATCAGATTTCCTGTTGTTATTAGGTAGGGGTGTCTTAGTATGCGTGCTGGAGGTGCACCGAGTCAGTACATATACCTGCGTGTAATGGACCGCGTATGACTGAGAATGTCAAAGTCACATTTCCAGGTGGTGTAGCAGATAGAGCTGTCAGCTCACAATCAAACTCCCAGCCTCAAATCCCCACTCCTGCTGTAGACTTGATCAACCCTCGATCAAGCTATTTACCTTCAACTGATAGTTTAAATTATCCTGCTATATAAATGGGGGAATCACTAAGTTGCTTAACATGGTAAGTCTGAAAAAGCACTGGCTGTATGAGTAATTGGAAAGGTACATGAGAACAATAAAATATGAGATAAAGCAGGAATGGAGGGTAAGAGAGAGAACATCAGCATCAGCCCCACAAGTGTTGAAACTACCTCCTCATTCTTCCAACATTTGATAGGGGGACTGGTGGACAGAAAATAAGAAGTGAAATAATTCATCCTTGCTTTGTTCATGAATAATTCCTTTAAAATGTATGTCCGGAAGGGATGGTCTTGACCCTCAAGAGATTTTTTTCTCCTATATAAACCTTATGAGTTTTGCTCCTTCACCTCATATTGCCTTCTGGATTTTATACACTTTTTTAAACCTGTATAACATTGCTTATTTTGGACACATCTTAAGACTGGATTCTCTCAAAAAAACCGTGATACTTTGAAAAAATTGGATCTTCTAAATAGTCATTGTTTCGTTGAACCTCATTCAGACCTATAATGAAAAACAAGTGTGCACAATTTCTTATTTCTATGATACAAAAGAAGAGTGCAGATGGGGTTATTAAAAAGTATGAGAAAATGGCGTTTAAATTTTAAGGACACAGCAGAAATATTCTATTCAGAGCCAAGACCTAATCACAACTGGGACATCTAAATGGAGCTTTGTATCCACCATTTACGAGACAAAATTAGTCATTTTCAGTGAAAAGCTGGTGTCATCACAGCTCAACTGACTGCAGGCAACGTTAGTTTTCTTCTGAAGGGGGTTGGTGGCAGTGTGGTGGAGGGGGGCATTGGCAAGAACAATGATGCATGTCTTTAAGGAGGCTCAGTCAGCGAAGGAGCTTTAGAAATCTCCTGAGCAACAGATGTTCCACAGCCACTCTGTGGAAAGGACAGGTCAATGGCTACCTGTTGGACGGAGGATTGCTACTCCACAAAGCATCAGCTGCAAGCAGGCAGAGGATTCAGGGAAACAGCTGAGCTGCTGAAACCACAGTAGGGTGAACACTTTCTGGAGCTGCCACTCCATGCCACTTGCAGGGCCCCCAATGACACAGTCAGGGCAGTGAACCAAAGGAAGAACTGGGTGGTCTAAACCATCCCCAAGGCTTGGGGTGACTTCAACTTAATCAGTGACAACAGAGTAACACAGATGAGATCATAGTACAAAAGGCTTGCAAGTACACAGCCTTTTGTACAAGACTTCCTTAGAAAATTTCTGGGTGACTGCAGTTCATATCCACTAAAAATAAACTTGGTTTAAGTGCAAGATGAGGCAGATATCCATGCAGGAATTAACACCAACTCTTAGATGAACCTGAATATGGCAAACAAGAAGATCGAAAGATCATCAACCCAATATCTAGAGGACCTTATCACCCCTTAAGTACACCCCTGAAAGAGCAATGTGCTCCTCTACCTTTCACCCTGCCATGATCCAAAATCAAGTCAGCAGGTTCACACTTTTGTTTTTTTGTCCAGTTTGCTGGAATGAGCTCCCTCTGTCCCTCAGAGCCGCTCGATCCCAACATTGAAGAAGAGCCCCAAACGGATCTCCTGACAGCTACATAAATGAGTCCAACACCATCTGCTATGATCACGCGTATCTGCACACGTTACATACACAAATATTCAATTAGCCATGGAGGTGGAACCAAAGTGAGGTGGAGAGGAGTTTTCCCCATCTTCGGTAGTGACAAAGTTTCAGCTGGACTTCCTGAGCGCTTGACCCCAGATGGACAGATGATCCCGGTCCTCCTCAGAGCCTGCAGTGAGGGTGGCCCCTGGCGCGAACAGAGCTACTGGTTGCTCTATGCACAGATTGCAGAGGTTCTGCGGTCACTTTCCTGACCTCAGCAGCTGACCCCTGACCACCTTATAACACCGCAGAGCACAATGTCAGCTCTATCCACGCTCCCCTGACACACACGCCCCTCCCAATCACGACACCAGGAGAACAATGCCAGGCACTCGCACTGAAACAACTCTGGATTCAAGTTCATATCAGGACCTTCCTCTGGGTCCCCAGGCTGGAGAGGGCTTCGAACGGGAGCTTAAGAGGATCATAGCGCAGCAAGTGGGATACTACCTCACTGTAGTGAGTGTACAAAGCCACCAATACCACTTTCCTCACATTCCATAGTGAAACGTTTCCTTCCAACAGCTCAAAAAAAATGTTTGGTCTCAAGGAAGTTGAAGGCAGAAATTCACAGATAGCACAGTGGCACAGCAGATAGCACTGATGCCCCACAGCTCCTTTGCACAGTTTTCCCTTCGCTTGTGGGGGTTTCGAGTTTTAATTTCATTGCACAATTCCATGTGTTTTGATGGCAACGCAAATTTAGCATGGGGGAGAATCACACTTGTATTGCCAAAGCAATTTTTGAAGAATAATAAGAATAAATAAAAATAACTATTGCAGACACAATAATAGTCTACTAAGTAAACACCTGAACAGTGTGTGTGTGTGTGTGTGTGTGTGTGTGTGTGTGTGTGTCTCCGCAGACACTCCTCTTATGGCCTGTATGTACTGTATTGCCTCAAACAGTCCAAAGACATGTGATTCTGGCAGATTCTAACCTGCTTGTAGTGGGTGTATGTGTGAGTGAATAGGTGAGTAGTCCATCCAGAGTGCACGCTGCCTCACAACCTGTGTTTCTGAGATAGGCTCTGGACAACCACAACCCTGTAACAGATAAGCAGACACTGATAATGAATAAATGATCAATTAACTTACACTCATATAACAAGTTTGGGGTTTTTTTTTTGTTTGTTTGTTTCATTCAAAACCTGGCCCAGATTTTGGTTAAAAAAGACAAGTTAAAACCTACCTTTCATCCACGATAAATATGTGGTTCCTTATCTGTTCCCCTCCTTTTAATGTCCACAGCAGAAGGTCAAGCTCTGGTCAGGGACAGGAGGTGGGGGCTTTTCTAGCAGTGAATGACAAGCTCAAAGGGACATCTTCCCTTTCAACATAAAAGGAGTGGAGATTTACAGCCCAAGCCCGAGGCGAGGCGAGCTCAGTCCCCGCACTGACCACCGGCAGCCGAGGCCCGTTTCTCTCTCATCAGCCTATGATATGCAAATGAAGATGGCACCGTTACTGCTATTCATCAGCTGCCCTCAGTATATACATGTCAATTTATAGCTGTCAGTCTGCAAACGTGTTGGCCTAGCATGCCTTGTTCAAGATGTTAACAAGTGCAGCGCAGGGAACCTGGATTTAGCAATCTCATATTGGCAGCACATTCCTTTGGGACTGGAAATTGCTGTGGGACACGTGACAAGGTTTTTACTGTGGACTGCAAGCTGTCTCTGGTGTCCCTGCTTGGAATTTACCTCACAAGGTTGAAACAGCAGAGACACGTCCATCAAGTTCTTCGCAAGGTGGATGCACTCAACCAGACAGGCCACTTCTCTCTCTCACACAGATTTTTAATAATGCTTTTTTTATAAGCCATTGGACAGGAACCATGCTAAGGGTTGATTTCAGGGTCTTTCGGGGGGTAAAAAGGATTCTTGCACCTCTTCTTGATTCATTTTATAAGTCCTCTCCAGGTCTCTCCAACGCCAAGACTTCAAGGTTGAGGGTTAGGACACAAGATGAATTTACTGTTAAAGTTGCAATGTGCTTTATTGCCCCAGAGGAAGCAGCTTGCCCTCCCCCACCACCCCACCTCAACCCATTCTCCAGCTTCACTGTAAACGGACCCTCAGGAGAATGATACAGCCTTAAAGGGCATCATTCCACACCAAGTTCGGTGATTTATTGGGGCCCGTAAAAGCCCCAGCCCCCCCAGGCAAACCTTACAAAATCAAACCAAGATTGGGAATTTTACGGCTCCAGTCTTTCCCCCAACCTGCTGAATGTCACAGAACCTTGTGAAGAGGCCACGTCAGGGTTCATGCAGGCTGTGCCACTGTACTTACCCCTGCAGTTACAGTAACACTCCCTCAGTCTCTCTACAGCGCTTACATCTTATCCCATCGTCCCTTATGTTTCAAAACCACCTTTTTATTCCTCCTCCTACATGATGGACATTTGGCCTCAACTCCATGAGGGAACACAAAGTTTTGTCTACAAAACCAGGCGTCTCTCTTCTGGCTCATGACCACCCTTTCCATTGATGAAGAAGCTAAACCAGGTACTCGCAAGGAGGAGGGTTTAACAAAAGTCCTTCAACACTAAGCGGATGTAACAGCATTTTCCCTTGCTGATTTCATGGCTCACCTTCAACAGCATCTTAAAGCCTTCTAGTAGGATTAGCTTTTTAATTCCATCTTGATAATACACATGTATGGCAGCCTCCCACCCAGCAGGATAGCATGGCAGTTCATGCACTCTGCCAGCAGTACAGCAGAAACGGCGACAGCAGAAGGACATAGGGTCGATACCAAAGCAGAGTTCTCGTCCTGGCTCTTCACTACCCCCCAAAATGATCTTACAATGAATTAGTTTGATAGAGCCATTCATTAACTAAATTGCATGCAATCAAACAAAGTTCACCACGGTAGTAAATGCCTGTTGAGAACAAAGCAGATGCATTGAGAGAAACAATACATATCACAACTACTAAAATGTCAAAAAATTGATTAATTTAAATTATTGATAAAAATGTACCAAGAGTGGCACAGTAGTTCATAGTGCCACGGCTGGTAGGGCATGAGTTTGAATCCAGCTCAGTCTGTGTGAAGTTTGCATGTTCTGCCTGTGTGTGTGAGTTACCTCAGTTTGCTCGTTGCCTCCAACAGTCAAAAGACATGGGTTTCAGGTTAACTGGTCCCTCTAAATTGCCTGTAAGGTGTGCTTGAGTGTTAATGTGTTTGGTCATCCTGTGATGAACCAGCATCCCATCCAGGGTGCAGCTTCATAGCCCAGTGATTCAGAGATTTGGGCTCTGGACAGTAGCAACCCTGACCAGCATAAGCAGTTAATGAAAACATATTGAAGGAAGTTTATGAACACTGGAGGACACTATACAAGCTAATAAACTAAAACCGAATGCTTCAAGACAGAAATGAAAAGCATCTGCTTTTCGGCGCTAGCATTGTTCCGTGGGTGCTGAATTATTGCGTGTCCTCAAATAACACAAAGTTTAACATTATTTCAGCCATGAAACTGATTCACCGAGTGGCTCGAGGCTGGCTATTCAATCAGACTGAACAAAGTCTAACATTCACTTTCGTTATGATGAGTATTAGGAGCCACTCAGTTACAGCAGACAACACAGTGCTATAATCTATTTATTTTACTCCTTCGTCCAAAGCAAATTAGTGTTAGATAATCAGCATACAACAATACTGTCTTCTTCACTTTGCTTTATTTCATGTCAGTGTGACAGCTTTAACATTCAGCATTCTATTGCACTGCTGAGAAGACTTTTAGAAAAATGGAACACGACTCACAACAAGTACCTTGATCAAAGGTATTAGAGCAGGAGAGGATTCAAACCCAGAATCTACAGACTGCAAACTGAAATCTCTAATCACTGTATGACAACCATGTATCCATCCATTATGAATAACACAGGGTCATGGAGAATGGAGCGCCAGCTAATGATAGGGCACAAAATCCATACTATTAAAACAAAATCAACGTTTACAGCTTATAACAGTTTTTCTTACATTAAAGCAGCTAGAAAAGTGGAAAAACGAGAGATCAGTGAGCAGAGGAATGAGACAGACCTGCAAGTGGAAACTGAAGGGTACAACAGTTCATATTGTCAAAGGTATTTTTTATTTTTATTTACTTAGCTGACACTTTTCCCCCAAAGCAGCTCACAATGTTAAGCAATTTACCTGCATTTACCCATTTGTACAGTTGGGTAATTTTTGCCAGTGTAATTCAAGGTAAGTTCTTTGATCAGAGGTACAACAGCAGGAGGTGCAATTCAAACCTGGGTCCTTTGAATGCAAGGTGAAGGCTATAACCAATGTACCATCTGCTGGTAGCAAAAAGCGTACATGTTTGTTTATCCTCCAACTGTCAACTGTGCATTCAAGCCATTTTTAAGATGTGGAAAACCCTGTAAAATAATTGTTCCTTATGGTAAATCTCTTCAAACACAACTTCACAGGATGACCATGTGGTAAAAACATGCATACACAAGAAAACTCATTTCTGACCAGCACAACCTGCCCACACTGCCCATCGCATGGGTTGGTTTAAGTCTACAGTGTGCTTACAGGGCTCGTCACAACAGTACAGGCGCTGCTGTCGATACTGATCCACTGCAGGATCTGGGTCAAAAGGGGAATCTCCTTGTCCAAAAGCCATAACGCAAGACCACGATGCACCATTTGAATCTCAACAACTTTGTGCGCTCCTGACTGCTTAATAGGGTGACTCTCATCTCTGAGACGTACACTTATCGCGGCAGCATCAGCGGTGGAATGCCAGTTGCCTGGCAACAGCAGTGTCTGCATACAGTGGCAGGCTGGGCAGGCAGTGAGGATTGCATTGTATTCCATCTCCCAGCAAGCAAGTCACCTCTGCTTCTGACCTCACACACTCTCATGAACCTTCTGCATTCTTTTGGAAATGGGCACTTTGAGAATTAAAGGTGATGTTCTCTATCTACGAACCGCTTTCAATGTAGTCCGATATACAGCAGGCACATCTTCAGAAAGCAATAAAACTGACTTATTTCAGATAGTTTTTCAGAGCTTATTTTGACATCTTACATTGAGAGAAAATGCAAAGATAATCACAGGTGTGATACAAATGTTGAAGCCCTTTTCAAATTGAGAGATAATGGTGCTATAGAACTCTTTCTTAAATGTTACAAGGGACCTAGCAGCTCAGAGGGACAGTGGCAGCTCATTCTATCACACTGCAGCCTCAACCAAAGACTTCTGGCTTTTGTTTTTGGACCACTTTTGTGTGGGACCACAAAGTGGCCAGAAGTAGAGGAGCACAGTGCTGTTACTGGGGTGTTGGGTGTGTTTTCAGTCTTGTAGGCCTTAACCAGAGTCTCGAGCTACAGGAAACCAATGGAAACAACTGTACAAAATGATCTGTAAGGGGTCATCTAACGTGTTGCTGACCTATGCAGAAAAACAATATTACAAGTGATTGGTTAACTGTGCTGTCAGTAACATACGGATATGAAAGCTGGACAATGAAGAAGCAGAACAAGAAAAACACAGACGCTTTTTTGCTGTGGTACTGGAGGTGTTTGAGACCGAATCCAGAAAACAGATGTCGGATTAAATAAAATGAGAATTCTCATTGGAAGCATAAACATTAACACTGGAGTTATACTCTGGACACATCGTAAGTTCACATTATGTAGAAAAGACAGTAAGGATGAGAAAATTTTTAAGAAAAATGAAGAGAACAACCAGCACACACCCCTTTGAACATTAAGGACCAATCATTTCGAAGGAATTCTGCATATGCGGTCATTTACAACTGACGTCAGCTCAGTGATGAAATTTTTTTTTGGCTAAATGTTTCGCATGAAGTGGCCACTCAGACACTGAGTGGCCCCCACAGGACAAACAAGGTCTGTCTGTAGGTCTCTGTAAAAATTTCATGAATATCGAAAAGGGACCTAACCACATTAATATAATTTCTGTTTGCAGTAGCAATTAGTATCACTTTAACAATCATTTCCAGCACAAGCCCATGAAACAGGCTCCCCTGCTACATTTGTTATTGTCATCCACATTCCTAAAAGCTTGGTCCACGATGACTTCACAGTCACTTACCCATTTACACAGTAGGGTATTCTTACTGTAACAGTTCAAGTAGGTACTACAACGGGAGTGGTATTCAAACAAGGTCCTTGACGCTGTGAAGCAACAGGTCTTAGTACACCATTACCTCCTGCTACCTTTAAATGTTTAGTTTCTACAATATAACATGTTGGAACTGAACTTATACAGCAAATAAGCAAAAGGAGAACAATCACTCAGCTAATTGAAATATAGCGCCTTCAGGCAAGAAAAATGTTATGGAAATATAAAAAGTCCACTCAAATACACGTTTGAAAAAAAAATCTCAAACATCTGAAAGAGTCATGACTGGAAGCTAAGGCTTCGAGCTGTGTGGGAAATACACAGTCCTGACAGAGGATGTAAGAACAGAGCCGACATGTGGAGGAGAGCCCATGATGGAGGACCTGTCCATCGCCAGGACTGATGGGCACAGGATCTGACTGTAGACCAGCCCCCAATTGAATACCCATCCTCCGACTTCCCGTACTGTACCACATCATTGTTCTTGGGCTCAGCAGGGGGGAAGACCTCCCTTTCCACCTCCACACCCAAAAGAACAACTATTCACCCCAGGGAAGGGCAGCGACATGTCACCCCCAGTGTCCCATTACCTAAAGACCTGCTGGGCTGCGACAGTGCAGATCCTTCTGTCACTGTCTCCAGCAGCCACAGGTCTTTCCTTAAAGCAGTGAGATACGGAGTCTAGTGGACACACACACTCATCAGCAAGAGACACAAAGACACTGTGGTCCTCACCCCTCTTTCCATTCATAAACACACTGTAAGCCTTATCTCAGCTCCATTGATTGGAAGAAAAGCCCCCCAAGTGTCCATCCGACAAAAAGCTTCCTGGGACCAACTGGCTCGGAGCGGAACAGAGTTCCTCTGAGCAATGTAACATGAGGAGCACAACTGTGAAACACACTTATCTGCACCCAGAAATACAGTTAGAGCTCTTAAATGTGGAATCACTTCCACTTCGGATCTATCAGATCTATTTACAGCTGCAATTAAAAAAAACAAAATGTAATACGTTAAAACTCACAAATATAGTAATAAATTCTGCAGAATGAATAATATTTTCATTTAAACTACTACTATATTTGCAGCTTGTAAATTACATTCAGGAAGAACGCCTTTCATTACACATGGTACACTTTTACGTATTTCTTATATACAAAGGCAAATTACTGAAAAAAATGTATTAAATAAAAGTTTGTATTAGGCTTGCAAAATAAAACTGAAAAGACTATTTTAACTAGACAAGCAATTCAGACACTGATATTAATGATATGTACAGTCAAATATTAAAATAAAGCATGAAGTATAAGGCACGTCATTCTTGTTATAATAAATTTTAAAATTCTGTGCACGTGTATGAACATATTTCTATATATTCTATATACAAAATATATTTTATAAATTCAACCCTATATACATAGAATTGTGGTAAAATCACAATGCTAATTTTTAAACTTACATAGACGACTCAGGGCCATCACAAACATGAAAATCGACATTTTAAAAATATTTTTAAAGGACCTTACATTCTGGAAGGGAAAACATCAGATGTGTTAAAACTGAAGGGAGGTATATGAAATTTGGATGAATTTCTAAGTTTATGACTAAGAACAAATAAGAGACTAGATGAATATCTCACTGCTTTATCTATAGGACTAACAATTAAAATTAAAAGAAAAATAATGTATACATTACATTTATATTTAAAAAGTAATATAGCATAAATTAGTTTACAGTAAAGCAAATTTGTTTTGCAAATATTTCTGCAAATATATATTTTGTTCTGCTTTTTTGTAAAATACACTATAGAACATTAAAAAAAATTGATGAAAGGGGTGAAAATTAAATAACATCTGTATGTCTATGCATATCGCCTGTCAATTCTAATCTAATTTTCACAAAATAATTCTTAACACTCATTTCTTCATAGTGAGGACTATATAACCCAATAACTACCCAGGCTAATAAACACCAATATTTAGTAAAATAAATCAGGTAGACATATGTACGAAATATGTCCTTGCTACAGGAATAAAAACTGTAAATAATTTTTGTAAAAAAATTGAGTATTGAGTATTTATGTATTTACTTCTAAAAGCAGTTTGTAGAAGGGAAAAGGGCAAAATAAGAACCAGTTAAACTGTTTTCAAAGGGTTATTCAGGTTTTAATGTTAACTCTGGCCACATATGACGAAAATTCAAGTCTGAATATTCTGGTAACTTTATTTCTATAAAACTTAGAAACGATAGCAAATTAAAATTGTGTTTCATTGCCATTCAGGCACTGTAGAAATTACATACATTACATAGGAATTGAGAAAACTCATTTAGTCTGCTTTCAGTTTCATAGATTAAAAAAAGTATTTCTATAATTATCATTAGTCTATGGAAAGGAAACTAACCCTATTAGTGTAACATTTAACTTTTTTACCAGTAAAAACTAACAACTCCACATTTTAAAGCTAGTAAGATCTACTGTAATCTGTTATATTAAAATGGATTTTTAAAAAATAGCATCTTCAAACAAAACGAAAATTTTATTCATTTTTTTTTGTTACGACTGAATCACTAAAACAGACTGTTGCCAAAGCAGATAGGGAAAGCATATCAAATACTGAAAAACGAATTTAGCCGTATTAAACGAAAAGATTTTAAATTAACAGAGCCGTGTGAGACTGAATAAGCCAAAATTAATAATGTGCTGCATTTTTTTTTTTTTTTTTACACTGTATGCTGTAAAAGTGACATTAAACACGTTCCTCATCCTCCCCTCGTGTTGTATAGCGAGCGAGGGGGAGGGGCGGCGATCAAAAGGATGTCATTCATTCCCGGGCTGTCAATAAACCGCTGGGGGGCGGGGGCGTCACGCGGCAGCCTTCATCGCGGCGGGAGTTTCATAGTTCAATTGGGTTCATACGACAAACAATAAGCTAATTAACTCAGCGCTCATTGTCATTCATCACCGAATATTAGCGGCACGCGGGGGTGAACTTGGCGTCGTTCTGGAGCCTCTTCCCCTGGCGGGACGGTCCTCTTTCCCGCGATGTTCTCCGCAGGTTGCGCGTTTTGTCCCTCCGGGCCGTTTCTCCAAGTTCAAAAGTTCACCTTTTATGATCTCCAGACCAGTTACCCTCCCACCCCCCGTACGTGTACACACACACACACACACACACAGACCACGACGAAACAAACACTTCACATCTCCTATAACATCCTGAGACTCCCAACATCCCCACAGTTTCGGAAAAACATTAAAAATAATAACATCCTTCTTCACGCTCCATTTTCCACCGAAGAACGTCCCTCTAATAAAATCATGTGCTATTCTTCATTGTCAGAAAAAACCAAACTAATTTTATTTATGCTTTAAAAATAAGAGTGGAAGCGTGTGGTATATATGGTATGATTCGAAGAGGGACACATTCATGAACGTGCTGTTATTATTATTATTATTATTATTGTTGTGTTTTACAGGCACTGTACTGCGGGTCCGAATCTCTTTCCCCACAGTGGATGTTACTCCCACTAAAGTGCATTTGATAATATTGAAGTGACTCACCGGACACGGACTTGACGCCGCTCTTCTCTGGGTACTCAAACCCGTTCGCCCGGTTCTCCACCTCCATCCTCGGCTCCACCTTGTCGACCTCCTCTGAACACTGTTTTCTGCGCAGCGAAACTCTTGTCTATGTGTTTTTTTATCTCACTAGACGTTCAAACGCGCCATGCTGTCAGCAGCCAGCCCGCATCCGCCGCTTCATGAGTCGCTCTACTGTCCACAGAAAACAGCTCGCGCAGCTGCTGAGCTCGTGATGACGTCATCACGCCGAACGCCTCGACACCGGAGCACTCTGGGATTTGTAGTACATCAACTGTCAGATTTGTAGTCTTTCAAGGACCCCCTTGGCCGGTTCGCTTCGTTTGGTGATATTGGGAACCGGTTGTTACTGGAGGTGTCATGTTATGCTTTGTAATTTATTGTCTATTACGTGAAATACCTGAATCGTGTGAACAGAAACTACTTCTGTCGGTTCATTAGGTCTTCAAAATCTTTTGTTTTTACTTTTTGCTACTAAAAATATAAGCTCAATATGTACGTCTTGGAATTGGTGCTGAATCTGAGATTTCTGTATGCACACCATTAAACCTTAATTTTTTTCTTTTTTTATACAAGACTGAACCTTACACAAATAATTCTTATACTAAGGCCATGAATTTTGTTTCAGTCTTTAGTCCTTGTTTTTTGTGTCCACTACCTACTTGTGACCAGTGTAAATGTTCAGGAAAGCGGTGCTAAAGAAGACACATGAACATCACATTGGAATTGAAAAATGCAAGAAAAGAGCTTGTTAACTAATGTATTGCCCACGGATAAACATGTATCAAACAATCCAATCTGTCTCAAACACTGGTCCAAAATCCCAGCTGAACCATTAAAACCACACCTAGTACCTCAAAGACCTGATCAGAAATTAGTTACTGACATTTTTACATGTGACAATACAGATGATCTCATTGGAACAGATTAGCACTCCCTGTATCCACAAGTCAATAGGCTGGGTACAACAGCAGAGAATGCGATTACATCTCAGAAGGCAGTCTTTGCTAGACATGGAGCACCAAGTTTTTCCTGACAAAAGTTCCCAGTTTGTCAGTGAGAGCTTTGCAACATTTACAGAAGACTGGAAGTTTCCTCACACAACCTCAAGTCCACATTTTCCACAGTCTAGCAGCTTAGGAGCGGAGTCAGTTCACAATTGTGAAAAAAATCACCAAGTCAATAGACAGAGGGAGTGACTTTTACAAGGGACTGCTAGCATATCGCTGTACACCCCTTGAGCGTGGATTTTCTCCTGCTCCGCTTTTAATGGGATGCTTGATTCACTTTAACCTTAAAAGATGGCTTGAAACAGCAGAAGGGGAAGAAGTGAGGAAACTGAAAGAGCAACAAAAAGCAAAGCAAAAAGTATACTTTGATAAAGGTACATGTGAGCTGCCAGACCTTTGTAAAAGTGATAAGGTGCAGTTTAAAGACAAGACACTCGGGCACAGAAAGGTACTGACACTGAACAAGCCCAGTCCAGATCGTGTGCTACTGAGACAGAAAATTGTGCCGTGATACAGGGGAGTAGACAGATCTGCTGAAGGAAAATGGCTGTGGTCCTTCCAGATTTCAGAGCAGAAATCTCATATTCCCTGAAGAAACATCTTCTCCCTTCAGAAAATCAGCTCCTAATAAGAAAACTGACAGGTGCCAGAGTTATGAATGACATGAGCTTAAGCTTGTTTTTCTACATCTCTGGAGTGCTCCATGGCAACCCTGAAGCACAATACATAACTTTCATTGCCACTTCGTTTAATTTTTAATCACACAGGAGAGTTTTTTCAAAGTGAAGCAGGCTTTTTAACACTGCTTCAGGAAAGCTGTGCAATAGGTACATTCTTGGCAGCAAGATGATATTGAGAAGGGGAACTCCTCACAAATTTCCTTAGATTATTGTTTAAATTGAACTGATACTCAGACTGAATATCACTTGCTGTATATTAAGTAGCTACTGTCATTAAAACATATTCAAATCCCTTGAAAGAGATTGTGAGAATGCAGACTAAAGGACATACTTCAGAAGTTAGTTAGCAAGACATAGAAATGCATAAATTAGGAAAATAGTACAAAACAATTTCCCGGTGCTTGGATCTCCCAGTCAGCCTGTTGGCTCAGTGGCTGAAAGTGGAGGAAAGGGACACCAGTCCACAGCATCCAGAGCGCTGCATACAACTGGCCTGTATGGAAGGGTGGCAAGAAAGGAGCCATTACTCAAAAAGAAAATGTGAGTCAAAAGCTAATGTTAACTTCTATTTGAGTTTGAAGTCCTCTATGCCATTGAGGCATCTAATAATTCTCTCCTGGAATTGAGTAAACTTCTTATTAATTCCAATTTTTCATCACCCACCTTGTATTTTGGAGGGTTTTATAATTAAAATTATATTTCAACAGAGACCTTAACACAGACTTGAGTTGTGTTTCCACTTACACATCTTTTCCTCCTGTTTCTGTCTTGCATTTATTTTTTTATGTATCTTGTTGCTCATCACTTTTGCACTATTCTTTGATAAATTTCACTGAAACGATGCTACAGAAAAATAACCCGTATTGTATTTGTCAATGTGTTCATGTTGTTTTGTTATGCAGTCATATCTGTGTTTGAATTGCCCTAAACGGTCTTCTTGCGGTACTTTTTATTTAACCCAGTAATACCAATTTCTACCAGAAGATGGAGGTACATTCCCTCCTATTATTTGCTGTATTTCACAAATTCTCATTATTGTTTTCAGTATAATAGTTTAATGACAACCCTGTAACAAAATTACATGATAATAGTTACAGCTCTTTTGTCTTTTTATTATACCACATGTGCAAAGTATGTCTAACAGGTAACCAATAGTTTACAATAAGCATTATGGCAAATAAGTGTAAATTAGTAATGTTCTTATTTTCTACTTTAAACAAGTTAATTGTTCCTTTGTAAGTAAGTAATATTTACGCAAATACACAGATGCACTTCATAATGATGAAATATTATAACAGAATTTGTCAAGAGTGTGTGTTCAGGGCTGTTTTGATTTTTAAAAAGTGGGACCACAGGCTGCAACTGGTGTCTGCCTCAAGGTTTTCAGTAGAAAAGTCTTTAATATCAAAAAAATTTGTTACAAGTTTTTAAATTATTTTATAATTCCATCATCTTCAGAGCTCTGGAAAGCATCTTTAGAAATTTATTTTATGCAATCTACAGATGCCTCATGGATTGTTTTCAAATGCCAACTGGTTCTCACTACACTTTACTGACAGTGTAGTGAGAAATATAAGATTCAATATTTTTCTGTAACTGAGTACAGCTGCAGTCTGTGTCTCCCACAGTTTGCACACTGATTTCAACAAGAACCCTTTAAAAAGCACAGTAAGTTAATTTGTTAATCAAAAATTACTTTTTGAATTACGAACAACAAATCTTACGTCGTATTTGTTGCCTTACACAGTGATTAATTTAATAAAACAATTTATGTAATGTCGAATTCATCACTTGTTCTTTTAAATACAAATGATAAACTAATGCAATGAAGTCAACAGCACAGCGTGGTGGCACAGGCAACAGTGGTGACACAGTTAATGACAAACAATGTAGCTCCTCCTACATGTGTGAAAAGGACAGACTGGTGGGTTGGAGGCTCAGCCACCGTCTTACTGTGCAGTGACAGAGGTGGGAGGTTTCAGCCAGCTGACCATCCATGGAGCCCTAAGAGTGCTCACACTTCTGTTCCCAGTTCTGCTCCTGGTCGTGGTTCTGGTCCTAGTCCTGGTGTGGTCCCACCTCTATGACCCACTGAAGAGACCGCGTGCTCTCCACCTGCCTGAGGAGCTGTTGAAGACCCCAAAGAGATGTGGAGATTTATAAACATCATCACCTGTGTCCTGCTGCTGTCCAACAAACATGTCTCTGCACAAAATAAGGTGAGTCTTATTACCAAATATTACCAAATGCACTGACCTCTAGCAGCATTTATATTTATGCGCTCACAGACTGCAACTCCTATATAAAAATGTTGACTTCATATGAACAAACATTTGTTGCATATTTTACATTTGTTTGTTTGCACAAAATAAATACTGAGTGCACTGTATGCCTTTAAAAGAAAAGGTGTCGAAACCCTGATCAGATGCTGAGAGCTGAGCTGCAAGATCACCTGTTTTCATAATACAGCGCAGTAGAATGAAAAAAATGCATGTTTTACTTTCAAGAAATATTCCCACCAACTTCACTAATCTCAGTCATCTTCAGTCATTAAATCAATCGCCGGTCATCAGAATATGTTGGAACACACTTTCCAAATGTTTCTACTGTATGTGAAAGATTTCCTCACGCTGCGTTTTCAAACAGCAAATGGTGCCACTGACACCGACTATAAAGATTTAAAGACATTTTAATGATATATTTCTACAGCTCACCAGCATCAAAGACACAAGGTTGCATTTTTGCCGCTATGCTGTCATGTGCTATTTTCTGTTGCAAAATAGCCCTTCTGAAATTGTTCTTTGAACAGAATCTGTGTCCAAACAAATAATCCGCATTTCAATTGTTCAGAAACGGCGTAAACAATAATTACACCCAGCGATCAGCTTATTGCGGGTTTTTTCTTGTGGATGTCAGATATTTTCATCCCATCAGTCATGGGGGTTGTTTCAAAGTCTATTATATAAGAAAAATTCAACTTTGAACACATATAGAGATTCCTGGCAGGCTGCACACCCTCTGGGATGCATGGAAGATGTATTTAATAAAGGGGGTTCTGGCGCGGCCGTCTGTTTGGCTGAGCAAATGCATTTAGCGCAAATTAGATTTTGGTTTTGCTCACAGTGGGAGAAGGTTTTCACACTCTTATTCTGTTGACAGCACTGTGCTGTTTTGCCCATGTGACGCTTTTTTATTTTCGAGGAAACCTGGTTGCACTNTTTTCACACTCTTATTCTGTCTTATTCTGTTATTCTGTTGACAGCACTGTGCTGTTTTGCCCATGTGACGCTTTTTTATTTTCGAGGAAACCTGGTTGCACTTTGNAGAAGGTTTTCACACTCTTATTCTGTTGACAGCACTGTGCTGTTTTGCCCATGTGACGCTTTTTTATTTTCGAGGAAACCTGGTTGCACTTTGAGCCACTCACCGCTGTCTCTAAACCGGTCAGGCCTGTCAAATGGCACATCACTAGAGGTGTGTAATAGGGTTAGCAGGTGGCGGCGTGCTTAGGGCCAGAAGGTACCAGGTTTGACTCCACCTCCTGCTGTATTGTCCTGGATCAAGGTACTTACCCTGCTTTTTAAATCAAAACTCAATGTAAACACATTAGTATAGAAACCAAACATTCTCCTTTACAGTGTACAAGCAAATCATGCAAATTTTTTGTCATGTATTCATGCGCTTTTGTTTCATAAATTCTTCTCCCGTTCCTTCCTGAAACTGCTTGGTGACGATTCATAAAACCAGATTACGTGCAGGATTCCAGTTAATAATCTGGTTTGTTTTTGAAAGGAACATTTTTGAAAGATATTAACACTTCTACTGGCACTTTTCACAAATCTGAAGGAGGGTGACCAGATTGTGTCAGAGAAGTGTAGGCAGATCAAAAATGATCTATCTATCTATCTATCTATCTATCTATCTTTAGCCAGTAAATGAATGAAGAGGACTACTGCACCTATTTATAACTTAATGGTTGAACTAGTGCAGCCTTCTGTTCTATGGTTATTTGGCAGCATCTGAAGTTGAATGAGGTCAAAGGAAGTTGGTCCTTGAAAAAGACGAGGTGAAAAGGGCTTCACTGGAAAGGGAACAAAGACATTAATGCCACATCTGGTGCCATTAACCAAATGGCTCAGTGACCTATGTTTACACATTATGGGTACTGATCCTGTGGATTTTGGACCTCGGAGATTTGATGGTTATTGGCAGCAGTCTTATCAGGTACAGACCTTCAGCCTGGCTTTGTATCTGTAAGCACTTTGCTATCTACTGCCTGAATTTTGGTTTCTGGTAGAGGTTTGGTGCCATTTGTTTGGTTAACCTTCTAGTACCATTTTATACATCTAGGTGTGAAAATAAAATTCATATTAAGAAAATTTACTGTGAAAATTTATTTTACAAATTAACATAAAGTTTTATGCAGAATAAGTACAGCCCAGGTCTTTGTTGCTACATGTTAATGCATATTTACAGAGCATGTTATAGAGATTTTGCTGTTTTTCTCACCTGTTTTTCCAACAGTGTTCATATTGTTTCTTACCGCTTGACTCTGGAAGGGGTCAGAGGTCAGGTCTGGCCACGAGACAAAGCACATTAGCTCAAATAGTATGGTTTCAGTGGCACTCTAGGGGCTGTTAAACCCATCCAGGCATTCCTTCTCAAGTGAATAATTTATTTTTGAATATTATTATTTTTAGCAGGAATATGAAGGTTTTGGTTGGAAAAGCTAATTTCTTGTCATTCTTGGACATTTCAGCAGTTTTTACTGAATATTGTACTGAACAGGCTAGATGAGTTGTACTGAAGCTGTATTAAGGGCCCAAAGTGATTCATGTCACACCAAAAAGTTTTATGGATACAAATGAATCTCCACTCTTCCCACTGAACTGCATGTCTCGTGTCATTTTTCACCAGTTTTCTAGTTCCCGAAAAGCCACCAAGTTCAGTTCCAGAAACCTCCTCGGCCGTGACAGAGCAGTAAAGTCCAGAGCTTGACCAGGCTGCCCAACGCTGAGGAGACGGGAAATTAAATTTCCTGTTTTATCTCTAAAAAAAAAAACACTTTTTTTTTTTGTCTCAGTCACATGTACAGGCTTTTACTCCCCTAAATGCTCCACTATTTATTATGATCTGACTTACAGGTCTGATTTCTTTCAAGCTTCTTTTACATTCACTTTTATTCAACTAGCATGTGCTTTTCTCCAAAGATATGTATAACTGAGTAACCAAAAGTATTACTACAACATTTAAGGACACAGACGCAGGATGAAGAGAGAACGACTTGTGTGTCTCATGTGTCAACCACCATGTTGCGGGTTCACATCCCTCAAGTAGCTGCCTGTAGAAGCCATCTTCAAACACAGAATACACAGATAATCTATGCAGACGGTTTTGGGCTCATTTATGTAGCTGTCAGGCGGTTAGGAGAGACTTAGCTCTCAAAAACATGGGTCTTGAGATCTTCCTTGAATGCAGGGGGATTAAGGAGTCCTGAAGGAGAGAGCACTTCTGCTCCACCACATCAAGGCCAAAATTAAAGACAGAAGCCTTTGATTCTGGACCTATGAGACTGAGAACACCACTTTATAGACTAATGCCTTATAAAAGGTTTGGTTTGTTTTTATTTATATTTACTCCTTCAGTTTCTTTTTTATGAAACACACACATTTCTTGACTCTGCCGTCTGGTTTCACTTTGTAAAATGCTCCTTGAATGTTCAATAAAAGTACTGTCAACTCTCTGCAGTAGAACCATGAACAGTTTTCAGGCAGTTTTTCTTCCGTCAGGTCTGCTGTTTCTGGTTGGTTGACCAAAATTATGTGTAATTTTCAACCAGCAGGTTCTTGGCTGCCATGGATGGTAACTATCAAGTTGAGAATCATTATGAATGTATTGTGTCTAATGGCATCACAAATTGCCAGTGAGATCTGGCAAACATTGAGATACCAAAAGGCAGTCATGAAAATACCAGACTCTGTTCAGTTGCAAAGGTGGACAGATGTTTTTAAGGGATGTTCTGCTTCTAATTCTGTCATGTCTTTCCCTTACACGTGACATCCCACATGGAGTTGAGAGCTGTGAGAGAGACTCGGGTGGGGCGGGCAGGGCTGAGGCTCTGTGGCGTCGGAAAAGGAACTCAGCCAGGGGTTGGGCACAGGCTATTGATCCTATGTTTTGATGCCATACGTGCCAGACACACTGGTGGAGGCACTGGGGGTAGACAGAGAAGGCAGACCTAGACGCCTAGAGAACTGCTTCTACTGGACTGAATTGGTAAGACTCAGGGCCCTTCCCTCCTTCCATTTTCCACCCTGACAACAAGATGTACATCTAAGGCCAAGAGGAAATTAAAACAGTTATTGAAACACAATGGACAGCCCTATGGTTGAACTTGTTTTATTCCATGAGCTAAATAATTTACCACGTAATGGTTTTTTCCACAAAATTTGAAAGGTGCTAAATAACTCCACAAACAGTTTCCATTTGTTGTTTCTCCAGTGAAGATGTAGAACAAAAAGGAGGATAATAGGCTGTCTGGAAGTTTCTGGGTCATCATTTGTCACAAGCCATAAAATCCCTGCCTAGCGGTGTCTATCATCTCTAAGTGAAAAACTGTCATTCCTGTGACGGACAGCTGGGCAGGTTTTCAGTGGGCATTAACTACACTCAACCGCCACTCTTCCTAGATGCTGTCATAGACCCCTTGGACCTCTTTCAATTCCACACACCCACATGACATGACACCACCCAAGGGAACATCTTTAAGATATATAGCAATGATCTTATGACCATTTTCATATTTCTCCACAACTACATCATCTCTCTTTAGTAGCAAGTGTTTTTATACAATAATTTCCTAATTCCCATGACTGTTGCTGTTTGCGGAACTCTTTGATTTTGTGTTAACAGCCATCGGGATTATCTAATAAGATTTAAATGCTCTAATCATCATTAACCCATCTGACTTAACTTGCATGTAAACTTTTCCATGTTTGTATGAAAAAATTGGGTAACCCGCCCTTTTAGTAAATGCCCAAGTTGGCAGATCCGCACATATGACATACAGGCTGTCCTAGACTTGTGACGGCTCGATAGATACGACACAGCACCTCTTAAGAGTCATACAAAAACATATACAGTACTACAATGTGACTGAGCTAACAGCTTACACTGTAGGTGAAAAATGTTATGAAAATGCATTAAAACACTGTACATGTGTACCTGCACAGTATACATGTCTGATGTCATAGCGTAAGAACTGTGTAAGGTGAATCCCATATCAGACTGTGTGCTACTCCCCTGCCCCCTCACTGTCATACAGCACAGAATACTGAAGTCTGTAAAAAATGGTATGAACATACTGGTACAAAGAAACTTTGGTAAAGAATACAGTAGTGAATTTTTTAATAATGCTGTGGATAATGTACTACTCTGTGGCCAGAAATAAAACAAAACGGGTCAAAAACATCAGCAAATGTTTGACAAGAAGATATTGTATGGTGGGCTACACGCTTAGAAATAATCATTCTGTCGCAAGTACAAACCGACTTATGACCTGGTTGTTGGTCCCCGACCCGGTTGTAACACGAGGAAAGTTATATTCTACCTTTGACTTTAATAAAAGCTGAATGAGGACAGCCTCTGAAGTGAAAGCATGTGGATATCATTCCACTGTCCAAGGACTTTGGGCTAAATGAGAAGCTCTTTAACATCCAGCCGTGCATAGTGAGATACTGGCAGCAGTTCAGCACTAGAGAACATCCACACCAAATTAAAAGCCTGTATTGTTCAGTTGGTATGTTCACATTCCTGTGGGATTACTGGGCTCTGATGTACTTGCACATATTACCACCACTGCTCCACTCACACACCACCCACATTGTATAAAATATTATTTATTTAACTGATGCTTTTCTCCAAAACAACTTACATTGCTGCAGTGATGGTAAGCTTATTGCAATGTTGTTACAACTGGGAAAATTTTACTATATTAGCTCAGGACAAGTACCTTGCTCAATGTTTCTTCAGCAGAATGTGGGATTCAAAGCGGGATCATCCGAGGCCAAAGGCGATAGCCCCTAACCCAAATACTGTGCCCCTGGCTATCACTGTGGATGATTTTTACTGTATTAATTCAGGGTACACACCTTGCTCGCAGTACTACTGGACTAGAATAAGTACAAACCCCAGAAACACAAGCAGAGAGCATCCACGGACACAAGCCAGGTCTGTTTTTAATGTCACACTCTAATGTGTGTGTGTGTGTGTGTGTGTGTGTGTGTGTGTGTGTGTGTGTGTCTGCGCACTTGTTTTGTCAGCTACAGGTAACAGCATATCTTGCAATAGGCCAAGCAGCACCTGTCTCTGAAGACAGTTTATGGGGCTTAAGCTAAAGACATCTTGAGATCTTGACTGGGAGCTATCAGTGTTAGGCCCAGCTGAACCATGTACATGCAAGGATTCTTTGATAACTTGTCTTGGGCTGGAAGTAAACATTGTGTGGTTTGAAGAGAGACACTGCAGATGCCGCAGAAGTACCAAAACATGGGAATTAAGGGCTTTACCAAGAAGCGGGCCATAATAGGCACATCTGAAGGCTGTGGGAGGCTGTTAACTTAATCTCCTGTCATGACCCCTTTTGTCTGTTCACACAGTTGCTGTGTTGTGTGGGCGTCTGTCAGTGATCAAAGCAGAACTGCACCATGCAGCACAGCACAGCACCCCACCCAGATCCCACTGCTGGCCTCAAAGGTGGAGCTGCATCAGTGAAGAGACTGAAGTTGTTTTGAGGTTCTAACTGCATATATGAAGTACCACCCAGGGGGAAGGGCTGAACAAACCGCCTCATCAGCTTACAAACACAGTTTGGACAGCAAGACTGACTGCAACTCATTTTTTCTTAACTACAAAGTCACTTTAATTCATTTACAGTTTTGGTTCTGTAAACATTCTCTATATTGCTTTAATAAATAAAAATACTTTAGATTTTAACATTTTGAGACCCTATGATGGACTGGCTACTTGGTTTGACTCCAGGATAGGCTCTGCGTCACCGCAATCCTATTCAGGATTAAGAGGTCACCAAAATGTATAGATGGCTTTTAATATTTTTATCTAATTTGATCTGTATTAAAATACAAAAAAAACTTAAGAATGAGTTGAAAATGACAAAAATGCTGTTGTTTTGTACCTTTAAGACTGATGACTATTTATCTCGTAAACATGCGCATATCTGTCATTGTGTTACTGGTCACCAACGCTCAGGAACACCACACTCACTGTGTTATAAACACAGTAAAAGTGAGATGGCATAAGGGGCTCTTTTTGAACTTTACTGCCATCTATTGGTTGGGGGAGTAAGAATGCCTGCGCACTTGTCAACAAACAGAAAGTTTTAACTATCTGAAAAGTGAAGAAAGCAGGATTGGAGATAAATAAATGCACTGGGAAATGTTTGTGTCGTTGTAAATTCATCGCTCTGCGGTTTGTAACACGAGGAGCCAGGATAATTCGTGAGCTGTGTTGTTGTGGTAGCGTTTAAAAGGGCTGCCAGTGTGACGCAATTCAAACAAATCACACACTGCATACACGCAGCCTTCTTGCCCAAATGAAACTTAAGATCCTATTCTGGCAGTCAGCAATAACTTGCGTCCTTCCCGAATTCAGCCACGAAGCACAGCATTAAATAACTACCACCACGTGTGCCGCATTATGACTTGTTGGTGGAACTCAGGGAGAAGGAAGAGCTCGGTGATCAGTGTGTTCACGGGATCCCTCAGCAGCCCCCCACTGAGGCCAACCCACGATCTTATTGCATGGTTGCCCACTCGGTGAAAGAGGAGGGGTTGAGGTAAAGTGTGACATAAATCATTTCGCTTTGCCCTGCAATGGTTCAGGCAACCAGAATAGAGGAAGAAGAGCTGGGATTTTGTGAAAATTACTGAACAGTTGTCTGGAAAGAGCTTTCTTTCATCGTATTGCTTGTGTTGACTGCCTGTCCCCTTTCACTGGTACCATTGCGATTTTCCTTCATTCAATGCATTTCTCATCTTTTCAAAACTCTAAGCCGTGCAAGAAATCATACACGTATTCAGAAGTATTCTCCAATGAGGCAGGTGTCACAGGAATTGTGCCAAACCAAACTAGGTTGTCTCACTATGGATCTGTATTCCAGCTGCAGTTGTATACGATCAGTGACATCAGTTTCCTAAACATCCCACAGTTACCTTGTTTTACCATTTCAAAGTGCAATACTGGTGGTGAAATAAAGCTTATTAACGGATGAATCACAAATAAAAACGTTCTCGAGGAAATTGCCTGACGTTTGACAGTCAAGTTAAACAAATAGCTTGTCTGCAAAACATCAGTGCACAGAAATTACAAATAAGGAAGAAGAATAGCACCGAAGCTTTGTCCAAGTTTCAATTTTCAGATGATTATTCTTTTACTCTTCTTACAGCCCGACTTAGTAGAAACACAGAAGAATTTTCAAATGATTATTATAGCTGTGTTTGTCATGGACCTGCCAAAGTCCCAGTAGGGTGGTGTGGGCTTGCAGACTGCAGCTGTGGAAGCTTGATGGGTTTTTTCATCGCCCTAATTCGTTACTATCATGTTTCTGGTTCTAAACATGTGGGGGGCTGCTTCTGTTGTACTGTAGATCACAATATTTCTAACTGAGTAATGTGTAAGCAAATAAATTGTAAATTGTTTGGTATGATGGAGTTTTCTGAGAAATGAGGTGGCGTGAGATTGAACCCGTTTGGAGGGATTTGACCGAAGTGAACGAAAGACACCGAGTGTCGAATTCCTGATGATTGAGTTAGTGGCTGATCCCCCAACATTAGTGACATTCCTCCTCTAATACGTTTTCTTGTTGCACTACTGGTCTGTTTACCTTCATTACCACCTTGCTTTGAAAGGCGATTTCTCCATTCTGGTGTTTTCTCAGACAACAAGGGACAAACACTCCGGGCTTAGTGAGCTGAAAGACCTGCAATATTTCTTCACAAAATGATGTTGAAATGAAATCTTTCCAAATTCTGCCCTATTTTTAATGTGGTAAATGCACTTACTGATATGTAAAGGTGAGACCATGAATGTTTGTTTTCTGTTTTTCCTAAATATACTGTACAACTGAGACTGGAGAGTTTGACTAAAATTGTGTCTCGCGGTATGCCAATCTCTTTGTGACAACAGGCAGATGGCCTGAGGAATTTGCTCTGTCTCTAGCTGCATGGATGTTGTCACACAGGGTGTTTAGCATTATGTTGGTAACTTAGACACAAGTGAAACTGTCACCCTCATCTGAAACATAATGTGACCCCTTGTGACCCCCGGGGTGACTTTGTAAAGTTTATCCCCTCCGTTCAGGTAATTAAACAGGCTAAGAGCTGAGCATACCGGTGATCTCAGAGAGGTGGAGTCTTCGTCACAGACCACCCTCAGAGCAGGACAGGTTCACACTGACTGTGTCTTTTGTGAACGCAGCCACAGAAAGGCAGCTTTTTGTTTCCTTTGGTATCTCCATTAGTGAGGGTGTGGGTTTGGAATGTAAAAATACATTTCACATTTTCCTCTACAAAACTGTCAGGAAATCACTGGTGTTCCTTCTATGAAAAGTAACTTTGTAAATGTATTCATTGTTGATGCTGTGCCTAATTTCTTTGCAGCTGTGGCAGTGTTATGATTTAGATGGTTCTTTAAGGACCACGCGATAGGCTTCTTACACAAGATTGGAGGCCATGGCAGAGGCCAGGATAAGCAGGAAGCTACAGTGGATCGTGGACATTGGCTCACATCCCCTAAATGAAGTGATCACCATGAGCTCTGTTAGTCACCGGGTAATTTAGCACTAACAAGCGCTTAAGAGGGTCCTCCTTACCATCAGCTGTCCACTTCCACCATGCCACACAAAGACCTGTCAACAATTGACTGTATTTATTGCTGTTATTTATTGGTTATTTATTTATTTTGTACTGTTGCACTTGTTATTTATGGTGATCTGTCTTATGTCATGTGGTCTCTGTGTTCAGCTAAGGTGCAGCAAATTTCCCTATGCGGATCACTGAAGTCCTATCCTATCCTACTCCAATGCAAATATGACAGACTTTCTATATAACAGGGTGTGTAAAATTTATGGGAGTCTGACATTTTTATAAAATATCTGACAATTTAATTATATTAAATGGCATGGAAAAATTAATAATGTTTTCAAATAAAATCACGAAAACACATTTGGCAGAACCAGTCAGCACAAGAGACCAGTATATAAGCGGCCAGTATGGAGACAAGAATGTTTCTCTTCCTATATTTTACAGCAAACATTTTTAAAAAATGAAAAAAACGTACCCTCAAAGTTATTAAACCTGTAAAAGTAAACAATGTGGGGACATCATTATAAAAAATTTAAAGTTCGTTACTTTTTTAAACTGTATCCCCACAAACATAACAAACGTGTGTGTGCTGTACATGTGGATTTGAGGGTATTTATTCACAACTGAAATCTAACAGAAATGTCACCCTGCAAACCAGCTGTTCTTCCCAGCACTGTTCCGCAACACTCAGCCTGGTTGGGATGTAAGAAGGTTCTGCTTGACCTGACAGAGGACACTTCCTTTGATGAAAAATTTCTGCAAGGCTGCATTCTTCCTGGCCTGTAACCAGGGCCACATGTGGGTTTGGACTCCATATCTCTCCTGGGGAAGATGATGGGGAAAGCCCCTCTGCCGGGGGCCTGACTTCAGACCAATACGGGATAATGAGAACAATGAGAACTTCGCTGACATGTAGAAACGTTCTCAATGTGTTGTTCCATCTAAAAGACGGCATTATGTAGATAAAGTACACGATGATATTGATGCCATTATTGTTCTTGCATAAATTTTCTGGCACAATGTTTTCAGAGGAAATAATCCGCAGCACACACTGGGGGTTTGCTATGAGGTCATCTGTGGTGAGAGGTTTCCGCCACTACAGGTACTGAGCACCAAGGAGTTGTCCACCTCCCCCCCGCCCACGCACAGTGTTCATAGCGTCAGCCTTTGCGTCAGCGCCTTTAATCTCTTCCATGTGAGGAGCTCTTCAAACGCAGGCAGCCCTGTGGCTAATTTGAGGATCACTTTCAGCACTCTGCTTTTGTTTACATGAATCCATTCCTAAGAAAATGAAGTTACTATTCATAAAATTTCAACTCACACAAAAATTGCATAACGATGGCGCAGCGCTCTGTCGGTTTTTGTCCACCGCTGTGATTAAATTGACTCAACTCAGCACATTTTCTGCATAAAGCACGACTTCTGTCAGATGTGTCTCAGCATGAATCGAATACTTTTCATGTAGATAGTCACTTCTGAGACTTGTACTTCTTCAGGACAGATTTAAATCCTTCTTGTTGTTGAAGTCCTTGAGAAGGAACCTGCTGCCCTTAGAGTGGTGACTACTGTGGAGTTCAGTAAGAGTATCTGATGTGCTTTTCAGGTGAACTGGTGACTAAAATACCTGCAGTTTGTGAGTGAGTGACTGAGTGTGTGTGTCTTGAGTCTCCTCTGTCTTGTTCCCTGTGCTTCTGGGATAGGCTCTGGACCACTGTGACAAGTGGTTATTGATAATGAATGGTTGGACACTTCCACTGAAATAAATGTAAATAGCTGAAGAAACTCAGAAAAAGTGCTTTTCCTAAGGATGGACCAGCAGCAGTCATCCCTGGATTAAAGCCACTGCCTTTTTGATTATAAGTTTTATTGTTTGATTATAAGTCTTACTCTACACAGTACACCCCCAGAATAGAAAGTAGTTAAACTGCTGTCTAAAGGTAGCAGTTGACTCCCTGCTCCTTTTCCTTTGCTCAAGTCTTCCTGTCTCTTCTCAGGTCTTTGGGGAGACAGAGCCCGTGCGAATGACTTCGGAGGGCTCCGACTGCCGCTGCAAGTGCGTGATGCGACCGCTGAGCCGGGACGCCTGCAGCCGACTGCGCAGCGGAAGTGCGCGTGCCGAGGACTTCTACACTGTGGAAACAGTCAGCTCCGGCTCTGACTGCCGGTGCTCTTGCACAGCACCGCCCTCCTCGCTCAACCCGTGCGAGAACGAGTGGAGAATGGAGAAGCTGAAGAAGCAGGCGCCAGAGCTCCTTAAGGTGTGCTATGGCTCCTTGCTCCTCTACCACCCCCCGAGACAACAGTTGCTAACTTCAGTGTAAATGCTAACGCAAATGCAATGCTAATATTAACATTTCAATGTAACAATGCTGATGTTATTGGTGGCTGAATAAACAAAAAGGTACTACATTCGGCTACAGCTATACTGAGCTGGAACTGTCATATCTGCCCCTGGAGGAAATAAGTGGAAGAACGCTGTAGATGATGTGCAAGATGGATCTGACTGACACAGAAAAGTGGTAATGTGTCAGATTTTGTGTTAGGTCTATAAAGCTATTTAAGCAAACACAACGTAAGCTACTCGTGTTACATCTCAGGGATCGACTGCAGAAGACTTGGTAGGTCACAGCAGCTCTTTTCTGGATTAAAGTTGTTGACCGAATACACGATTAAAAAAATAGTTTCCCGGATATGTACTCTTCGTCGATATTGTAGAGACCTACAAAGAGATGATCTGTGACTGGACCATATCATCCCATCAGCAATAGTGACTTTGCTGTTTGGGAAACTGAGCAGAGACACATCCCTTTGGAAGCTGCTTTACTACACATACAAAAAAAACGCCAAGCGGCCCCGTCTGGCAGTGAATTATTTCACACTGAGGGGTAATGAAGTGTTTAATAATAGCAGAAATGGACGTCAATAACTCCATAAAATGAAAACACAATCCAAGGAATGTCTGTGAAACAAAGTCCATCAGAAATTTTCTGCATTGTTGGCAAGTGACCTAAGATGGAGTTAATTCACATTAAGGATACAGGACGCTTTCATGAATCTGTGTCTTCCACTGCTGTCCAGTTGTGGCAATTGTGTTTCCTCCCTCACATGATCATCGTGTTTAAAACAGAAAACAGTAAAGGGACCGGTTTGGGTTAGCAACTGAGAATCTATTTGTATCAGTGGAAACATTTAATTTAACCTAAGGTTGCTCCTCCTGAGTCAACAACTACATATACAACATAACATTACAAATATCAGACTGACTTTTACAGCTTGATCACTTTTTTCAAGTCATGGTTCTTAACCTTTACTCAACCTTTACTCTGCTTGCTTCTCTTTTCAGCTTCAGTCCATGGTGGACTTGCTAGAGAGCACATTGTATAGTATGGACCTCATGAAGGTCCATTCCTACATCAATAAAGTCGTCTCCCAGATGAACAACCTGGAGGAGGTAGGGGGTTATTCCTTTCCATGACTACTCTACACAGGACACTGCAGTTCTACAGTTGTCCATCCTAAGCCTGGCATTCACACTTGGCAAGATGATGACCAAATATAATACTTTTCATAAATTATGTTTCTCAATATTTATCCCAAGTGATTATCATATTTGGTTTTTATTACTCCTGATCAGGGGTTGAGTACACCTGTACCCCTTTATCCGAGTGCAACTGGTTCCTAGAAATGACTTGAAATCCAAAAACTCAAATACTGAAGAGCGATTTCTATTATTTCTGATGAGGACACTTTTTATTTGTTCCAGATTCATCTGCGAAACTCCAGTTCATTTCTCCAAAATATCCCTTTACGTTGTAAAATACCTATTTCAGCATGATAAAGAGCACTTTGAACAACAAATAAACAGTTAACAAAGAATTTATGTAATTAATATGCATTCGTGTGTTTATATGCAGCTAGTTTTTTATTTAGTATCATATATTACATTACTTTCTTTGTAAGTAGTAATAGCAACAAACATTTAACAGTCACATTTATGCAAAAATGAAGAAATTATAGCAATATAAAACAGAAAAAACAATGAAATTTACCTACTGAAATGGGCTGTTACTGGAGTTCTTACTGACTGAACAGAAGTGACCGAAATGACGAAGTGCAAACTGCGTTTGAACCCGGGCTACACGAGGCAAAGACTGAGAACATGGAAGCTGGACACAGTGATGTTAGCTTTGTACCTGTACTCTGGCAAATTTCAAGTATTCCTCTGATGTGTGTCAGCTGTACTCAGATAGAATTCGTCATGCCAGAGCTTTTTGATAGAGATGAGTATTAAAATATACCATTCTATATATCAGGAACTTGGAGACCAGGAGCTTGAATACTGGGCTGTAGCTGTTTTAGGGACAAAACAGACAAAAGACAAAAGACATTTTCTCCTTCCGGGTCAAGTTTGCATGAATAGTTTTTACTTCTGTGTCTGGTGCATGGAGAGTTTTATAAATGTATATTAAGTGGAACAATCCAGTTTGCTTGTACAGAAACAATATGTCTTGGGTTATGTGTAAATACATTGTTGTGGCTCAGTGAATCATGGGAGCAAACCAAGCAACACAGAAATTCAAACATATTTGAATAGTTTCATTAATGTCTTTACAAGTTACAAGGTTGGTGTCATCCTTGCAGTCTGGGCTTCCTTTTCTTCCTTCCAGACTATCAAGATCAACTTGACCAGGGAGAATGACTTTGTGAAAGACAGTGTCACCAATCTAAGCAACCAGCTGAAGAGATATGAGAACTACTCCGACATTATGATGAGCATCAAGAAGGAGATCTCCAGCTTGGGCCTGCAGCTGCTGCAGAAGGACACTACAGGACACAACAGCAAAGCCCAGGTACCAGGGAGCATCGCAGGATTTAGGGTCATGATGCTGAATTTTTATTTGCACTCATGTCCTTCTATATGCATAAACTTTTCCTCTAATATCTTTTCCTAATGCTTTCTGGAAAATGGACAGAATATCAAAAACTGGCATGAAATTAAACAGAGATTGCAAACCCAAACATGTGAGTATGCAGGCGAGCTTGTAGAGCAACACAGTGCAACTGAGAGTTTGGGTATGATGTACCCATAATTCATTCTGTCTCACAGTCTCTCTGACACAATTACATGGCACAGTTTCAAATGGCTTCTCAGTTTATCGCAGTGTTGTGGGCTCAGACCGGATGCTGCGGGCTGTATATATGGCAGTCTGGTCCTATTAATGATTAATTAGTATTAATAACAGAGGAAGGACCGAATAATGGGGGATGAGTTCACTGTATGTTCGATTGTGTTGCATTTCTCTGCATACGAAAAGTCTACCTGGATATAGTTTATGGCCAAAAGCTTCCTTGTGTAGTAAATATGAGTCAATACGTAGTTAATCCAGGGTGATGCCAGTGAAAATGTGAAGCGAGTGGATTTTGAGCCTTACACTGGAGATGCGTGTTTATGCCACCAAGACATTCCGACTTCCTCCTCCTGCAGGAGACCGCTGTTCGGGAAGGCAAGGAGGCCAGCAAGTACCCCAGCAAAAAAGTTCCAGCTTCCAAAACAGGAGCAAAGCCACAGAAGGAGAATACCATTAAGCCCAAAAAAACCCCACTAAAACCTGTGAAGACTACAAAGCCTACAGAGCCCACAACTAAAACCAAGATGGCTGGCCATCCACCTAGTGTTGTTAGGGGCATCACCTACTACAAGGCTGGCAAACTGGACACACTCAAGCACAGCTCCAGCAGTAAAGGTACAACGCGTACAGTTTCTAATGGGTAATAATGGAGTGTTTTTTTTTCCTGAACCTCAAAAAGTTTCCAGTGCTGAGGATTAGCATGTTTCTCCCCTGATTTATTTATAAATAATTGATTTAAGTTACAGGCCAAAAATCCAGCTACCGAAGAGGTCTATATTTCTATCTAGTGAAGAATGCCAAAAACACATGATTCTGGTCTATGCTGTAAGTGAACACCATGAGGAGATTTGCACAAACTGTGGTTTGTCATATTAGTCTGTAACCACTACTTCAAATTGTACTGCCTTTCAGTCATGGTCCTGGAAGGCTGAGTCCACAAGAGTTTTTGTTCCATTGAACCTTCTTGTTTGAATGAATAACCTTTCTCTTGGGAGAAATAACTGACAGAAACCTATAGATACACAGAGTGGCTTGCCATTCACTTTCTTTTTCTCTCTCATGCAATCCAGGGTTTCTGGTCAAGGTTATTCTTTTGCTGATTCCTTAATTTCCACATCTGAAGTCCAGTCAATGCCCAGGCAGCACCATGGAAATGTACTCAGGATGTCCTTTTCATTGTGGTATTATGAGTGTCGGGAAGTTTTGCGACCACTCTGATCTGCCGTGATATAGATATTGCTGCTCTAAATACTGTTATAATATTTAGAGCGAGCAATGAGGATGTCGCCTCACTTCCAAATTTTAATATTTGACATCCAGAGCTGTAGCTTAAATTCAGCACTGCAAAACATATTGGGAAGACAAGATCTACAACAATAGACGAGTTGGTTTTAAAGCATAGTTATTTCACTTTTGGCAGCACAAAAAGCAGATTGTGTGTTTTGAGGACGACCAAGTCAAAGGAAACATTGCTGGAGGTTAGGTTAAAACAATAGTCTGAACAGAATAGAACTTGTGGGAAAAGGTCTGAGAAAAAATTGTCTGATGTTGATGAAGCAGCTGATGTTTTCACGTGGCATCTCTCAGCAGCCTCTTCCGGTTGCATCAAAGGAGTCTGTTTGCAGGCGTCCACAGCATGTGAGGTTTGCATCCAAAGCTTCACAAGTCCAGCACTTTATGAAAAGACAACAGACTTCCTGTTTATTCCAAAATGACATTCCATCTGAGCAAAAAAAGTCTAAAATTGGAAGGTTGGTTTTTTATTGAAGATAAAGCCCAAGATAAAGCTTATATACAATTTGGAGGGAAAGCTTGGAATTTAACAATTATATTTTGATTGTTTATAAATAGTTATGAGCCCATAAATGGGCGTCTGGTTTGTTATAACAATTCAACAAGATTATTTTGCCATCATGGTTCACCATTTCCGATATTTCAGCTAGTGTTTCCTTGATAGATACTCCTTGCCATAACAGAATGCATAAATTTGAATTCTACAGCTTGTGAATGTTATCTGTTAAACTGCACCAAGAAACAAATTGATTAGACCAGAGACTATGAAAAGGAAATAATACATCAGTTACTCCAAATAATAATAAAGACCGTCTACACAAACACTGCTGCTCTGTTTGCCAAAGCTGACAGGTTAAAAAATGAAGGAGCTAAGTTTGTTGATGTGACTCAAAACTTAATCACCGAAGAGGATTATTAAAACGTAACCCGAGATAAATTTTTGACATCTACAGGCTAATTCAAGACGCCAGTCCAATTCCACAGGTTCTAGAAGTTGAGTGTTTCGAGGTAGATCCATTCTTTGCACCGTAATGACGTTCTGGATGTTTCACAGAAATATGGTGTACCAGCACCACATCTGTGACCCACATTGCAGGTCCAAAAGACTCTTGGCAAAGAGAACGTGAACTGTGTCTCTGAAACCCACCAAAGAGCCAAAAGGATTAACACATTTTCTTTGTTACACTGAAAAGCTAAATTAAGTTTTTACTTGTGCAGTACCATTTTATAGAAAGAACTCTGAAACCCTGTCCCATCACTTCCTAGACCAAATTGTAATAGCAGTGTCTTTCAAGAAGGAGAAAGCTGTGTTTTTTATCAGCATGTGGCAAAGTGGTGCAAGCTGAAGGACATTGGTTTGAATCCCCACTCCTGCTGTTCTGTCACTGATCATTGTCACTGCAAGTAGTTTACAAAAGTAAGACTTTGAAGTCACCTGGGAGAAATAGGTCCGGTAAATGAACTGACAGTAATAACAATTAAGCACACAAGTTATGGAGATGTCAGCAGTTGAACTTTTCTTTGTGCTCTACAGAAAAATAGGAATTGCACAAAGGAAGCACAAGGTCGTGTGTTCAGTGCTCACCTAGTAGGAAAAACAAGTGGAACTCCTGCAGAATAGCAAGCAGGTTTCTTAACTGACACAAACTCTGAACTTTTTGCATAAAATATGTAAAGCCCAGACTAGCTGACATAAAGCACAATCCAAAGGAACTCCTTGTCTGTTGGAGTTCAGGGGATTATCATTTCCTTCATTCAGAACCCATTTTACGCAGGGTTACCTCAACACTGTCCTCTACCAGGGGTCTCTGCTAAGAAAATGCGATGCAGCATTGGATTGTTTTTGACAGCAACAGTGTCGAAAGATGGAAGCTGTGACCCTCGGCTAATCTTTTATGCAACCCTTCGCTCCTAATCCAACGTGACCATTTCAACGGGAAGAAGAAAGGTTCTGGTGATTCTAAGGTTTTTAAAGGCGCACACTTGAAATCCCATTGAACAGAGTTGGTGAGATCCAGAACAGAATTGAATTATATGGTGCTCTGCCTGCATTCTTCCTGTCACAACCTGTGCTCTGCATATGCATATGTCTCTCCAGTAGCTCTGAGCACCACCCTCAGCAGATACTACCAGCCCAGACATGATTTCAACTAGAGCAAAGCCAGTCTAATCAGCTGTCTCACAACCATGAATTGTTTCCATAATCCTTCGGGAAAGAGTGCCCTGCACTGCATTTGAGAGATTCAGCGTTTGCATTGGGATGTCCCAACTTATCCAATGTGCAGCATCTGTTGTGACTTGTTCCCAGCCTTCACCATTGTCATCAAAAACAAAGTAGTGGGTAGATGGCCCAGTTCCATGAACAAATTATTTCTGCTTTGTTGCACAAATGAGTGGATTGTCTGCACAGAAATACTCAACTTCAAAAATGCTAAAGCAGTCAAGTTAAATAAATGGACACAAAACAGCCGAGGACATCACCAAGTGAAGGAAGATGTGTCCTTCAACATCCTACTCCATGAATGTAGCCGTATGGGTGACTAGATAATTCTACACTGATATAAGAGCTTCACAAGATTCTGCTTACTTTGTGTCCAGTAGTTCTCATTAAGTCCTGTCATTAAGTCCCCATCCTAGTGTTGTTGGTGTACAGGGGTTTTTTTCCATTATACACCCAGGGCCGGTCAAAACCCTAAAGGAAGAAGGAGCCAGGCGGACATGGGTACAAATTCAAATCCCTGTCTTGCGTCCCCTCCTCTCTGGATGGTGCATAGAGCTCAGTCATGGTGACAAGAAGAGGGCATGAAAAGAAGAAAGGAAAGCAGGCTGCCTGCAGCCCCAGGGTTTGTGCCAACATCAACTGCAGGAATGCCTTAGAAATGTTCCGGAAACATCCCAGGAGGTGCAGGAATGCTGAATGCAAACAGATGGGGTGAGAAAAAGCAGAATGGGGTTGCAGAATGAGAGGAGATGATGGGGACACCAGCATACATTACTGTCTGTATCAATAACGGATTTCCTTTTATGTCCAGGTGGGCCATCTCTTCAGTAATCTCTGATAGTACTATGGCCTAGAGGAGAAGTACCACAACAGGGTAATTGATGCTTCTTCCTCTTCTGCCTGTTCCCAAACTGCAGACACTGAGGCCAAAACTCACACATCCACTGATGCAACAGAAGTACTCCTAGAGGAAAGAGACCCCAAGGAAAGGCACAAAACCACAGAAGACACAATGTCTTCAACATCTTCCCTGACAGCTCGCACCACCATGTCCTCCACCACAACAACTACCCCAACTACGTCAGCAACCAGACAGGAGAGGCCAGCACCAACCATTGTGTTAGTGCTAGACAACTCTGACAACAGCAGCCACTTCATTCCCAATCGATCAGGTACAGTGACATTTCCTGCAGTTTCAGGGAAAGCTCCTTTCTTAAGACCTTCTGAACAATTATGTCACCTTCTGCATGACTATCTCACAGACTGCTCAATCCGGGTATTTTCGTTTTCTATTACCATGACTGTACAAAGCAGGATGTTTTCCATGTGTCTCCTATGTTGATCCACCTTTCCTATGATGTCAGTGAAAGATGTGGACTGCGATGGCACCATTGCCTCTGTGGAACTTCCAAAGAAACAACACAGCTATGGGCGCAATGAAGGTGCCTGGATGAAGGACCCTGTGGCCAAGGACTCCAAAATCTACATCACCAATTACTATTATGGGAATAATCTAGTAGAGTTCCGTAACCTGGAGAATTTTCAGCAAGGTGGGTTACTGTCTTTAGGAATGTTCTGTCTAATTTCTGTACTTTGTTCTCAGTAGGAATTACACCATCATTTAAAAACTCTAATTCTAAAATTCAAGTGATTGTCTTTTCCACAAGCAAAAAACTCAAAGTTTTAAAAAACAACTATATGTGGCTGGCTGGGGGGCAACCACAGAGGCAGGACAAATGGTACCAGTCAGCAGGTTTCCAACAAAAAATGAAACACTTTAATAAGGCCAGTACCCCATAACTCATCCAACAAAACTATAGGCAGCAGCACTCTAAAACCACCCACACATTCATTTCTCATACCAGGTGCTTAAATACCATCCCCTATTGGCCTGACTGGTTGGACCTGACCACCACAAAACCCATTTAGGGCAGGGCGGGGGCAGGCAATGGGGAGCTGTCCATCATGGTGACCCTTCTCCTGCCAGTGTAGTACCACCGACCAGCTCATAATATTTACATTTTGCATTTATTAATTTGAAGACAGCACAGTGGCTTGGAGAGTACCTCTGTTCCTTCGTGGCACCTCAGCTGGTTGGACATGAGTTTGAATCTGACTCAGTCTGGGTGGAGTCTGCCTGTTCTCCTTGTGTCTATGTTGGTTTTGTCTTTGTGCTCTGGTTTCCTCTCACAGTCCAGAGACACACGTTTCAAGTCAATTGGTTACATAGTGTGTGCATGATTGTGTGAGTGTGTGGTCACCCCGTGATGGACTGGTGTCCCATCTGGGGTAGTTACATAGCGCAGCATCCACAGATATTGAGCTACGTTCTGAACTGCCCCACGGCAGTTCACTTGTTCACTTGACAGACGCTTCAATCCATCGCAGTATATTATTCAGGATAAACAAGAGAGCATCAATAATAGATAGAGTTTCACAGATATACGTGTTGTTTGTAAGATACCACTATGTTGCTGGTTCACATCAGTCATCAGTCAAGTCTATTGAAGTAACATTTACACAGCAAATACATAGACTTAAGTAATCATAGCAAGTGGCTTTGAACTTATTTATGTAGCTGTCAGAATATCAAGAAAGAAAATGGTCTGAAAGCAATGGGTTTGAGACCCTTCTTGAATGCTGGGAGAGATCCAGCAGTTTTAACTGACAGAGGGAGTTCATTCCACCACACAGAGGGCAAAAACTGAGAAATGAGCTTTTGATTTTGGATTTTTGCGAGGAGGACCACCAAGAGGCCTGAGATGAAGGAGCTATGGGAAGCTAATGAAGTGAGACAAGGAGGGGAGACACATGGGAACTCTTTAGCAGTTGAGGACTGCAGCCTTCTGGATCTGCTGGACAGGTCTGATGGTAGAAGATGGAAGAGGTACAAGCGTGAGCTGCAGTAACACAGGCGAGACGTGACTGTGGCCTCAACAGGAGCTGTTCACAATGCATTGTGAGATATGGGCATATTGTACAAATTAAGACTTATTCTCTCCATATCCTTTTTCGCACCTTTGCAAAAAGCCACTGTAAAAGTTTTCATAACCACTTGATAATTTTACTCCATTTTTGTAATTGTTCTATGCTGTGTTGGGTGTGCTAAACTGAACAAAAGTATTTTCAGGTGAAAATTGTAAGTGCCCTAAACCAGGACATGTTTCCCATTAGACTGTTTACAATTTAGGTCCAGAAAAAGTTCTAGGAAAATTTATTGCTGTTAAAATGCAATAAAAACTGTGTGCTATAGGACACAGGACATGGAACAGAGTATAGTTGGCTGTATGCACATTTAAGCAGCAAATTACTTTTTGGGTGCAACAATGAATTCTGTAAGCTTTTGAGACCTTTTCTGTGGCCAACCTTTGCTCCTCAGTTGTCAGCCAACCAAAGGGCATTAATGGCCATCATCTCCTTTAAACCTGCGTAAAATGGGAGTAGTGAATGGGAAATGCAGTGTGCTGTGCTGGTGTGCTGGTGGGGATTTTTAAAATGAAATAGGCAGACCAATGAAAACAAATAAAAAATATAATACACAAAACATCCATAAGCATTAGTCCAAAGCAGGGCAATGGTTCATAGTCTATACAGGGAACAGAGGGCATGAAGAGGGGTACACCCTGGAGTCACACACGCTCACTCCCTACCACATACACACACTAATGGTAATTTTACTGCCTGATACATGTCTTTGGACTGGCTGAGGGAACCACTCGAACACAGGTAAAGCAGGCAAACTCCGCACAGACTGAGTCAGACTCAAACCTGCATCTGAGTGCACAGCCCAGGATCTGTGAGGTACCAGGGTTGCGCTGCATCATGATGCTAGCCAACTTTAAAATTTTAAATCTCGGTGTATACTTTCCATACCACAGTATATTCAGGAACCTTTGTTAGACTAAATCTGAACTGCTACTCTCTCAGGCCGATGGAGCAACCTGTACAAACTGCCCTACAACTGGATTGGCACGGGCCATGTGGTGTACAACGGCGCGTTCTACTACAACCGGGCCTTTACTAAGAATATCATCAAGTATGACCTGCGCATGCGCTACGTAGCAGCCTGGGCGTTGCTGCATGATGTCATGTATGAGGACACAACACCCTGGAAGTGGCACGGCCACTCAAACATCAACTTCGCTGTGGACGAGAGTGGCCTGTGGGTCATCTACCCGGTGGCAGACGACGGCTACTCTCAGCAGGAGTTCATTGTCATCAGCAAGCTGGACCCAGGCGATCTGTCCATGCGGAAGGAGACCACCTGGCGGACAGGGTTGAGACGTAACTCCTACGGCAACTGTTTCATTGTGTGCGGGGTGCTGTATGCCGTCGACGTCTACAACCAGAAGGATGCCGTAGTGTTTTACGCCTATGACACACACACCAACACGGAGGCAGCACCTGGCCTGCCCTTCACCAATGCACATGGTCTCACCACGCAGATTGACTACAATCCCAAGGAGAAGGTGTTGTACGCGTGGGACAATGGACACCAGCTCACTTACCGCATCAACTTTGTGGGCTAGTGAGGGATTGAGTCCCTCACTGCCACCCCTCTTTACTCACCAGGTACTTTTTCGCTCTCTGTGCCAGGGTCAATCCTAGGCTTGTTGATCCTTAGGGTTGGCGTCGCTTCCTCTCAGACCGTGAGGGTCAGAGTCGAGCATCTGCAGGGTGAACAGTTGCAATGATGTTGAATTATCGTTGTGAATGTAACATTTTCTTCAGTTATTTTCTTTTAAGGGAAAATTTAGCACCAGTGATGATGTTTAACACCAAAAATGGGTGAAACTTAGATAATGACATATGAGTTAAGTCATATTGGTCCAAACAAATAAGTTCACTTGAAAAATGAAGTTAGGCCAAATCTGTTCCGTCTATCTGTTTTCTTTCTAGAAGTTTAAAGCACATCAAATAAGCTACCATATATGTCTCTATAAAATGACAATAAAACATATACGTTTTTAAATATTCATCTCTACTCTTGAATAACATGATTTTTTTGACAGGCTGACAAGTAGCAGCATTAAGAGTTAATTATAAAAACAGTCGTGTCTTTGTTCAAATTTGTCATATTTATCAAAGAAAAGAATTCAGGATTTCAGGATTTTTACTTTTCTTCAGAATAAGCCATGCACTTATACATAATATCATACTAAATAATGAAGTGTTTTTGCTCATTGACTAAATTTGCTGGCAATTTATTTTTTATTCTCAGAGTATCAAGCAAATGTTGACCATTTTGTAAAAAAATTTTCTTGTAAATATTGTCTCTGTTCATATGCTGCCCACCAAAATGTTTGCAGTCATATCATGCAGAAATTTTATTAAAAAGATGTAGTATTTGGTTACAATTTTTATTAAAATGTTTTTCTAGACATATTTGGTGCATCACACCTTACTCCCTGTGGTTCTAATTCAGTTCATGTCATCTAATTTGAGCGCCGTTGTACAAGAAATTATTAAAATGTATTCCCTGATATTTAAAACAGTTCATAAAAATCTCATGTCTAATTTATATGCAACTAAGTTTTAGTTCTGTAAGATTCCTGTTCCTTCAAAATGTTTTTAATTTGATCTTTTCATCAGTATCTCTTCAGTGAAGAAATGTTTTTAAGTTCCCTTTTCAGTCTCTTTTTTAGGAGCTTGCATTATCATTAAAACGTTCAGTTTTTTCAGAAACTTCATTTTATTTCTTAAAAAAATATATTGCGTAAATGCAGACATATATTATTTTTTGACACACATTTGCCAGAAAAATGGAAGACTCACAGAGAAATAAAGCCAAAAGCTCTGCAGTGGCACAATCAGTGCAGTTCTTTTTGACGTTATTTTGCAAAATTAAATTATTAAAGGGAAGAACAAATTTCAGAAAACACTTTTACACTCTCCAACAGGTAAGGAAGTAAATGACTGCATGACTCCAAGGCTGCGCGTAATCCATCTCAAACTGACTCGCCCTTCTCACGTTCAAGTCCTGCTCACACACATCCTCATACTGAATAGACACACAATCGTTCGCCATTGTTCTACATTTGGCACATGAAGAAATACATATCGCAAAGTGGGAGCTCACAAGGTCTCAGGCTAGCTTCTTGTGGGCCTCACTGGGTTCACATTTCCAGGCTCTGTTGGAAAGACATCCTCCATCTTCAGCAGTCTGGCTACAGGCCCATATCAGCCGACATCTAACCGCTGAGTAGATGACAGAACACAAGGGTGTTTGTTTACAGTTGGAATGCCGGGCCTTTTCAGCTCGGCTGGATGACACTCTCCTACACAGGAGCACAGTCCGTGGTTTCTTCAAGGTCTCCGAAGGCCACAGTTGGCCCAACCCTTCATTCCCACTCAGTGTCATCACAGAGTCACACACAGCATAGAACCAATGGTTTTCATAAAACTTAGTTGTCACAAGTCCTGTCAAATTTGTCCCGCACCCAGGACCTTCCAACACTTTTTCGAATAATTATGGATGCTTAAACTTTCAGGTGAAATAAATGCTTCAGAAAACACATTTGTTGTTTTTAATAATTTGCTCCTGACTGAATGTTGCTGTCTGAGAAAGACAGCAGGCCCACCTGCAAGAACAACTCAGAAGAATACCATGTTGCCTAATCTCAGCCGCTGGTTCTACTAAAGTAAAGCTGAAAAACGACAGCGCAGTACTGACAGTGGGCACAGAACCCTATGAGTGTTTGCCAGAGCACTTTTTACACCATATTGCCTACACTGGAGTTGAGCTCCTGGACTCCAGGCTTTTAGGGATTACATGATGCACGACGTGATTCTTCGGAGTGCCTTTATAACATAAATACGCCATGTTCTTTATCACACCCTGACAAACAATAAGTCCATTGTGTTTTGATAGCTCTAGAAAAAAGACCAACATCAGTTTGAGTTGGTACATGATTTACTGAGCAAAGGTTCAAATCATTCATTCGGAGAAACTGCCATTAGCTTCATTAGCAGCATCTTGAGCCATCTTTGTAAAATATGTTGGCAGCTCAGATAGCAAAGAAATTCCTGTTACAGTCAAGGAAAAGTGAAGAATGTTCTCAAAGATTTTGAATGAAGTGTTCAGTTTTGACAATATACATAAAAACAGTGTAAAATATGCTGATCTTGTACGGTATATAATACAAGAGGAAGGAGCCCTAATCACATGCTCAGCCCCCCCAGACTGACAGCCACACCTGAGAAAAGTGTTTTATAAGGAGATGAGTTCCACATAAAATTAAAAACTCTATAAGAAGGCAGATGAAATGTGAGAAAGAGTTAATAGGGAGTCTACGATTTTGATGGGTGTTTTTGTGAAACCTCGAGTGTCATCATCTGACAGTTTAAGAACTTTGGGTGTTTACGTAACAGGCTTTTGGGTGCATTATTGTGTTTCCTTTAGTTCTGTTGTTCTTGACATGTTTCCCATGTTTGACATGTTTTCTTTTGCTTTTGTAGTGTTACATTTGAATGGTTTGCTCATTTGTTTCAACTAAGAGTCTTGTTTAGCTAACACTGGTGAAACCAGCTCCATTTTGCCTTAACTGACTAATCACAGAAAAATTAGACAGTTTCCAGACATAAGAGGCACTTTTACGGCGGAAATTTCCAGCTTTTCTATTTCACAGGGAAATTAGACCCATGTGTCAAGTCTCCTACAGGCCCACAGACACACTTGTTAAAACACATTCTGGTTTTTGTCACTTAGCTTGTCGCGGGTGTATCTCTAGCACTGAAACAGCTGAGCTGGGTAGCTTTATGGGAGTAACCAAGGTGATGACATTCAGTAGCCTCCTGCCACACAGAGTCAACCGTGTTTCGGCAACAAGGCCTCCAAAAGGAACAGCTGACAATTCAGTACTAAGGAATATCCAACATTATTCGATTGTCCGAACCACTTCTCCTTTCGGGCTCCGAAAGTCAGACATTAATACTACATTGACATTCTGTTGGCTTTGGATTATGGATACTTTTCTCCATCCATTTTAATAGCCACCACCAACCATCTGCCTGCTCCCCAGTGCTCGGGTCAGATTAAATGTTCTGTTGTTGAATGCTGTTGTTATGGGGCTGGATCTATTCTTGCCTGGTCTTAAATGGTTGTTTGCCAAATGACTTATTAATGGAAATCTGTGACAGAACCTCAGGCTGGAGGGTGTAGGAGGAATGGGTTTGGCTCTTTCCTCTGTGGGCCACTGAAGTCTCCTTGATTAGGAACATATAACCATCCAAAGCAGCCAATGTGTACATATGAGAAACCATCAATCCATATCTGGTTGGGTTATTAGAAGGCCTGTTTATAATTTGCAGGCAAAGTTTTTGTCTGATTATTTTACAGGGACTGGAAACTGACCACAACCTGTGGGAAGGGTGAGGTTCTATATGTCCTGTGGGCATCTCTGATCTGCTGTTGTGTCCAATAAAACCACAATATCTCGTCAAAGTCTCCACATAAGTTTGTGAAAGTGAAGGAGGACGGGGAGATTATCTCCATACAAGTCCGAGGGAAACAGTTTCACAGCCTTCAACAAGGACAGCATAGAATAGAAATGGTGGTGGCTGTTAAGTATGAGGATGTCAGAGACCCCAAAGAATCTCATATACATTCAATATTAGAATCCAGTACAGTCCTTTTCCTTGATCTACTTGAAACCATGAAGATTATGCAAAATGTTAAGAATGATTAAAAAAGAAACGGTACTCATTTAACGGAATCATAGTGAATGAAGACCTGAAAGTTGCCAGTGCAGAGAGTCCTGTGAATTCAACTTAGCTGCTTTAGTCAAAAAAAAAACACTGAATTGTTTCAGTAAAGAAAAAACACATTTCAGTAATACTTGCATCTTGCATCACTATGATACCAGACTGAAGTTTCTACAAGAAATCACCCACATTTTTGAGATAAGGGCCATTGCCTAAATCTCTTGTGATATTTAAACTCTGTTACAATATCATGTACAATAGATTTTCCCCTTCAGAGGGAAGAGTGCAGTCATCACAAAGTGAGCATGTTCTATTGGATCATTTGGAATTTTATGTTCGAGGAAAGGTCCAGCGCAAGGTTAAAGCAAACTGGCCCCCAGGTCTCAGAATTACATTTCATGCAGCCAAGAATAATGAGGGATTTCCATGTTGCGGGGTTGCAAAATGAGATGAGTTGCACTCGTGGGGGACGATATATTAAATATTAAACCTGATTAAAGATGACAGTGATTAAGTACCGTCCAACCTTGCTTTTCCAACAATTGCCTCACTCATAAAACAATACTATGGTAAAAACCCCTTCCTGTATTTAATGTTCCCCCCCGGCACTCAACAGAACACCATATACCAAACCATAGCACAGAAGCTTGGTTCAATCAATGTACTGGAAAGTCAGGAAAGTCCCTCCTTCTGGCCAAAGAGTTCAAGGACTCTCGTGACTGTGAGAGAGGATACAAAGCCATTGTGTCCTCAATTGTACCCTTATCCAGTGTTTTGCTGTTAATTACAGTTTTCCAGCTCTTCTTGGTCTATTGTGTTGTCTGCCTGAAGCCAACCAGAGGCACTAGTGGGGAAGCTGATTCGTGGAGCACGTGTCCCTTGACTTTGACAGAGGACAGATGGAGGTCACCCACAGAAACGGCTCAGTTGAATTTCTACATCATCGACAGCCAGATGAGCAGAGCCTTTCTTAAAGTCCTAATGACTCAGCATAATTTTATTTTGTGGCGGTTTCATAGCCCAGCGCCCTGTGCTTCCAGGACAGGCTCTGGACTGCTGCAACCCTCCTCAGGATAAGTGGTTAATGATAATGGATGGATTTTAAATGAAAAAACAAAAGGGGCATTCAGGGGAATGTCCATGGAATGCCTTAAATAGAAGAATGCATGTCGAAATGCAGTTGCGTTGGATATTGTGTCATTGTGCCACCCGGAACTCATTTGTCCTTCCTGGGTATAAAGGGAATGAAGCAGGGCAGGCCACAGCTGCCATGGAAGGAATAAATGCTCTGGAGAGTCTGTTGGACATTTGTGAAAATATGTATGTCTCGTAGTCTGGAATGAAAGCTTTAGCGATATACCACTATATTCAAAATTATAAGTGAAACTGAAGTGTTATACAGAACTTCTCCAGGATGATTTATGCCTTTGGGATTTCCATCAGAGCTCAAATTGTATCTGATCCAAGGCATGACTACTGGAATTTTAAAAAATTTTAATAATTATTGCCATTAAATTACTGTTGCTATATTCTTGGCAAAGTATGAAGTGCAGACACATCCTACAGATACATCCCTCATGGACTCCTTCAGTTCCAAAGTTCCCTCTAAGGCTCCACTGTTTTTAATGCGACTGACTGAATGCAGTTTATTTTCAAAGACAAACACTGGCTTCCGTGAAAACGCCAGTTTGGCTCTGAATTTGCATTAGCAAAACTTTCAGATCCCTACTAGTGTTCTCATGCAGTACTGAGCTACTCACAGCTTCATGTGCTGAGAGTTCCATGTCCATCTGCTGACTCTATCATATCTCAGTTCCATTCATCAGGATTGTCCATGCCCCCTCTGCTTCTCCATTCTTCATCCTACTGCTAACTTTTGCTTGCATGGTACCATTTCAAGAATATCTCCTCAATACCAATCTGATACCAAATTCTCACCCTGGTGCCAGCTACCACAGAAGTGCCAGAAACACCCATTTACTCTGATACCAGTAACTCTACATATTATTGAATATCAGAAATTCATGAATAAATCAAAGATTTTTTTTGGTTTCCATATCTACTGTGTTTTATATATAAAAACAAGTCATAATTCTTTCAGCATTTAGACAGGATTGCTTGCATGGGGAGATTTGGTAATATCCATGAATAAATCATATTGCTCTTTGATTCCTTCACTTCTTTGAGAACTGGGCTCTCTGTAAAGAAGAGCAGGCGACAGGCTGCACCCCAGCGTCCAGCTTATGGAACCGAAATGTAAGTATCCACAAAACAGAGAAAAAGAAAGTGACATAATAACTAAAACCCACAAACAACGACGTATTTATGACATATGAAAACAGCACAAGCAACCTGAGATATCATATCAAATAAAATTCGATACATCTTTGGAAGTCGGGCCTTGTGCAAGTCATAAAAACATGCAGCATATTATGAAATACACATATTGTGCAAGAAACTGACTCCTGGATTTAATATGCATTAATTTCACATTACTAGGTTCCTAAAATAGAGAACTTACCAGACAGGATCCTGAACAACAAGACCAAACACTTAATGTAGACACAATAGACGCAAATAAATTACAAATGCTCTATCTATCTATCTATCTATCTATCTATCTATCTATCTATCTACTAAATATTATTAAATAATATTAAAAATCCTATTTGTTTACAGATTTGCAGCTCCTTATCTCCAATTGTGTTATTCTTTTTTCAGGTGCCAGCAGTCTTGAGACACTGAAGAGGAGGATGTGATAAGTTGAGTGATCATGAATGCTGCTTAATTTTCAGTCTTGTCAACACATTCTTATCAGTTCTTATAGCCACCAACATACTGACATTCTCCAGCCAGCCACAGATGGACTCATTTGGCTTTAAGAAGAGGCAAACATGAAGCTCCCTTCAAAAAGCACTCCCTGCTCAAGATGCTTTGATCATCTGAGAATGAGCTCATTGGCACCTTGGTGAAACCACATTCTTTCCCTGGCATTAAAACAAGATAAATAACAATACCAGGTCAGCCAGTGGCCAACCATTAGGACTAAGTACAGTTATTCTGAACTGGGGGTTTCACTGTAGACTCACAAAGGGTTCTGCACAGTTTACAGCCCATGTTTCACATGCCAGTTGAATCTGCAATATCCCTGACATCCAAGAGCTAGAGTCCTTCAATTGAGTAGACCCACAGATAAAGGTGAAAAACAGTGTGAGGGTATTTATAATAGGGTAACTGAAGTTCATAAACGCATCTGTTTAGTCATGCAGCAACTGCCTAGTGTGTGTGTAGTTCTGTAGGTTTTATGGTAGAATACACTAATTCAGTACACACTACAGAGCCTCAGTAACACATGGTACAGGGGCAGCAAGTAGCACAGTGGCTTGAAGGAATGCCTTGCATTTCAAGGTTTTTGGTTTAAGTCTCATTTGTGCTGTTGTGTTTTTGATCATGGTCCTTGTCCTATTGAAATAGCAGACAAAATATACTGTTTTATAAGGGGTTAAATCATTGTAAAGTGAATTATTTGATGCCGTAAGCTTCCTTTGTCAAAAGTCACTTATACGAAGGTTAGTATAAGAGGTTGCTATCAATACTGGTACCTGACCTGGATGTTCAGCCATAGCTCAGGGTGTGTGGAGTTTCCAGGTTCTCTCTGTGTTCACAATCCAAATACATGTAAAAGCAGCAATATACCATTTCCATACCTCCCTTTAACACAGAGACCACTTGAGTAGTTGTCATGAGTGAAATTTGACCTAACAGCTTATCAGGAGAAGACAGGGTTGCTGCAAAAAGGGTGCATCTTGTTTTTCCATTGTTGGACAAAGTCATCTTCTCCATGTACCTGTTCTTCAAACACACAGTCTGCCTCTTACCACAGAACAACGATTTGTGCACTGTAAATTGAACTACAATCTGAAACATATGTCTTGAACAAAACAAGCATCTTGGCATTACTAAACCAAAAACGTCACATTTTCCAGCAGTGTGAAACTCAATGTCTCACGGGTTAAACCTACATTGAAATGGTTGTAGCTTAAGGAAGGAAGACTAGAACCAGTCCCAGCAGCAATGGGGCCTGTCAAGTGTGGTCATGTAGCTGAGGAACTTTCCAGTGCATGTAATTCACTATCTTCCTTTAAAACGAAGCATCCAATAAGTCTATGCAACTGTCAGGAACCACTCTGGCTTGGTGAAGCTGTGAACCCCAGAGCAGAGTTTATTTGGCAAGATACTGAAATACTCAGAGATGGAAACATTAAACACAGTATCCTGGAAGACATGGGCTGAACTTGATATAAACACTGAATAAGTGAAATATTCAGAAGCAGCTTTAGCAGCAGTTTGTTTCACCAAACACAGGAACAGGAAGGTTGATTATGAGGAAGGAAGATGAGGTTCCACACTGAAGTTCCATGCAGAACCTCCTTACATCTGCTGCGTTCATTGGGAACAGGTGTAATTGCATGGGTCAGGAATGGCTCAGCAGCATGACAGCAACTTGTGTGAAATAGAGCAAAACGAGACCTCAGAAGTGATATTAACAGTTATGATTCGTCGTAAGTGCCATACATGACTACAGCTACTTTTTACATCTTCACCTCTAGTGCTTCACATAACTGTGCAAAACCGTTCCCCCTTGTGTCCTTTCTTTCTTTGCAGCCAACTGTTGTTTGTGTTCTCTGGAGTTTGTGTGCCACCGCATAGTTGGATGACCGACCATTGTCAAAACCAGCAAAAAAAGCTTGCAAATATTTCTCCTGAGGTCTCATGCAAATAAAGAGGAGAACAAACTGTGTCAGTCCAAGGAGTGGCTAAAAACAAACACAGGGGTAAATTAGAAGGCATGAGGAGAATACTGTGTTTCCCCAGCTGGTTTGAGGATGAGGTCAGTCTTGCCTGTCCTTCCCAGTTCAATCCAGTTTACAGTAACGGGACCCCATGGTGCAGGCTGTGCTGTCTGCGTAGATGGGGGGTATCTCTGGGAACACCCACTACAGAAAGGCATCCTTGTTCTCAACAAGGACCCCCCATGCCTGGCCCTCCAGTTCTAAGAGGACCACAGCATTTGCCCTTGTTTAACAGCACCCCTCTTTTTTTTACAGTTTTAATGTTCCGATATGTTAGGTTTGCTTTCCAAGACCCAGAGATCAGCGGTTTCATTCAAGTGTTTAATGAGTACACAGTCCTCTGCTCTCTAATTCGCAAAATATAAAGATATTGTTACAATCTGAATTTGGATCTAGCCAAGAATTACCTTGTTTTAATGATTTATGCCCTCGACATTAAAATGGGAAAGTCAGTGAAAAAATGTTCCTGTGTTTCCAATTGTTTATACGAGAATGTTTTGTTTTGAGGCTTGCCCAAGAGCTGAAGGCCAAACTACACTGAACATAAGACACTGAGCATTATGGTGGTTTCTAAAAAAATAATTACCACTGTTATGAGAAAGTACCACCATAGTTATATTACTGTTAAAATCCAGTGTAGTGTGGAACCAAAGTAATTTAGATGAGGTAGTAACATAGCACGTGCAGGGTAGGTGAAGTCATTCAGATAGCCCTGTGTTTCTGTCTTCTGTATCATGCATCATTTCCCTTATGTATATACGATGAAAGTACTATAAAGAAACTCAAGACACAAAAATAAACCAGCAGACCTTTTCCAGATTGCCCGTGAAATACAAATGATCAGATTCATTTAAAGAAAATGAAAGCTAGAATGAAAACTGAAATAGCTGTATTATCATAGGCCTGGGTAAAGAAGCATGAACATAGTCTCCTGCACAATGAAGGGCAAACAGGAACTGTTTGAGGTGTGTTGGGTGAGATAATCACCATAAAATGTTCAATCCTAGTTGGACCTGATGTAGTGTACGTGCTCTGTGGAGAACAAGAAGCCCTGGCATGGTCTACAGTGGTGTATTCTGTTTTTGCCCAGTCTTTTCTGGGGGGGGGGGGGGGGGGGT
>UFQX01000056.1:997673-1181800 GCA_900497675.1 Arapaima gigas
GGGGGGGGGGGGGGGGGGGGGGGGGGGGGCTTGACCACTCTGCCATCTGTCATTCTAGGTGCGGTGGGACACCTCAGGATCTTGCCCTCTGTCTGGACAGGTGAAGAAGGAGTAAAAGTAAACAGAAGATAAACCCCAAAATGGAACCAAGACAGGGTTTAATATGTAGGTATACATTCGACTATGCCTCCCTAGGAAATCCACCCAGGGAATAATTCAGATCTAGATCTAAGCAGACCAAGGTCACAGTAACTGATTCTCCACAGTTCAGAGATGTGATTGCCAATAAAATGAAAAAATTTGTTGTAAATAAAAGGAATAAAACAAACAAAAGGAAAAGTGTTCAAAGACTTGCTCAAAACAATGGTAAACCCTACCAAGCTATTGTGGTCACCAAGGCTCTCAATACGGAAGAACCACCTGGAGGAGGATAGATCTTCACTACACTGTTAGCATCACCCACATGACTTGAAATCACAGCAAACTGCGCTGAACTCATACCGTGTGCTTCTAAGTTGCATAATGTTATCAGAGGTGCACCACCCAAAAAAAGCCTCTACCGGAATGGCACTTGGCAGTATTGCAACAACTCGTGTACGTGCTGACGCAGTAACTGGGCATAAACAGTTTAAACATAAACATTAACATAAACAGGTTAAACTTACATACAGACAAAGCCGGCAATAGCAATTATTAAATCGATTAGAACAAGGCTGGAGAGAATAGTCTTCGGCAACTCCATGGTACCATGGCACATTGCCCAGCACTACTCAGAGCCAACAATGAAAAACCACAAAAGGAGAAACATCAGCACTTGCAGATGGTGCTGGGAAATCTTTTTATAAGGACCGTTTTCAATTATTCCTAAAGAGAAAACAGGTGAAGGCTGCAAAACACCCACCAACAGTGAAGCTGTTGAGGACTCGACTACAGTTGTCACCTTGCAGCACGGGGGACACCCCAGTCTGCTGCAGACCAAACTGTTTGTTCCCAGAAATCCTTCATCAGACTCCCTGTGTGATCTGCCCCAACCCCCAGGTTCATGCCAGTTTGCTAGTTATGCGTTGATGATTTGCACTTGACAGGGATGACATGTCTTGTCATATTAGTAGCAGACATCATATCAACAATTCAGAACATAAGTTATTGCATCACTTTGTTATAGAAAGCCATGCAGAGGTGTGACTGGAAACCATGTATAGTTTATGTCACTTTTTAACTAGCATGGACTGCTGTAACTCTGTTTGGAATACAGGTCCCCTAAACAGCTTCAGAGATGCAGGCTGGTGTAGAACCGGGACCCTTTGGGGCCCCTGCCCTGCTGACTGGTCCCTGGGAGGAATGGAGGAGGCCACCCTGTTCATCAGATCTATTAAGGAACGTGGATACACCCCTTGAGAAGATGTCTGGCAGCTCTCCCGAAGGAGAATGGATTGTGCACATTGCAGACAGGGGCAGAAAACAAAGCTGTTTCGATTGGGATCCAGTTAATTTACTGCAAAAAGTCATCACTTTTGTATTTCTGCAACCCCCAGCAGCATATCTTTACTTTCTCTGTCATGAAATAATTTATGTGAGCCTTAAACACATTTCTCTATAGAAAGCAACTAGCTGTATTTCCTATTGTGATTTTTTTGTTTTTAATTGTTTAGTTTTCTGCTTGAAACAGTTATGGTTGTCATGATTTAACAACTCCGTTAAACATTTGAATGGAATTAGGGCGGCGTGGTGGACTGCAATGCAATGGACTGGTGTCGCAGCCCCGTGCTCTCTGCTTCCAGGATGGGCCTCGGGCAGCTGCGACCCTCCGCAGGGTAAGCAGTTAATGACAATGGATGGATGACGGTGAATTCGGCAACCCTGTTATTACATTGAATCTGGCATTAAAACAGCCACAAATCACAGTTCTGCAAAAATTGATAAAATTCTTTTTCTAGGTCCTTACGTTAAAAGTTCACAAAAACAAACAGTGCACAGCTCAGAAAAATGACTGAGGAAGTTAAAGCTCAAGATGTGCTGTTCAAATGGAAGCATAATCTGGCTTCTCTGTACAATAAAACACATCACTCTTCTGCAACTTATTAACTACTTTTGCATATGCAGCCAGCCATCTTATATTAATACCCATATTACCTCTATTCCAAACATCTCACTTTGGAAGTCCTGAAAATACGTGGAAATTTCAGTTGAGGTTTTCACTTAGTTCTACCACCATTACCATTCCAAGAAGTGGTGGGTTTGCAGAAGGTGGCGGTATAAAGAACCCACACATCTTGGCCAGGATGAGAAGTAAAAAAGGTGAAAAATATGGGCACATTATGTGACGTGGTGATAGAATATGTGTCATCGGCATCCATGTGGTTTTTATATAGCTCAGTTACATGTAATACAGTTTCATACAGCTACTTCACTCTAAGACTTAACAGTCAATTTGCTGTTATTACTGTTATTATTAAATTTACAAATTTACAATTTACTAATTGTATGAAATATTGCAGAGGATGAACCCCATAATGACGAATTAAGATGGAATAAGCACCCTGTCCAGTTTAAATGCCAAATTCCCACAAACATAAACTGGAGCCCAACTTTACTCCTGAGACCAACTAAGGCAACTGAACCAAGAGCACCCCAGATAACAGGGTAAGTCAGACTCTGGAAGGCAGAGAACATGAAAATATTAGCTGACTCCCTAGTTTTTATGCACTATGATAGATTAGCCGTGAATATTCATTTTCACTTGAGGGGCTGTAGAGCATCTTAGTTTTAACACCTGGCGTACATGACTGCCAGGCTAGAGGAGTTATTCGATAATGCATCTCTCCCACCCGCTGGTTATCATATCTCACACTTGTCAAATTACAATTTCGCGGTGAGTCAGGCGATGCTTCCACTCTGACAGGCTGACATATCAGCAACAGGTGAAGATCAACGCTGAGAAAGTGGACATTATATGAAGTCCATATAACACATGGATGGGAAGTATATGGCTGAATTCTTCGAAATCGAGGACCATCTGTATTACAAGTAGGTTCGCAGCAGTTTTTCATCCCAGCTGGAGTTCATACACTCACAGTGCTGTGAAGCAGCATTTGCTCCATTTGTTCCATATTTGTCTCACTGAATGATTTCAGATCTTTAGACAAAGCGTAATATTTGACAGACGGAACGTGAGTAAACACAACACAGGTTTATATTATTACATTATTTATTTAAGGAACACAGTTATCCATCATACGACAAAGTAACCCCGCCCAGTTATTCAACCAAATTTAAATAATAACTAGATTCATCTGACTGATCACAGCAGAGCTTTTACACACTTGCACAATATTCATCACACTGTTAGCCATAGTGTGGCTTCACTATGTTTATTTAAGGTACAAAAGTAGGACCCTAAGAGGGAAGTTTGGATCACCATTTTGGACCAAAGTCTAGGTCATCACCAGGGTTCTACATGCTGTCTGCAGTTTAGCCCATACACCATGCTGCTCCATGTGGTCCCTTCGCTGCATCCGGGTGACTGATGACCGTCTCGGGGGGCTAAACAGACGATTCCACGGCCGTCGAAGAAGATCTGGCCAACAGCGCATACAAAGAAAAGGCTGGATAAGCGGTCTATTGTTTCATGCCAGATGTCAGCAGATCTGTGTTTCACTTCACTTGCGGAAAAATACAAGAAACGGTCATTCTTTTTCAATAGAAAATTCTAAAACATCCTCAATTTTACATGGCCTGTACTGTTTAACAAAGGAAACATTACATTTTATTATTCTGAACGTGAAGCACTCAGTAGTAAAATGTAGAGTGTGTTTCCATATTTATTAGCAGTTTATCAGTAAAAAGACTATAACACGTCTGGCCCACTTCACCATCAGGCCTCGATTCAGCTCTGAAGTCATAGTCTTCATAGCTGAAGTTCATTTCAGGATGGAGAAAAGCCAGAAGGCTCTTGCTTGGTGTGCTGGTTTCGAATGTTTGAGTGTTCTGAGCTGTTGCTAAACCAAGGAAGCCAGTGCCTGTTGGGGGTGAGGTCATGACTGGGTGGTGCTGTGAGCTGGGTGTGAGATAGAAGCCAGGGTCCACTGAGACAGCAGCTGAGGAAGCACTGGCCACACGCAGGACATTTGAGACGACATTTACATCTAAATCTGAGGAGAACACCTGACTCAAGGGACTTGCTGCAAAAAGACATCTGGACCGGTTTTAAACAAAACCTGGGGTCTAACTTCATGGATAACAAAACAAATCCATTCCTGATAACCCACGCACTGCCCCACCCTGGATGTTTAAGTGAAAAAGGGCCAATGTCAGCCTTGCGCCTACCAGTCCTTCCACCGCTGTAGAGAAGTATGATCCTGCGTCATACCGTTGGGTTCTGTCACACCAAACTGACCAAACTAGAGGACTAACATGCTGAGCGGCACAGTCGTGAAGTTAAGTATCTCCATCTCAGGTTCACTATCAAACCGGCTGCACAGCAGAATAAGAATGGCCTCTAAACTAAATTTGATACAGTTCTTGGAAAGACACATCTTGATAATGCTGGTCACAAATACAGTACTGTGTAAAAGTCTTAGGCACCTGTGGGAAAAACGCTATAAAGCGAGGATGGTTCCAAAAATAATGCCATGAATACTTATTAATCAATAAACCTTCTAAAAAGTGCAGCAGACAAAAATACCCCTATCAGATCAATATTGGGTGGGACCACCCTTTACCTTTAAAACAGCATCAATTCTCTTATGCAAACTTGCATGCAGTTTAAGGTAGAGGTTGGTAGGTTTTTCAAAACATTTTGAGGAACTGTTCTTCTGCAGACTTTGACTGTCTCTGCATGTTCTCCCAGACTGACTTGATCATGCTGAGATCAGGGCTCTGTGGGGACCATACCATCTGTTGCAGGATTCCTTCTTTTTGCTCAAGATAGTTGTGTGTGACTGAGATTGGGTGTTTGAAGTCATTCTCAGGCTGCAGAATGAATTGGGACCAATGAGAAACCTCCCTGATGGTAGAGAAGAATCTACCTGTACTTCTCAACAGACACTGAAGTTGCCTGCCTAAGACTTTTGCACAGTACTGTACATCATATCAATATTAAAGTCCTCGTGCTTTTTTTTACCTTGTTTTTGGGGTTAAGAAAACTGAAGTGAGTGTTTCACCATATTTATTGCATACAATAAAAACTCTCGACTCAAGTTATGGAGACATTGAGGACACACACACACAAGCTGAAAGTTTCCAGCACCACAGATTAAATATTAAAATATTTTCAGTCTGAACATTCAGAAATGGAACTTGATATCGAATTATTTGTTTCTTAGCAAAAATTTGCTAAGATTTAGAGAGATTTAGCCGCTGAAACATATTAACCGAAGGTGCAACTGACAACTTTATTTGTAAAATCCAGTAATGGGTTACAACTGTGACTTTGGAGGGAATCCTACAGTTATGTCCACTGTCACACTGCAGTCATACATTAGCAGGTCCCCGAATTTAATATTAATGTTCCTCGGTACGAGCATAAAATCACTGTGACCAGATCTGAGACTGTCAATTCTCTGAGACTGCTGTGGACAGCCAGCCCAGCCATGTCTGTCTTCTTTCACTACAGATGAATCATCAGAGAACCATCCACATTTTCACTGCTTCTGTCACTTGGTGCAAAACACTTCAGGAAACCACAGCCCAAAATAATGATAATTAAAAAACCCGACTCCTACCTCACTTCCCGCTCCATTTGTGCATTCAAAACAGATACTGAGTAGTAATTATTTTTGCGTAATAAGCGTTGCTGTTGGAACATTGTTACTTCAAGATGATTCTTTCATCCAGAGAAATTACTACTGACCACTGTCTTGAAATATCATCTGACCTCTTGTTTCCTGCTGTGGATCAAATACCTGCCGAGCATAACAATATAAGAGGACAGTATCTACAATTTCAGCGAGGATGTCAGTGGATGAAGAAAATGTGATGAGACTGAAATGATGACCACTTCCCCGTGGTCCCTCTGTGGAAATTGTGGTCTAAGGGATGGGGTTAACAGTATCACTACAGAACATCTCCAAGTGTATAATATATCAAACAGTCAGCTGTTTGTCCAATAGAAAACTGACACTATAGCAACAAGAACGTTTGTTTTGTGTAGATAAATTCAGCATGAAATTTTTGCAAGTGTCAAACTATAAAAGAAGACTATAAACTTTTGCATTGTGTGTGTTATTGTTAGGTGCCATGGAGTTGTTTTCGAGTGACGGCGACCTAGTGGATAAGGTGACATAATGTGACCAAAATAAGAAAGTAGGAATCTTGTCATTTGGGCTTCCAAAGTGAGCCTGAGTTTGATGCCATCCAACACCAGTTTATTTGTTCTGTGGGAGTTCCATGGTTCACGTTGCAGTTTTCTCCAGTATCATAATTCAAAGGCAACTATCTTCTTTCTGTCTTTTTCTTTTTGTCCAACTTTCACATCTGCAAAAAAAAACATCTTTGAGATGCCATCTCTTGAACAAGTCGAATCTTTGTGTGTAATGAAACATTTCTGCTCTTCAGGATCTTTTCTAGTCCCTGGCCCACTTCTAGTTCCAGAAAATAACCTGTTTGCCCCAAAGTGTCACCCAGTGCTAATCTGCTTCCAGTCATTTGCCTTTTTATACAGCATAGTCATTTTTGCTGTATGAATGAAATAATTTGATCAAGTGCACAGCAGTGATGGAACAGTCTGACCTACAGGGAAAAGAGCTGAATACACACCAGTCCCTTTTCCAAGAAACTGACTGAGTGATGTGGATTCTTACACTTGCACTGGCGTTAGAAAATACTTCAAAGATGAGGATCCCCTGACCTGGAGCTGCTCCAAGACCTCAAAGTCACGATTCAGCCCAGCTCCCTACTCCCACTTCCCTTCTACAGATCTTCCTACAGAGGTCATTGCTCTTCCACAATGGGGCCCAAAGCCTCCAGAGAGGAACAGCGAAATCTATCCCACCCATTTCAGTTGTGATAAGGTTGTTTTTCTCACAGCACAGCAGGTCAGGGAAAATTCCAGCCCTCGTGACACAGTCGGCTATCATCCGTGGTCCAATTAGTTGCTCAGAAGATCTTGCACAAAATAGGTATTGTTCAAAGTACAGGGCAAACAACATATTTTTTAAAATGTGTTATTTATAATAGTAAAATTTCATACATGTTGGACTTCTAATGCTCTTGATCAAAGACAGGTGAACACAGTATGGCTCTTATTACACAATCTGCACACTCCAGCATACAGAAGCATTTAGGCAAACAATTGGGAGCACAATGGATTCTCCTACAATACCCCTCCTAACTTCTCCCTTTACAAGTGTACACAGGGGATGAGCAAGGATGATCAGAACACTTCTAGGATTCAGCAAAAACAATCAGAAAGAAGGGAATGAAAGCCACTAGTAAGGCATGTAATTCTATTAGACTTCTGTTTTTGGGAAGAGGCGTGGGAATGTCTCCAGAAACAGGCAGGCCAACCAATCCGCACAGGGAATTGCATTACATTTCCTTTTTTGAAGATATTGACTTTCAGATGGTCATGGGAAGTGTGCTGGACAGTGACTGCATGTGTCTAGAAAGCTTCTCAGAGGTCCAGTTTCGTAGCAAACCTGGAGGGAGCATAGGAGTGGAGTGTGAAGTGTAGGAAGATTGTTTTAACTAAACAGGGACACAAAACAGGGCCTGTAAATTCTGTGAGCAGTAACCGCCAAATATGTGCGCAAAGTTGTTGATTGCTGGTAAGAACCAGGCCAAGGAGGGTTTAGCAGGTAGCACCGATGCTTCACAGCTACTTGACTTGGGACCAGCTGTGGATTTGAATTGTAGTCGGTCTGTGTTGCATTGTAGATGTTACGTGTGTGTTTGCGAGTGCATTAATGTGTGTGACTGCCCCTCCATGGATGTAGTCTGCTTCACAACTTGTGTTTTGAGATACAGTTTAGACCATGAAAACCTTCAAAAGGTGAACCTTGACTTTCCAAAAAGTACTGAGGAATTCCAACATCATGCTTAATGGTAGATATTTTTGGTTTGAACAACTAAACAGATATACTGTACACAAGCTTAAAGGCACAGTAATAAAAAGTCAAATGGCAGCGCCAAGTGTGCTGGTTAGAACTGGTACCGTGATCAGAAGGTCCGGAATTTGAATCCCTGCTACAGCTTAGTACCCTTGATCAAGGTACTTACAAGTGAACACAATAAAAATACCAAGCTGTATCAATAGGTAAATAATTTAAAGCACCTTTTTGTACTAAACTAATATTGCTAATCGTCTTGGATGAAGGCATCAGATAAATAAATGAGTGATGACAATGGTTGTTCTGCACTGGATCTGTTGTTCTCTGTAAGGAATGTATATGAACGAGGACATAAACTATAGCAGTAACATATGAGCAACAGATGTCTTTGCAGATGTGGTTAGGGCTCATATGCACAATCTGGGCCACACCTGAACTTAATAATCATGGGGTCAAATATTACTGTATGCCAGGCAACCTCTTCAGCCTTTTCTGGTGTCTCAGGATGACCACTCACCCTGATTTATCTGGGACAGAGTTCTGTCTGCTCTGAACAAAGGAAAGCCAGAGGGCGTGATGACTGCCACGAGATGCTGCACAGTGTGCCTCGATGGGGGCTGAGATACCGCTGACGGGCAGCAGAGGACCACGCCTGTGTCTATAAAGGGCTTTGTGCATGTGATAAATCGCCTGCTAAAGGCCTGAGCAATGTGCAAGTAATTCCAGCTTAACACACTGGCACACTTTGTCATGACCGATCCTCTCCTGACTGGGATACGCCAGCCGTACAACACCGCGGAGATGGTACACTTTCACTCACGACTGGGTTCCTTTTCCGTCATTTTTCCCACCCACTGCAACGTTGTTAGGGAGAAAGTGCTGTTATTATTACACACAAGTGCAGAACGACAATAAATTCACCTTGAACCTTGTTTCCACTTCACAAGAGTGTTTGGGGATGATGGATCATGATAGAGCCAATGTACAAATGCTTGTTTTTACTGGAGCCTCATAGGGTTTTTAAAGTGTCTTCAGCCATTCTTCTTATGTTTCCTACTTACAGTTTTTAACTCCAGGTCCATCACCAGTGATTTGTTGGCATTGGAGTAAATTTAGCAGTTTTAACACCAGTGCGAGGAAATTCCTGGATGAGAGTTGAAAAAGGTTTTTTAACCAGTAAAGTTAGCCTGTGGTTATATATTACAAATCCAGTTTTCCCACCAAACTCACTAGCAAAACCAAGTCATTGTTCTGTATCCACATTTGCAAACAAATTGTTTCTTCCATACTTCAAACATGTAGAACAAGGTTTAAAGAAGCTTGTTAATTCTTTTATTTACCAAATTAATATCAAATTAGTTTCATTCTTGACCTTGAAGCCTGAAGAAATAGCCTGTTATCCTTTGCTATGAATAAAAATTTAAAGAGCAGTTAATAAGATAAGTGTTGACACATAAAGTGAAAACTGAGACATTTAAGCTCCGTAGAGTCTGTTTTCTTTTAGGAATAGGAAAATAAAACACAAGATGTCCTTATTATTATAATAATGTCATAAAATATAAGTATAGTGTAGCTAGCATTGTGTGAAGCCAACACTGTGGTTAGCCGAACCATGCGATAACCATCACCCAGAAACCTCAGGTTTGTTTAGTATGAAGAACTGATACAGAAAAAATTAACCAGCTGTGTAAACATGTGAAACATTAAGTGCCTTATTGTACAAACCTAACCTTGTAAATTGCCTTGGATTAAAGTGTCAGATGAATAATGGCTAACATTAATATTAGTATAGCATTTATACTAATAAAGCTTCTGTGAGTCCAGCTTGTATTAACTTCTGCTGTGGGCTCAGGGACAGAAGTGGTGCAGATCAAGATGTGAGAACAGAACTGATGACTTCATATGACTATCAACAACACATCGAATCTCCACTACAGCTCATAGAGCTCATCAGTTTGTCATACTGAAGCCCACATGAGCCGGAGCGTTGTCCTGGGTACCAGGAGAACACCACAAACTGACACTTATATGTAAGTGTATGGCTTCTGCTTGTGATGCCGTGACAAGCTGCTAATACTGCTTAGACTGCAGAACGTTCGGTCTGCTTTCAGTCTGATGAAGAAACCTGCTATTGCTGTTCTGGTTCTGTTCTCCTCTCTGCTTTTCATACTGTGTAGGCTAAATGCATCGGTGCCTTTTCCAATATATTAGTTTAATAATGCATGTGACACCCACACTGGATATTTAGAAACAAGAGACATGACTGTTCCCACAACTGCAGCAATCAGAGTTCTCTGTTCCCATGACAACATAAACAGTTGACACTGGATCTGTGCTGTGGAATCACATTATCTGCAGCTAAGCTCATTGTTCCCTTGGCTACAGCAACAACATTCACTCCGTAAAGCTAGCATGCTATTCTTGGTGAATAGAGATGGAAAACCAAATGAACCCTGAGCTGAGGAAGAGAGGAAAGACCCTTATTTAAACGTGATGGTCAAAATATCTGACCTTGAACAAGTGGGGTAAGCATCACCTGAGCTGCTTGTTTTTGTTTATATTTGATGTGTTGGTTCCAAATGGTGAAACAAAGTATATTCCACAGAGGAGCGTGGTGAGGCTGTGTGTAAAAGTCTTTCTTCGCAGGACGGCAATATATAATGTGAAGAAACAGGCTCCTTTTGATCTTAAAAAGGCATTAAGATAACAGAATATCCTTTTGTTTGCATCTATAAAAGACTAATACCATTTAGCAGGTTTTCCGCAAAACATGCCATTACTTCTTCACAGTGGGTCTTTTATTAAAATTTAGTCTGTCCCGAGGAGAACTGATGCTCTTGACTATTTTTAGGTGCTGTAGCTGTTTCCCATCGAGCAAAGGAACAGGAGTACTGTGGGCCAAATATGCATCTTTTTATATATCTGCAGTAATCCTCTAATTTTACTCTGAAACTGTAAAACTTAACTCAATACTTCACTTTGACTAAATAAGTGTTCACTTATTTAGTCAAAACCACATTTTATTCAGTGTACTTTGCAACTGGAGATCACCTAACTGGGACAAGACCCTGTGAAATGGTCAATCTTATTGTGCAAAAGTCTGTATCTGATCCTGTTTCTTTGTAATGTGCTATTTGCAAATGTTAAGGGACAGCCTGCTAAAAAGCCTGTGGAGCTGGTATTATAACTTTTATTTGAGCAAGTCAGCACTTTTCTCCAAACCAGCTGACACGGTTAAGCTACATACAGAGGTTTCCCCATTTATACAACTAGGTAGTTTTGACTGTATCGGTTTACGATAAGTATCACGATCAAGATTTGAGAGCAAGTCAGTGGCTCTATCCAGGACACTTCCCACTGGTACTAGTGTGACTAGTATCACCTAACCCACAAGTACTGTACGCTGTGATCAGCCAGTAGCCGGCACCGTTCCGTCTATTTGCTATTTTCAGTTTTGTTTCTTCCGTTGTTTTGCAGTTTTCAGTGGAGTTCTGGAAAAATGAAACAGTACATCTGAATATGAAGACTGATGGAATTAAGCACCATTTAAACGCTGAGAGTTTTCTGTGTAAGTACAGGGCCTTGTGTTTTCCCCCTAGGACATGTTCTCCTGTATTTGTGTGAAAAGCAGAAGCTGCAGCCCGCAGCGAGACCCTGAGCAATCTGCTCTCGAGGGTGGAGCATTAACTTCGCACACTCAACTCGTATCTAAGTGTTTTCCTCAGGTTATCTATCATGTATAATGACGTGAATTTATAAAAACACCAAGAAGCATGTATACACAGCTTAACAACCCGAATGCTATTGTTCAGTTCCCAGGAGGAGTACCCTCTGTAAAGGTCCTGAAATAAATTGCTCCAATAAGCAATGAAACTATAAATGAATGAAATTACAATTGGATTTTTATAGATCAGACGAATAATCAATAATATAACCGTACAAGCTGATAGTTAGTGGCAGAGCCAGGAGGAGCACGATGAAAAAATAAAAACTTTTTTTTATGCGAGTGCATTTTTGAAAATCGTAAATTCACATTAGCATGGTGCCGGTTGCAGTCACAACTGTTAGTGGAAACTAACAACTAAAAATACTGCATAGAAAAGTAGCTGCATTTTTTTTTCGCATACATCAAAGACTGCTTTTGCATTTTAACTCAGTCGGAAAAAGTCTTACACCTAGTGTCACTGCACAAGTGTTCTCCTTCATGTGCCTCTCCCAGCTTGGCTGCCGGCTGCGCTGCCATGTTGCCGACAGGAGACATCAGATCCCTGCGTGGAACGCGGATGACAAACTCTGTCCATCGTGATAATTCAGAGAGGCCTGTCGCTGGTAAGACTGGGTGCCGCCTTTGACAGCCCCATGGCAGGACATGTGCAACTTCCCAGCCAAGATTTTCCGTTTCCAAAAATACTTCACTTCAAGGATCTTATGTGTTTTCCTGCAGCTAAGCTGCAATTCCAAAACAGTCAAGGGTGGCCACTGATGAACATATCTTGATGGCTGCTTGTGTCTGTAAATGATAATATTGCAGAAATAATAATGGGGCTTCACTGAATTTGTTCACTGAACATTTGGGTAACATGGGCCCCATTTCATCCAGTTAAAATCAATATGGAGTTTCAGAGTAAGAACTTCCTACCACCAGTCAGGCATGGTGGTGGCAGTGTGATGGTCTGGGGATGTTTTGCTGCCTCAGGACCTGGGTGATATTCTACCACTGAGGGCCCACAAACATCAGCCTGTGCTGAATGTAAAACACAGCTGGACCATGTAGCAAGACAATCACTCGAAACATGCATGCAAATCACCATCAGAATGGCTAAAAAAACAACACAATGATAGAATGGCTTAGTAAAGGTTCTGAGCTCAGTGTGAATGAGATCTTGGAGCAAGACATTCATGTTGTCCATGCCCAAAAATCTGTGGATGTTGCTAAACTATAATTGTTCTGCGTGGAGGACTGGGCCAAAAGTACTCCACAACACCGTGTGACAAGACCCTGGTCAATAACTGGTAGTTACTGCACCAAACGGTTGCACAAGCCGTTTCGGGCTATGTGGAGATAACTACCTTTTCACACACGATTACACATTTCATTCATACATCTTCCACACCGGGAAACGACAGGAACCATACTCGTGTCACTTTTTGTCTCGCAAGCTCCCTTCATATATTCTTACCAGAAGTGGCAAAAGGATTTAATGAAATTTAAGGTGAAAATGCAACAAAATGACATAACTTTTCAAAGACCTAAATACATTTTACAGCACTACATCTGCAATGGTTTGGAAAAAGGAGAGAAAATTCCCAAGGGGTCAACATGTCAGAGGAGATGTGTGACTGTAGCTCCCTCTCAGCACAGGGCCTCCGGTGTCATCTGCTGCAGAGGCCTGCCAGCACTGGGGGCCACCACACACTGAGAGTTTTCCACAGGAGCAGAGCAGTGGACCGAAGGTGCAGCGACCCTCAGTATGAGCAGAGAACAGAAGCTACTCACCAAAAGCTAACTAGACCTGCAAATGTACCTGGACACTGGGACGGAAGCTGGAAAGGGTCAAAAGGTTTTGCTCCGACTGGCACCCAAGGTAGAACACTGAGCCACCAGAGGTCATATCCCTACATAAGTGATACATACAGTCAAATATCCTTCCATATATCTGCTTTTGTCATAGCATCTTTACTGCTTTGAGCATACTCTGCTAGACACAAGGAAGTAGTAATATCTGCTTCTTTTGATTGGTTTCTTAAAAGGGCAAATGAGGGACATGGTTTGGGCCAACATCTGAAGTGATGATGTGTCAGTACTGCCTAATGTAGAACTGGAGGGGAGCAGCTTCCTTGTTCTACGACCCGATCACAGGGTGTCCTAAAAGGCTGTCATAAAAGGGCCTCTCTGAGCTTCAGATTACCTTAGCTGATCTACCCTCAGCACAAAAAAGTAGAGGAAGAGGCCACTATTCCCTCAAGCCTGTTCACTGTAACAGTGGTATTTTTTTTGTTTTTTGCTTCAGCATCATGCTTTGCCGGTTTCATTACTTAACGCCACCTACTACACTGTGCAAAGAGGTAGAGCAGCCCCTAGTCACATATTTTGGCAACACTACAGCATAAAAGTAGTAAAATATATGCAATACTCTTGGTTAGGTTCAGGGTTAAGGTCAGAGTCAGGATTTTGGGTAGGGTTAGGATAAGGATTCACTGTAAAGTGTAAGTGTTCTTCAAAACATTGCCTTTGAAGTGCTCTACGGTTGTGAAAAGATATAGGATACGAGGGAGCTCAGCCCCCAAAATCAACAGGATGCGGATGCGACAGCTTTGCACGCACATGTGTGACAGAAGACCGCAGGCTCCTCGTGGCCACATGGAGCAGCCCAAGAGAGATGAGTTGAGTCATATTTTGACTCAGACCATAGTCTGCATGTAACTAACACTTCTGAAAAATGATAACATTACTGTGAAACCAATGGTGGTTTTACAGTAATTAGCAGGGTTACCACTTTGATCTATGATACAATAAACGTGGATTTAAATGTCAGTTGTTCAAGGTCCAGGCAATTGCTCTAACCACTGTGCGACCTGCAGTGCCTTGCTGACGGCATGACAACAGAAGTCTGTGCAGGTTGCCCACTGTGTCTCTGTTGTACACGAGGTGCCTGCAAGCTCTTGTTTGACATGGTGGAATTAAGGACAGTGTTACACTCCATTATTGTAGAGCTCAGTATTTCCAAATCCTGATTTTCAAGTTCTTTTGTTGTAGCTTCTCATCGCTTTTCTTTTTACTTTCACCTTCATGAATTGCCTCCAATTTCTTGTCCGGTTTGCACACAAAGCATCGTTTCTTGCTACCTGGATTTCAGAAATGTTCACTGTCAACATCTGCTCTCCTATACTGGCAGTCATCCTGCTTGCTCTCTAATGATCCTACTCCTTGAGCTGTATCCTATGGGCTCCCTTTTCAGTCTTCACTCTGTGTTCCCTGATCATCTCTAGTCATCCTCTCACACCAAGTCTCACAATATTTGGACCCTTATTCAACATTAGTGAAGAACTGCTATAATGCAGAACATCTTAAATGTACACTGCAGCAAATATACATATAACATGGCCTTCTGCTTCATTCTAACATCAATTTCCATGTGTCTCCTCAGAACAGTCAAGATGCTACATATCCAGTAGAGAGCAGCAGGAGGAGTGTACACTGGAAGATGTGCTTGGGGGCTATAGAGCTTGCGATGATTCTTATTCATTGGCCTCCTCAAAAGCCATCCTCCACCTATACCTGCCCAAGCTGCCAGTAGAGGAGGAAGGACCACAGGGGGCATGTATGGAAAGCACAAGGTATTGCTCTCCATAGCAGTTTGGGGAATGGTTGGGGCTTGAAGGTAACTACAGAGTTAGAACATGGAACATGTAGGTGTGAACTAAGTAATACGTCTCAACCAACCTGAATATTTCAAATGCAAATTGGTTACATGCTCTGAAAAATCTCCTATAGATCATGTTGAAGATGTCCAACGGAGACATGATGTAAAGATTAAGCTAAAGATCAGGTGGCTGTTTTCTGGACATCATCTGTTCTAAATCTCAAAGGGACCTACAATGCCAACAAGCCATTGGCTGACACCTCCGTTGATGACCATGTGAAATCAAGCACATGTCAGAGGTCGTTCCAGAGTTAAGAATGCTAGATGTATAGTTTCCTCAGCCGTTGGAATATGTGCCAGGGGACAAGTTACTCATTTGGAAAAGGATTTAAAGTATTACAGGCAATTAAAACCAAATATAAAACAAATGGGTTTGAGATAGTTTACCAAACGAGGAGCAGATTGAGGAAGCTATCCACTCCATTTTCTTTGTCATAAATTCATCAGGGAGATGAGCCAGGGCACTTGCAAGCCAAGTCAGATGAGGGTTTGGAACTCAAGGCAACCACATATGGCCTTTGCCGCCTGCTGCCATTCCGGTCAATAACCAACGGGCAGCTTTGAAGATTTATCAACCAATGATCAGGGAAGAGGAATCTCAAAGTATTTTAATTTGTCTGATCTGGACGATTGCACACCATAAGCTAGGTCAGAAAGCAAAGATCTGTTTTCTTATCAGTTCCTGATCCTGTTTTCATTACATTTAAAAAAACATTGCACCACCTGCTTTGTCATGGAAGGCTGTTCAACAACATTCAACACAATCTGTTTCCAAGGAATACTTGTGGTTTTCAAAAATCCTTCCAGAAAATATAACCAGGGTCTCAGGAGTAGAGTTACCGAGGCTGAGAGATTTGCATCCAGATTTTCAACTATTTACAATGTGGAATTATTTCTGAACTTTGCCATTGCTTTTGTAAGTTCAGAGTAGATAAAAATCTCTATTGGTTTGAAACTTTTTTCTGGTAGAAACAGATTTATCCATTTTTTCTTGTTTTCAGGCAGTCAAACGTACAGGTCTCTTCAATATCAGTCACAACCAGTCCAGAGTTTCTGAAGGGGGATGTTGAGCAAAATGGGAGTACAGGCCACAAAGCTCTTCCTCTTGACCAAAGCTGGGAGGGCGGTCAGTACCTCAGGCTAGCAAAACCTGGCATCAGGAGACAGGTGTCCCTCAGTGGAGGCCCTGCCAGGGTTGCACACCAGGATGCCCCTGCTCAGCATTGCCCCCTAAACCCGGAGAACAAGCAGAAGAATAGAGCAGAGCAACTGTTGTACCAAATGAGGGGATGCTTTCACCAAAGAGAAATCCCCACTGAAGCTACCCAACATCGTGTGTGGAAAACCATCAAGACCCTTGAATGGACCCATCATGGGCCTGAAGAAACAAAGACCCTCCTCCCTCTGCAGACCCCCAGGAGAAGGTCTCGTGTCTCTGGCTGCTGCCCGGGGGGCTTCCGCTTTCCACCCTCAGATCCATAAAGGAGACCCATTCATGATCACATTACAGGTTACACAGCATGCTCTCTTCTGAATCATGGAAGCAAAGCCAACATTTTTATGAACCATCTCCCATGAGGACAGCAGACATCTAAAAACACATCAGCAGGAATGAAAAGCAGACATCTATCTGTTACTGTTCCCTTTTAAAGAAAGACAAATGATTCATAAAATGGAAACATTCACTGGAAACCTGTATTCAAAGTGACTGACAACTTAAAAACAAGGTGACTTGCAAAAGTGTAGTGTATGCAAAAAAGTAAAGTGTTTTACTAACCTTAGAGCAAATACAGTTATGGTACAAGTCAGTATGCAGCTGCCCACCAGACCCTGGAAAACTCCCTAACATCTCAAACAGTCAGTAAAGATTAGTATAATAATGGGACATAATGGGAGATAATGTAGTACAAACCAGAACCTTTCCTCATCTGAGAGCAGAAGAATGGTTGAAGCTTGTGTCTGTCATCTGTTTTTCCCTCATTTTTCGCTATGGTAAACCATACATGGCCTGATTCCCAAACTTCCAGGCGACTGCAGTTCTCCATGGCGCTCCTGCAAAGCAGGGTATAGTAACTTACTAGCGATGCTCATATAACCAGAGCTACCTGCAAAGTAGCTATTACAGCAGGTGGGAGGATTCAAACCTGAGCGCTACGTTTTTTAGGAAACAGTTCTAACTGCGATACCACCTGCTGGCCCAGATAGGGAAAGTGAGATAGTCGGTCATAACACAGCTCCAGAACGCCTCGCAGACACATTTCCAGCCTAATGAGGAGACCCGATTGTGTGACCGAGTGCGAAATAAATAGTTAAACACACTAGACCCTTCGGACTCCGATCAAGGTGGACACCGAGTCCAGAGGACTGGAGGACATTCTTTTCAGACCCGTTTAATTAAAAGTGTCAGGTGACCTCAGCTAAACACCTGGCAGAGCTGCTTGGCACACGTGTCTGGCTTCGCTGTCACCTGGACCTGCTTCAAGCCCCTCCTTAGTCTGCAGTGATGATAGACGAGTGGCCTTTAGGTTTATCCCTCTCAACACATCATCTCCCTTACGGCTCCAAGCAGGGAACACCCCTTCGCCTGGCACTTCTCCCGCTTATATCCTCATCTGCTGCACACAGAGTATGACCTCTGAATATAGCTTCACGCTGCTCCAGACCAAAGACAGTCTTTTGCCTGAAAGCTAGAATCAGTGCAGAGTTGCTGTCAAATGGGAAATGCTGAAAATGAAGCAGTTATTGTGGATGTTCATAGCTACCAGTGAGCAGGAGGAGAGTCATTCAAGCTCAGACCCATGTGAAGAGACATTTAAAACACCTTTTGCAGTGTTCAATTGATTGGAAACTGAAGAACAACTGTACGTTTGAGTCTGTACACGTGTTTGAAGACATACTGTTAATCGTGTCAAATTTGAACTCCACTGAAAATAACTATTTAAAGTTCTCACAGGCCAAAGGAAGCTGATGCTGCGTCTGACAATTGAACGCAAAGTGGGTAAAAGTAAACCTTCGTGTGAACGTGTACATTACATAAGTTACAGCAGACACATAGTGCCTCAGATATAGCTCATATTTCATATAGTTGACAAATACATCAAAGTTTCTCAAATGAGGGCGGGAGGATATCATACATGCGAAAGTGGGACACGCAGTAGAACAGTGGTCACATTCACTCCGGAATAGGCCAGCAGAGGGGATTGTGGGAAGGAAGCCGCAACGCTGAGTCAGGCTGCCGTGGCCCCCAGCACAACAGCCCTGGTCCCACCTCGCGGCCGCACTTTCAGAATCCCAAACCCCCATTAATCTCTTCTTTGTACCCATGTTGCATTTGCGTGCTTTTCCACCAACCCGAAATACACGGCCAATTACAGCATGACTAGAAACATTGTCTTCTTGGCCCGTATGAGATTTCACAGATTTTTTTGCTCTTTTACGCTACAGCTGGTTAGAGTTATTACTCAGTAAACACAACGTGTGGTCAAGGACGACACACTTTAATGACTAGCTTTTTACTTTTGTGGCATTTTCCATTATTTATGTTTGAATCTAGTATATGTGTTTCTGTGCTGTATGTGTATTGTTTGCATTCTGCATCATGTGACACAAAGGTAAGAAACTGACCAACAAATTTATTGTAAGATCAATATGTATTGCAATTTCCCAACTGTGTTACTAAAACAATACCAGTCATAGGACCCCACAGGAGGGCATGTGTGCCTCAGCTGTGCAGTTATCCACAGAACTTTAGTCCCTAACCCTGACCATAACCCTGGAAAAGACTGGATTTTTCACCACTGGCATCAGCTATAGCAGAGGACGTTAAGTCTTTGTACCGGGGAGTGCCTTGTGAATTATGAACATTTTTGGCATCTAAGTCTGTTATGCTGGGCTAAAGTTCACCTTGTGCGGTGGGTGAGTGTTTGGCAAAACAATATCTCACATTGCAAAATACCTCAAGAGTGAAACTTGAGACACAGATAATGCGTCAAGATGCTGGCTTACAGGTCTAAAAAAGTCATTTTTTGTTGCCTTCAGGACCGATCGAGAAACAGCAAAGCAGCCTGAATGGGGTATGTGGTAGAATTCCAGATTTCTTTCCAGCATGTGGACAACAGAATAAAATAAACATCTAGGCACTTCAGTGAAGGCCGTGTGACATCTTAATTTACATTGTTTTAACCGTACTGCCTTTGGCAGAAGTTTCTCTAAAGTGTCGTACAACTCGGTGTGAAAAAAGTGCATCAACAACAGACAGGGTGATGAGAGCACAGCTTGTGTGTCTGATGCCTCCATGTTGCTGGTTCACATCCCTCAAGTAGCTGCCTATAGAAGTTACATTCAAACACCAAATACATATATAGTCACAGCAGATGGTGTTGGACTCATTTATGTAGCTGTCAGGAGATCAGGAGACAAATAGCTCTCAGAGAGATTGTTTTGAGGCCCTTTTTGAATGTCGACATGGATTCAGCAGCTCTGTGGGACAGAGGGAGCTCACCTGACCACACTGTGGCTAATAACCAGTAACCAGTAGGCTTTCAGTTTTGAACCTCTCATGAAAAGGACCACCATTCCTGAATAAAAAGGGAAGACTTTAATGGACAGCACTAGAACCACTGAGCGGAGGATCAAGAAATGAAAGTAACAAGGTATGTCAAACAAAAAAGAGAACATGTGAGGTGGTGACCTGAAGGATGGTGTGGCTGGTATTCTAGTATTCTAATGTAAGTGTAATTGTCACTTCCAGAGTGGGCCTCGGCCTTTTCTGTAGGAGCATATTCCCCAGGTGATACCAAGACCCACAACCCTGAATGGCTAAAGCAAATGTCCAGGCTCTAGCTGAGCACTTGTCACATTGAGGACTGCACCCCCCTCCACACAGTGACCCCACAGTAAAGCGCACTGACCAACAACAGCCGCTGCATCCTGAAGCCGCCGGATGCTGGACAGTCTTACTGTCCACACGGAACATTAGTATCAACGGCGATTCCCCGTCTGCTTCTCTGAGGATCTTCCTCAGCCTCCCGAACGGCTGCACCTTTCCCAGAGGGGTTTTGCACCTCACATTATTGGCCAAATAATTTCTGCTGCTTTTGTGCAGAGTGACTAAAAGTTTCAACATTCCATCCATTCATATATCTAAAAGTGATCACGGAAGCAATCAAGGCCAAGTACCTTTCTCAAGGTTCGGTTAAAGAGGCCTTTCCTCAAGCAGCAGTCTTGTGGTTATGAAGCCGCTTCCTCAACCACGGTGCTATTTGCTGCCTACAGACCGGCTGACTGTGACTCTGATCGTCTCTTTTCTACTAAATAAGCTCATAATCTGCTGGATAAAAACAAACGGCTGCCCTTGGCATGCCTACCAGGAGCTGTCTAAAGCTCGCTGTAAGTTCTCTACGCAATACGGCCTCAAAACCAAGAGTTATCGAATCTCCAACGTGCGGGAGTTTAACGTGCTGCCAAGTGAACGAATAAATGAGGCTAAAATTATTAATACTTTTCAGAGAACCACAAGTGAATTTAACACAGAGGACCAGCTAAATTTTCATCACCAAAAGAGGTATACTGCCCCCTGTTGGAGTTCAAGTTGATCAGAAGTTCCATTCCAAAGAGCTCTAAACAAGCCCTGCTGGTGGTAAATGTCCCTTTGTGGCTTTTTTGAATGCAATTTACAGAGGGCTGGGTGAAGTCAGAGTGAATTACATGTTGGGAGAACAAAAAACAAACACACCAAATTAAAGTTTAGGGGTAAAAATCTTGCTGTGGAGCACTGACCAGCCCATGTAGGTGTGGAGAAACCCCTACAGAGCTCAGCTTCTTCGAGTGGGAATTAATAATTTATTTTAATAAATTAATTAAACATCAATTATTATTTAATGCTTTTGTCCAAGGTGTCAATGTTTCGCTTTCAAATGGAAACATAGCTTATGTTTGGCTGTCGTGTTCATTTTCCAGACCAATCTTGACATGTACAAATGCAGGAACAGGTCCAAAAATGTATAAGGAGCACAGTCATTTGCAAAGTAGTAATACATTTAGGTCTAAATAGATCATTTGTAAAAGTCAACTTTACTTGACATGTATCTTGTTTGGTAATTAGATGCTCTACTGTACTTGAGATGGGGAAGGGTCTCCACCAACACTAAGGTCTGCCGTGGTCACCACCCCAAAAAACGAGAGCCTCTCAGATGTAGCTACTAGCTGCTAGGCTTTGCCAGAGTTGCGATGATCAGTATGGTGGGATGTTGGATTTCTGGGTCAAGAACAAACTGTAGGAGGACCCATTGTGAAGTGACAGTGGCCAAACATCAGTAGGACAGCAGACAGAGCTGTTGCTTTTCAACCCCAGGTCCTGGGTTTGACTCTCCCTCTAGTAGGTGATTATGGTTCTTGCCATAAACTGGTACATTAAAGATTCCCCAGCTATGTTTTGAAAGCAACTTGTATACAAAGCAACCATCCACACCAGCTTTGCCTCTTTAGTAGATGTCAACATCACGGATAAACCAGACAACCTCTCCACCAGTTCTAGTTGGCTGTTAACAGACTGGTACCACCCTCCCCTAAAACTTCCAAAACGATAAAAACATCCAACAGATTGCCTATGAAATGCAGAATTGTAAGAGGAAAAAACACACAAAGCGGATAAAAACTTCAGCGCGTGGAAAAGGTCAGTTGCCTGTCCTCATTCATACATCTAAACACCTCATTATAGAGCCATTAGGCAATTTTGATTACCAAGCAACACAGCGGGGAGGTCGGAAACAGAAACTGAATCCCACCAGAAACTTGATCATTGGGCATCTGACGGAAGCAGGCAGTGCAGACAGAACTAGGGGCCAAGAATGCACAACCTGACCATTGTCAAATTGTGACCTGAAGGGGGACGATGGCGTCCCCTTATCAGACATCCCCCACAGGACAGAAAAACGGGGGGCTTCGTTTCCTGTCCACTCAGATACAATCATATACACTAATGATGCATAGTTTGCTCATTTACTAAATGAGGACGGATTGTGATGGGCAGCCAAAAACAGTCAGGATCCTATTGAGGTTCGACAGTAACTTTCATTTCCAACATGACAGTGGGCAGAACTGCGGCCCCACGGAGTGTGCTGCATTGGAGCCCAGTGGAACCGCTGGAGACAAGTTGTGGGCAACAATGATCCTAGATGTTTGTATAACCAGTTCATTTCCATGTTTATACAAAGTTACTTCGAATGTCTTTCCTAAATGTTTTTAAATGACCGCAATTTTGCCATTACCACTTACACAACACTCACTTTTCCCAGGCTCAGGAAGCCAGCTGAGCTGTATTACAACCATTTTCACATTTTTGAAAAAATGAAACTCCATGTAGCGAATACACCAAAGCCAAGAAGTTTTTCAAATACTGTGTAACTTTACAGATATGTACAGAAATGCAATGACATTAACGCTGTAAATGAAGTTCTGGGTGTCACAGACTGGGACCAGGTGACAGAGTGGAAAGCTGGTTGTTACTAGCGGCTCAACACCGAGGCCAAACCTGAGACCCTCCTGTGGGCTCTGGGAAGTACTTTCCACATTTTTACATTAGATCCCCTGGGAAAATAGTTACACTTGGCAACAGCCCACTTGAAAAATGACCTATAAAAAGAAATGTATTCTAAAGGACAGGACAAGAGTTTAGACAAAACATCACTTCTGTTTGTCCTGAGGTACCAGTGCAAAGGTCCCATCTGAGACTTCTATTTGCTGCCAGCTAAAATGAACCTTCACATAGCAGCACACTTGAAGATCAGTGATATAATGAATCCCAAACCCTTTTTCTGTTGCTGTGAAAACTGGAGTGAGTTAATAGGTGGCAGCTGCAGAAATAAAACACTGAAAAATGGTCCTTTATCTGGTGTTTATTTTTATGCCAAAGAAACAGCCTCAGGCCTTGACGGCGAACTTGCGGACAGAGTACAAGCGTTCTTTCCTTTGCATTTTCTTGGTCCTCAAGCTCTCTTCGTGCTTGTTCAAACGCCTGCGGAGTGCACGGGTCTTCTTAGGCCTCAGGTCCAAAGGCTTGTACTTCTTACCCTACAAAAAAAGAAACAAGTACAACAAAACTGAACCAACAACCTGTGCTTTAGGTGACAGTGCCATAAAATTTCAGATACACTGAAAGTTTCATTTTTAAATACAGGGTGGTTGAACTTATACTTTGCTTATATTACAAGTTACTATGAATTTCAATTTGTTTATTTGCAAGCTGATGCACGTTACCCTGACATCAGTGAATACTGTAGAAACGGGGAACACTGAGCCCTCCTACCATAAACCTACATGACCTTCAGCCAATGCATCAAAACCCTCTCTGGTTTAACATCACCCCTCTAGTCCTGGCAACACTACGTAGAGGCCTTGGGCTGGTCAACTTGTAGATACAGCATCAATTTATGTTAAATCAAACTTCCTGATACAAATTTTATTTAATGGGCAATTTGTTACCCATTTGATTCAAAATGTTCACACTCAAATAAGAAAAAAAAAGGGGGGGGGGGTTGACCAAATCCTTTTCAAAGTCTGTAAGAACACAGCTCATAGTACCACTATGGAGTAACTTGATATTTACTCATTCTGACCGAAATGGAGTGTTAATCTATGTAGAATGACTTACATATTTATACAGCTGGGTAATTTTTGTACCTTTCACAAGAACACAAAAAATGACAGATTCTAACCTGAGCTTGAATGCCAAGCAAAAACTACGACACCACCAGCTGTGCCAATGTCATTGCTTTAAAGTGAAATCTCAAACCATAAACAACTAGCACATACAAAAATATACAAACATTTTGTAAGCAGCCCAATAATTCTCAAAATTACACAAATCACAGCACATGCAAGGAACAGGAGCAAGATATCAAACATTAGGCTAATGGGTAAGGAAAACCATTAGGGAAACATACATCATTAAGAGTTACAGGAAAAGTAACTGTACACAAGAACAAAGGAACAAACTAAGTCGACTTCAGAATCAGAACTGTTATGAGTTTTTATTAATACCTTGTAGAACTTCCTCAAGTTCTCCTTTTGGGTCTGATTGATGACCGTCAGAACTCTGGCGATGGACTTGCGGACAACACGACTGGAGAAAAGACCAGAATCACCATTCAAAATATGCAGACGGGTAACAAGAGTAAGACTTACACAATATGCAAATTTAGCAGCTATGCTCATACAGATTCACACAAAAAGCAAGCTAATAAACGTCAGAGTTCAATGAATTAATAATGTATTCTTAGCAACACATAAAACAGAAGGCATCGAAAACAAAACTACTGCCCAGGAGAACAAAGGACAGAGATTCACTACCCTCAAAAGTATCTGAATTGACAGTGAGAGTTGTTGATGTAAAACCATCGATAACTCAGCACACTGGAGTCCTATTCTCTTCGTGCCATTACTCACATCTTGGACAGCTTGGAGGCAGCTCCACCAGTGACCTTGGCAACACGGAGCTGGGACAGTTCTACCTTCAGGTCTTCCAGCTGCTTAAGCAGCTCCTCCTTCTTCTTCCCGCGCAGGTCTCGGGCCTTGATCTTCGCCTGTACCGTAGCATACAAGCAGGTCAGTACCAGTGACAAAGTGAACCACAGGTAAATCAAACAAACACCCATAAGGCAAACCAGCCCATTTAGATCTGAAATATCATCAAAAGCTACACATCCAAGTCAGCAGCAAACTTGTGCAACATTATTATTTTTATTTACCCAACACCCTTATTTAAGGAAAATTGGTGTCAACATATGTTTTTGAACAAGAATATACAACAAGCATTTCAAACAATATGAAAAACCTTGAAAACGCTCAGCAAATGTCTTATTCAGTTTTTCATACACAAAAAATCTCATTTTCTTATCCCAAGTTCAAAGCTTCCTAGAAATACTATAATCTACAGGCAAGTCTGTACATTAAACCAACTCGTTTACTGTACACACAGCAATGTAAACCAGACTTCCTACACTGGCACCTGTGTTTCAGCCGATTGTAAAGTATATCGTGTATATGTACCGGACCATTGTCACCATCGTGTATTATTAAAGTTCTCCAGAAACTTTGACCTTATTCCCCTTAAGAACCCAGAAGCCGGTGTTGCTTTGTAAGTCATTTTTATGCTTTACAAGCGGTAACATGAGGATGGAGGCCAAACAGACATATCTCTCCGACGAGGCCTATCAATGGAGGGGCTGGCCTTAAGTCAAACAAACGGTAGTTTGGTAAAACAAATAATAGCAGCTCAAGAATAAGACATGACCAAAAGGAGAAATACATGCGTTGCACGATCACTTCAATAATAAAACTCTCAACCATTTCAACGCGGTCTGGCAAGACGAGGCTAGGCTAACTGCACAGAGAGATAAAGTTCACATAACTACGCTAAAAATTATAAACTTTATCACTTAATATTTAATTAGATATTTACATATAGCTTTTATTTAACATTTCCTCTGGTTTGTAGCACATTTTGGGATTTGCAACACAGATGATGGAATTAGATTGAAGCAGATGTAACAAATTCTTACCATTCTGTAAAGTGGCTGACACAGGAAAGGAAGTGTTTGGGGTCAACAGGAAATATCTACCGGGTTGCGGAACAAACCATTCGGTCCAAAGACGGGGGGGGGAGGGGAGTTATAGTGGAGTCAAGATATCTTCCGGGTTATGGAACAGACCATTTCAACCACATAAAGGAAAGCTATACATTCCAGGGAACTTTTGAGAGTTTGGAAGACAATAGTTATATATATAATTCTGTTTCTTTCCAAATACGTTTCCCCGCTACAACCGACTTTCAGTTTTCTTGGTGGTGCGGCGTTTGGAGTTGCAGATATTAGTGGAGTTGTGTTGAGTGAAATGAATGGGTAATAAAGAAAAAACTTAGGGCACAAGAGCAAGTCTCAGTTCATCAAAAAACCCCGATTCGTTATTTTGGGTCCCATGAGCCCCTGCGCCGGTTCACCTGTTGTGTACGTTGACTGACGTATTTCCGCTTCCGGTGCTGTATTATGCCATTTCTATGTGGTTTGGCGTTTAGCGGTTCGACGGAGAGCCCACTTGTGTCGTGGAGCCCTGCGAACAGTTCTGTGTTGCGGGTGAGCGACGGCACCGGTGGCTAGTGGTGGTCGTGGATTCCTTCAGCGAACACCTGGAGTTGGTTCTGTCGGAGCGGTGGGGTGTCCCGTGAGCCCGCTCGCTGGTTCGGCCGCCGGTGCTCCTCTCTCCTGGCAGATACTGTCTCCTTTCCGGCTGCTATGGCGAAGAACACCCTCTCGTCGCGCTTTCGAAAGGTGGACATCGATGAGTTCGACGAGAATAAGTTCGTGGATGAGCAGGAGGAGCCGGCCGAGCTGCAGGGGCCGGACGGGGCCGAGGTGGAGAGCCTCCTGAGGCAATATCCTTACCGCTCGGATGAAGGGGAAACGCATGGAAAGTAGAGAATAAACACAGAATTCATCAACTAGCACACAACGTGTGGACACTGTTCCTGTAAAGTGAGCAGTCAGTCTGTCGGCTTGTTAAAGTGCACAAATATGGTTTGTTATTTAAAAAAATCCATGTTTTAAAGAATAGCTTCGAGCAAAAGTCATATGAATTCCTAGATCTTCCTAGTTTAGTTTGGTCAGTTTAACTTCTGTTGCACAGAGCTCCTGGTTTTGCTGACTGAGACAGAATGAATTTATGGATGTAGAGATGCACAGTAATGCAGTATCACTGCTTTAACCTCATAGGTCAGTAGTGCTGGTCAGTTCTCCACGTTGCCCAATTCTGATCTAACATTTTCCAAATTGTATTGTCTGGTCTGTGCAACAGTGTAGCACACTACAGAAATACACTTCAGTCTGCTTTACTTCCATCAGTATTGATACTATTGTCCAAAGGGACTTGCAATGTTACACAATCAATGTTGCAACCATTTACTCACATACAGCTGAGTATTTCCATTTGGGGTAAGAACTACAGTAGAACAGGGGGTTTGAACTAAGAGCCTTCTGACTGCAAAAATCAGAAGTCTGAACTAGTTACGACAGACCATGGACTTGTTTTAAAATCGTCTTTCTTAGTAATTGTCAGCCGTGTGCTACAAAAGTAGGAATTTGGAAATAATGATAGTTCCTTGTTTGAGGAACAGTCTTAGTGAGGCATTTCTAACCTCGGGTGCTTCAGCAGTCATCTGTTGATCGCTGATCCAGATCACTTGTATGGGCCTTAATGTGCTGCTGTGTACAGGGGACATGATGACCGCTTTCCATGTTGCACTGAGGAACCCTCCAATCAACACTAAAAATGCTGCAGTGAAGGTAACCAAATGTCCCCTCATGCTGTTTGCTCATCCACCCCGATTCATGTCTGTAAATACATTTGAGAGAGTGCTCGGTCAGATCGCTGCTGTCAAGTACATGTATGCCTCATTATCCAAATATTTGTTATAACAAATTACGAAAACTTTTAAAATTGCAACAGCCCTCAATTCACCATTTGATTTGAAAGCCATGCTATGATGAATCTGCATCCAAAAAAATTTCGAAAGCACACACAACTGAAAACATTTAAGTTGTGAAAATGTTTTAAGTTTGGTGTCAATCTGGTTGAGAGAGTGTTAGGAATGTAAAAGTATTGCTTTATGAAAGTTGAGCACTATGGGAAGTGGATGCAGTTGTAGAGACATGCCTGTCAGCCATTTTGGTTGTTACCTAATTGATATCATATGCATTTGGCAGAAGGTGCACAGTTACAAAAGTTGTTCACAGTACACTTGAGGTGCTGTGTAGATCCCTGGTCTGATTCAGAATTGATAAAGTTAAAAGTGGCAGTTACGCAGCAAGTCACTCCTGTCCCTTGGGATTTCTGACCTCTGTGAGGAGCAGCCAGGAAAGGAAACAGTGGTGTGCTGCAGTCGTATCTAAACTGTTCTTCCAATAGGATCATCTCTGATGCTCATGTTTAAATGTGCTGTGCATTATTGTTATCTTCCCTGCATTAAGTGAATGATACCTCCATTATTTAAGAAATTCACTGTTTGACATTACGTTACGTTTGTTGCAGTATAGAAGGAAAATGCAATTTGTATCTGATACTGAACATCATTGCATACTAAACACATGCATACCCACTGGATTCCTTAAGTGTTTAATAATTCAATAATGGGTGTTGTGCAGAAATCCTGGAAATGCGTTATTTTCCTATTTTAAATAATAAAGTATAGCTTCCTGCTATCTGACATGTTTTCGGGAACAGGTTAGATTTGGATAAACCAGAGTTGCCTGTATTTTTTCTTTATTGTCAAAAACTGAAGCAAATTCATCCATCTTGTTGAGTCAGGGCACAAGTGGTCTGTTTTGTACTTTTTTTTTTTTTTTGGCTAAGTGGCCAAGAGCCAAAACCTATAAACTTCACATTCTGCAAATATGAAGAATCCCCTCCCCTCCCCATGCCCTTGCTGTGTGTTCAGGAGAGAGCCCAGGCCATTGTGCTGAGGGTGCTGACGTCATTCAGGAGCAGCGAGATTGAGACAGCCGTCCGTTCCCTGGACCGGAACGGTGTGGACTTGTTAATGAAATACATCTACAGGGGTTTTGAGAAGCCCACAGAAAACAGCAGCGTCATTTTGCTGCAGTGGCATGAAAAGGTGAGACCCCTCCCCATGTCTAGATGGGGACAGTTACAAGTACATGTTTGCTCTTGGTGCCAGGCTGCATGTTTTTGCCAGTGTTGCTGTGCTAAGGTGTGAAGAACAAAGGCTCCTATCGTTCCTCTAAGAGGGATGGAGGAGCAGAAACAAGATCATGGATGTCAATAGTAAAAGTAACCTGTATGGTCAGTTGTATACATGCTTTCTCTTGTGGTTTTCAGTGTCAGGTGTTTCATTGTATTCTGTTGATCCCACTGCTGAAGTATGTAGTTACGGTTACAAACATTAATTTACTAATTTTCAAAAGATACATAGTTTATTAATTGCTTTTTCTTAACTTTTTTTATAGCAGGGAACACAACCTTTGTTTGGCTGCTGAGCTGATAGGTGGCAATAAAACATCTCCAAACAGAATAGGAGTGTGGGACCACCTTGATTCAACTGGCTTCCACAATGTTTACAGCTTGTTGATAAATAAGATGAAGAACATTGCACACGTTTGTGATGAATCACTGAATAGTTGCAAGTGAAGTTAGAAGTAGCCAATTTGTTTAAAAGTGTTATCCTTTCATGACAGTAGGAGCCATGTGGAATCCACCCATCATGCGTGTGCTCTTCCTCCCAGGCGTTTGCTGTCGGAGGCCTGGGCTCCATTGTACGAGTTCTGACAGCGCGAAAGACTGTTTGAGAGACTGACCCCACCCTGCCGTGGAGAATCACGTCGCAGCACTATTAGTTTTAGAAAGGATTATGCCACGACGATCCAGTGGAGAACACTGACACAGGAGGAGACCTGCAGCATTGTTGTATCACCACGCCTTTTCATTTGAGCCCATGAAGGGAATTATTCTTGTATTTATTGTACATTAATGTTTTCTCTGTCATAAGGTCCTGCACATTCTCACTTTTTTCTTTTTTGGGAGGGGGGGGGATAAATGTGACCTTTAAAATGGAATGGAAAACATGATTTTTTTCCAGCCCTTGATAATGGCTCAGGAGATGAGTAATTTTTTGGAGAAGAGGCATGGATTTCCTAAGTCTCTGCGTTCGGCTTAGCTGGCCCAGTATTGAGTATTAAACTGTACTCATTTTTCTCAATCTTTTTTGTACAGAAAGCATACATTTAATATAAAGTAATGAACTGCATTGATTGGTGGAGGGTGGGGGAGGGGTCACTGTAAAGTGCCTGTTGCAATAAAGCTCATGGATTTTTTTTCTGAGAAGTTCTTGTATGTGCTTCTGTGGGAGAATCTGGGGTATTATAATTTAACTGTCACATCAAAGGGGAAATTTGCCCTTTCCTAAAGTTGGGTTCTGTCATTCATCAACCCATTTTATATTTATATATATATATTTTGTTCATGAAAATCAGGCTTCTGTAAGTTTGTCAGTTCTGTTCTGTATAGAATCCGCATTTGATGTCCAACATGCTGCTGATTCCCACAGCCAGAACACTACAGGTTCACCTCAGTCTCTTTTAATGTTTTTTTATATGGAAATGAAGGAATGATTAAAATATACATAAAACAGATGTCCAGAAATTGTTGCTGCACAGGTACATCTAAAAAAAATGTATATTTTGAAAGGTGTTATTGCTATTGGCTGCAGTTCTAGCATTATACTGACTGCTAGTTCCTACGTTATTAATGGTGAGCTGTTCCAGGACCTGCCCTTTACCTCTGAAGAGCAGTATGAATAGGAATGACTACATTGCCCAACACTTTGTGGGAAAGTAATAGGTTTTTAAACTTTGACATTTAGAAGTTAAATTCTGAATATTAACCACCATCAATAGCATGTTCAATCTGGCTTTATTGTATTTTAGGTCATTCTGGACACAATCACTTTAATGAAAAACAAAAAAAAATGCACATGGATGATGCAAAAGCTGTGCACCCAGGCATGCGTTTGAAAAGGCCGGATGAGAAAGTAACCTGTAATACCCTCTGTTAGACAGTAAGGAAGCCCAACTTAAGGACTGCAGGAACACAGGTTTGTAAACGGGTGGGGGGGGGGGTTAAGTCAGACATTCTTAAGGGAAGAAGACACTTGCTGACACAAAAGACAAATGCCTTCACTTTTTCAACTGTGATTAACTGGCAAAGAGCAAATGTCTTCAAACGGATTGTGTTTAGCCCACCTTTTAAGGTCCCACATTAACCACCATCAGAGCCTCTGACTTGCTGCCTCCCAGAATATGAAATAAACTGATGTTCAGTTATCAAAAACATTCAACAATGTTTGACATTTTAGAATGTACAAAACTGCAATTAGTAACTTTAGTGGTAGTTCAGTTTTAAAAAGAAAAATGGGGCTCGAACAAGATGACAGATGTCACTTTAAAAAGTACACGCAGTTTTATTTACTGCTGTTGCAGCAAATGGATCTCACTGTTGTGGAGAACCTTTCCAAGAGGTTACAGCAAGGTAGCCCTGAGCCCCAGGACAGGCAGCAGAGCGGCTCACTGTACCGTGTGGACAATCCAAGCTATTGATGCCTTGGAGAGACGGTGGTGCATAAACCAGAGGTGCGCATAGGATGTAGTGTTGATATACGAATCCCGAATTCAGATGGGTTTCTGCCATTCCAGTATTCTACACGAACCTAGATTGGTTTCCTCATCTGGACTTGGCAACGCGACGGTACTGCTGTATAATCTGTACCAATGGTGCTAGAAATATGGAGAAAAACCCCTTTTGCCTTATGGATATAAAATAACCACATATATTTTTAAGTGGGAAAATGAGACTGACCTCAAAAAAAAATGCCATGGAATACACGGCATGCATTTTCACTGGTTTTTGCTCCCTCAAATAGGTGATTATCTGTAATGCAGGTTAAACACAAAGACGTCTGCTTCAGGAACAAGGCCAATTGTCAAGATGAGTTAAACGCAATCATATTAGTTATATAACATAAAACACTAAGATCTGACAAACATAGTATACAGCCAGTGATTTATAAACCTCTTAATGCTTATATACAGTTATTGATATATAAATAGTCATATGGAATGTATTTTACAGTGACACAAAGGCAGGTTAAGGTACATCTCACCTTAACTTCTGACGTACTTCATCAGTTTGGATTTTTTTTACATGTAAAATAGCCATTCCTTTGTCTTCATTGTCAGTGGAAGCTGAAGCTTCAGAGAATGAGGACAGTGGACTCAAACTCAGACTGAAACCCAAAGAATCTCACCAAAACTGGAGAAAGGCTCAATATTTCAATATGTTAAAATGCCACTGAGTAGTGCAATCAGCCTCCGTAAGCCTGTTCCCTGCGAGTGTGCTGGAAAACCACAGCAAGAAATACCGGGAATCTCGGTGAAATCCACAACAAAACCACGCAGAAATTCAGACACTGATCGTAAACGCAGCTGCACTACCTGCCTCGGCACAAAGACGGTCTCCGAACCTCCTGCGATCCGGGTCCAGGACGACAGCAGGTCAGGCTGTGGCACGTGGTGCTATGCAGAGTTCGGTAGCAAGTGGGCACCCCGAGTTCGAGCTGCACTAGCTCACAGGAAACACATATTTCAACTGTGTGACGAGCCATGTTGCCCAAACTGAGAGGCACAACAGCCGGTCAGAGGCCCCCCATTACACACACAGGCTGATGTCAGACCAACCGTTTTGTCAGCTACGATGTGCAGTCTGTGCAACAAACTTCAAAAATAAATGTGATCCTTACTGAACTGTTTAAGTGCCTTTCAAAGTCCCTGGGCATCATCCTTCATCATCTTTAAAAATGATGATGGGGAAAAGTACAAAAAAAATGACAGTTCTCATTTGCAGTCTCCAAAAGGAGACAATTTACTACATCAGTTTGTGGTAGAAAGTTTTTAAAAGCTTGCAGCAATATCGTGATTAAAAATGACTCTTTTGTCTTGTTTAAAAAGCAAAGACAAACTCTTGCCACAGTGATGGGGTGACATCCTGGATATGGACAGGGGGGGACAACAGGGGACAACAGCCTTGTCCCCCCTCCCCCACTTCAACTCCAGTGTGTGGAGGCTCCTGAAATAGACGGTCGAATGATACCTTTTGGAGATGGCTTTGATCCGAACCACGACATCTGCAAACACAACAAATAGACAAATCATATCATCCTGGTAATTAAACATGGAGGAACAAAGTGGGATCTCAGAACAGCTTTCCACTTCTGAACACAGCAGGAAAACTATACCTTCAAAAATCAACACAATTACATTGTCTCCTCATCTTACAAACACTCAGGCTATAAGATACTAGATTTTTTTTTTTTTTACTGCATTTTCCCAAATTTTTAAAAATTTGGCCGAAGAACCGCAACCTGTATTTATGTGGGGTTGAAAGATGGCGGTAAGGTCAAAAGGTAAACTATAACACATACAGACTGTCCTCAACTTACAACCAGTGTGAGGACCAACAGCCAGATCATAAGTCAGATTGTGCTCATGACAGAGTTACTATATCTATATGTTTAGTCCACCATACAATCACTTCTTCTTAAACTCATTGATGTTTTTGACCCATTTTGTTTAATGTCTGGCTATAGTATAGCATATTATCCACACCATTATTAAAGTATTCACTACTGTGTCTTTAAAAATTACAATATGTTCATAACATTTTTTTAAAAATACTTCCGTATGTGAACTTGTTATAGTTCCATATGAAATTCTTTTGGCCCCGGAAACAAATGTAGCACAAATGGAAGGACCTCGTTCTACATATGAATGATATTTTTAAGTGTCACTTTTTGGATCCTTTTAATCTAAAACTAAGATTTTAGATTGTGCAAGCTCCCAGTATCAATATGGCGCACTTTCCTCTGCCAGCTGTATCATTGGACTGACCCACCCTGGTTGCATTTTATTTATTGCAGAAGACACATGACAAGGAGCAGACCTTGTACTCCAGTGTTTCCTTCAGCATGTCCTCCTCCTCACGTGTGAAGTTTAGCAGCACAGAAACGGCTTTTATCAGCTGGTACGCCTACAAAGGGTGGGGATGCACATACTGGTCATGTCACAGCTGAAGATGCTGAAAAGCAAGAATGGTAGATTCTCTTTCGCTCACACACACACACACACACACACACACAGGTCTGCAATGTGTGTTTAGAACATTAATTTATCATCATTCACAATCATTGACAGAGAATGAGGTTTTACCTCAGCCTCCCTGGATGACATGAACTTGAGGACCACATGCTTGAGGTACTCAAAGTTGATCTCTCGTGAGTCGTTGAGGTCTGCATTGTTAGTCACTGTGGTGCTGGTGGTGATAGTGGACGGACCCGGGGTGGCGGCAGGGGTCTCAGGGCAGAACTTCTCAGGCCTCTCTGGCTTATCGGATTTCACTTCCTGCCGCTTCTCCTTGACTTCTGACTCAGTCTCTGGCTTCAGCTTCTGCACCAGGAATGGAGGCACAGAACAAACACCAAGCCGTAAGGCACAGGACCCCAAAACCACACACACCTCCTCACTTCTCAAAAGAGGAGCTGAATGTTTTGCTTATACTTGGACAACAAATATATTGAACTTTCTTCATATCAAAGGTGGAAACGACAAGAGCAAATACCGTTTTCCAGTTATAATTTACATATAAAACAAAGCAGACAATCCAGAAAAGTGATTGTATACAAATTAATTTTTTTAGCTGAAAAAGTGTCAAAGTGACATAAAATGTGAAGCAAGTGACACCAATTTAACCATTTAGACAGATGGGTGATTTCTGTGTCAATTCTGAGTACAGCATCTCAATCAAGGCAGGAAATTGGATTCAAACCTGGATTCTTTGAGTCCAAAGGAAGAAGCTCTAACCACTATGCTAAAAAGATACCGAACTCAGCTGAAACAATATCAGTATTGCACATAATAATATTGCGATTGTGGTAAGACTAACTTGAGACAAGAGCAGTCAGGAGTGGCTTTCTCTTGAGTACAAAGGTGGATTTAACACAGGGCAAAAGCATGCGGTTGGACACATCTGTGGTGTTACAGACTGGGGTGTCATAAAATGCATGAGTCAGAGTAGCCAGAGGACTCTGTGGTATCGGACCAGGAATGCACTTCTGTGTGTATGTTGTATCCAGACATATAAATGCACCGGTTAAGATATAGTGTACTAATGATTAATACTGGCTGGAAAAATAACTGCGTTTGAGGGGAATACATGATGACAAACTGAGTGAAAATACAAAACAAACAGACGATCTGACCCACCAGCTCCTTTTGCAGGGTCCTCTTCAGCTCCGCCAGTCTCTGCTGGAGTTGCTTGATTGTCTACAGGAGAAAGAGTGCAGAGTTGAAGTGACCAGCTGCACATTAGTACACAGGACAGGGAGAGCAGAAACACACTCCCCATACTCAAAATACAAGTGAAGCAAACAAAACCACTAGAGCAAAAAGAAACAAAAGAGAAACATTAGTAAGTAGTAACTGAAATAAATGCATTCCACTCTAGACTGGTAGCAGGGAGAAATGCAGTCCACCTGAAATTGGACTGATCCACCTTCAGCACACACCTTGTTCTTCTCAGTCAGCTGCTGCTCCAGCTCTTTATTGGTCCTCTGCACATGGGCCAAGTCATCTGCTGTCACTACACCATTCTGCTCCACCTTACCCCCTGCTGAGGGCTGCAGTTGCTCTGTTAGGGCCTCTACCTCAAGTTCCAAAGCTGAAACCTGTGCAAGGGAACATGTCAGTTTAGTTATTTAAAAAAAAAAAAAACCCTCTTATTCTTCAATATTATTAGCAACTACATATAGGGCCCTTGGCTTTCAGCTACTCTGTGATCTCATTTCAACATGTTTGCCATGTGTGGTTCTGACCCGAGACTGCCACGTGTCTAGCTGCTGGTTCTTGGTCTGGACCTCATGCCTCAGAGCTGCAAGCTGGGACTCTGTCTCCACCTCCCGCTGCTCCGCCTCCCTGCTCCGGAGGTCTGTCTCTGCCCGCAGCTGTGACAGATCGGCTTTGGCAGCCTGTTGCTCTGCGACACATAGGAAACAGCAGCTTCTTAAACCCACACTTTCCAACCAATCATCATTACCACATCATCCAGAAGCACACCAACTCCTTTACTCCTCTTCATACCAGTGTTTTTCAACAACCTGTCATCACCATCAGCTGAAACACTCACATTGGTGCTCACCTTTCAATGACCAGCATTTCTTTGCACACAAGTTTAGTGTATACAATAAACAGCAAAAGGTCAACACAACCCATGAAGCCGACTTAAGATGAAGACCTTCTTTAGAGAAATACTCAAAAAACCTCTATAGGTCATCTTTAGCAGAGAAGACCTGTAGCCTGTGTTACCCCACCAACTCTACATGTGTAGTGACAATGTTCCAGTACATGAAACTAGTGTTGACATGAACTGTCTTTTCAATATGTGGTTGGTTTGATCTGACATCAGCCCCTCTCATCTTACCCTCTCTCAGAACCTGCACCTCCTCTTCCCTGAGACCCAGTTCCTTGGTGACCTCAGCAAGTTCATCTTGTTGGATTTTAAGTGCAGCAGTCACACCCCCAACCTGCCATAGGAGTAAACAGTCCACTCAGAGCTGCAACAGCTTCCAGGCAGGAGATGCAGACTCATCTCTTTAGTTAGAAACAACAAACCAGATGATACTTTAATCTAAAGTGACTTCCAGGACCAGCAGAACATTTACAGCTTATTATCATTACTTATTTGAATCCTTTATCCAAAAGGATTTACAGTGTTAGGTTTATACCCTGAGCTCCTTATAGTTAGTTATTTACTCATTTAAGCAGTAGGGTCATTTTATCCCTAATTTTTTATCAGTTCTGTGTATCTTGGTCGACGGTACCCTACCAGCTGTTTCCTATACATACATACATACAGACAGACAGACAGGCAGACAGCCACACACTTTACACTTCATATGCAATTTCAGAATTTGCTTTTACATTCAGTACCCTGCTCAGTTGTACAAGGGTGTCAAGAACCTGCAATAGAAGAGCACCCTTAACCTTCAAGCTTTAAAAATGCGAGATTTGAGTACCACGTAGTTTCAACCATCTATTTGCATGGAGACTCAGGGAACCCAGGCCATGTCAGTCACCCACCTGTTCCTGCAGCTCCTCTTTCTGCCTCCTGCTCTCCTCAAGGGCCTTGGCAATCTCCACACTCAATGTATGTCTGCTGTCCAGTTCTGCCTGAGAGGAACAGACAGAACACACTCAACTGGGTGCTGTGAGTGGGAAAGCTGGAGACCAAAGGGAAATTCACACAGACATAACAGAACTTGCATTGTCTACATTGACAGGAGTTGGGTTGGGGGGGGTCAAAAACTCAGTTAAATTATTATACAACTTATTCATTAAGATGGCAATGTTGTCAGTTCTGTACCCATCCCCAACATGAAAACCATGCAAGCTGTTGCTACAAATCAACTCTGACTTGACACTTACTCTACCCTCTGTTGCACATGGTTACTATAAATAATCATCCAGGTACAAATCTGTGTTCTTAAAATACTTTATTCAAACAACCAATGATTTACAACTCTACTACACTGCTGTACCTCTTACAAACATGAATGTGAAACCTGCTGGTCTACAACCTTAATTTCTATATCTAACAGTAGCTGTGTGTTTGCAGTCTGACTCACTTTGGCCCGTTCCAGCTCCTCGCTGGTTTTCTTCAGTGTGCTCTCCAATTCACTCCTTGCTTGCAGCAGGTTCTCCTTCTCCTGCTCCAACTCACTCTGGGGTAAAAATTAGGGATGGATGGCATTAGGTAAGGAAACAGGAGGTTCACAAAAGGTAACAAACAAAAGAGAAAGACAGGAAACATTGGCCCTGTGAATTTTTAATGGTTGCATCTGCGTCCCAGTATTGTAGTATTCATTCATGCTAAAAACGAGTCCAGTTCCTTAAATGAATGGACTGCAGAGTAAAACAGCCACATTTGTCTCTGGGACTAGAAAATATTTTCACAATATTGTAGCAAAAGTTCAATTTTTTTGAAATGAGTATACACTGGCTCCTTTGTACATGACATTTTTTGTTCATAACTAAAAAGTCACTTTTACCACAATCAAAAAAAGCTTAATACAGCCGTCCCTGATTTTATTTACTAGTTAGGCTATGTAAAAGTCTCAAGTTAACTATAGTAAAAAGAATTTAGATTGAGGTAAATGCAAATATTAAATTAAAACCAACATAAATAAATCAAAATAAAAATACACCATCTCCACACACATATTCAATGCCCATAAACGTGCTATGTTCTTTTGTTGTTCATCACAGACATTTAAGAACACCAGACATGAGCTATAAAAACTGGTAGAGAAATTAAAGTCAATTCTACACAATCCTATTTTCTTTGGGCAGTTTACTGCCATTTAATCAGCTTGCAGTTTATATTTGCCCTCCTGACACAAACACTGGAAACAAATAAGTGAAGAAAATTCACCTTGAAACAAGTGAAAATGTTTCATCTTCAAGCTTATTACTTAACTCTCCATAACACGAGAAGCCATTGTATATATTCAGTAATTTGTTATAAATAGTTAAAAATCTAATGGCACTGTGTAACAATTCTATGCTGGCCCACGCTTTTTAAAATGGCAATGACAAAGTAGACTATTTCAATTATTTTGTAGACAAAGTAGTGCTTCCATGGTGACACTCACAATCCTGTGCTGAATGGAGGTTCGATCAATGTCCCGTGCCGTTTCCAGGGTTTTAACCTGGGCCTCCAGCCGAGCAACCTTTTCGTAGCTCTGCTGCTGCAGGCGCTCGCTTGTCACGCTCCACTCTTCTTGCTGTCAGGGTAGGTGAGGTAACATGGGTTAAATACTTTCCACATTATTTCCATGGATTGTGGGGGGGGGGACCCAGCAAAGTGATTTAGCTGCCAATCAGACAATCAATGTGTTTTCTGGGACATCTGTGGCTACACAGGGAGAAATTCTATGGTAACCTCATTATCTCAGCCATGGTCTCACCAGCTGCTGGATGAGTGCTTCTCTGTCAGCCACCTGCTGCTCACTGTTGTTCAGCTTCACAAGGCTCTCCTGGAATTGCTGTTCCAGAGTGTTGACCTTTTAGGGGTACAAAAGTGAGGGCCACACAGAAGATTTAGTTTAAAAAAAAAATTCTAAAACTCATAAAAGCACAATGTTGTGAGCAGAATGTACTATTTATGAGAACAACCACTTGAAAACTTCAAACACAACAACTCCATATGAAACAGATCCATTGCATAATTACATTTTACACTGTTTCACATTGAAGTTCTTACTCAGACTGCATAAAGGGGGTGTGTCTCACTCACCTGTGTCTCACTTTGCTTTCTGAGGGACTCCAGGCCTTCATCTTTGCTTCTGAGCAGCATCTGCAGCTCTGCCACAGTGCCCTTCAGCTTGGATATCTGAAAACGGAAGAGGAAGCACACAATCCCTGAGTCCTGCAGGCCAGGACAGTCAGTGAAGGTAAGGAGACACATCTAACACTCACCTGTGCCTTCAGGGAGCTGACCACTCCTGCATGGCTGGTCCGTGCCTCCAGTAGTTCTGCACGAGTCTCCTCAACTTTCTGCTCCAGGGCAGACTTCTGCACATGGGGGATGACAGAGAGCAGCATCAGGACTGCTTCAAGATTAACTCCATCAGTGTTTTCCCTTGGTCCTCCACTCCATAACCTTCACCTCTTTCAGCAGCTCTTCCAGGTGCTCGTCCACAGTCAGGTTGCCCTGCAGACGTCTCTCCAGGGAGGAGACCTTCTCTTGGAGATCCAACATCAGCCGGTTTTTCTCCTCTTCGGCCATGGCCGCCTGGACAAGACAGGGAGGGGAGTTAAAATAAATCCGTTGTATCAGGGAGGTCCCCACACCATGGAGGTTTATTAAACCCAGCCTGTGGTGTAGAGGTTACAATCACCACCTTGCAGAGGAGACCAAGGTTTGATTCCTTATTACTGCTGCAATACCCTTGATCAGGGAACTTTAGTCTGAATTGATACAGTAATATTTTCCTAGTTGTTTAAATGGGCAAATCAATAAGTCACTTTGGAGAAAAGCATAAGCTAAATGTAGGAATAAATAAACAACCCTGTCCATTCTTTCAAACATGGGACTAGCTGTTCTCTTATTGCATTCTTATAAATGTTAAATTGATGATCTGTATATTTAACAGATTATTTAATATTTATATATATTTATCAATGTATACTTTTTAAAGTTTAGATACGCACCATTACTTGAATTTTGTAAGGTTCAGATATATCTACATAAGGTAAAAACCCAGCTCATTGACAGCTGGAGATCATGGGGAAAGAGGACCAGGTCCACAAACTCACTTTCTGTTTGTGCTGCTCATACTGCAGCTTCAGGGCTTCGTGTTCGGTCTTCAGGGAGTGGAGCGATTGCTCCAGAATGACTGCATTGCTCTGTGACTGGAGGGAAAGACGGCAAAGCGTATACCAACGTTCACAAGGACACACACACATACACAGAGTTAGTCCATCAACAGCAAGGTGCAGCCATTAACAGTAATGTCATCACTAAAATACCCATTTATACCAGGTGACAACTGCTGGTGTCAGTTCCCCCACTGAGACAACAAGGACTCCTAACCTTCTCGAGGTCTTTAGAAACCTGCTGGATGACATCCTGGAACTCCCTGGTCCTGCCCTCCAGCTCAGAAACCTTCTTTTCTGCTTGCAACCTCACTCCCAACAGCTCCTCTCTGCATGATAAACACCCAAGCTCTATTCAGTGACACGTTAGCAAAGACATAGTTCTTAAATAAACAAAAAAACAAACAAATAAATAAAATTCCCTTGTATTGTTTCAGACTATTCCATAACCTGTCATTCCAGAATAGGTATTTTGGGGCCAGTTCCTCAGGCTTCATGAGGTCTTATAGACACCATCCTTGAAATTTGCTATTTGTCATAAAAGTAACAAATTACACTGCAATATCTCACTAAAAACTCTTCAGTGAGAAGAACTTGTGAACAACACCTCTCTATCTGCAGCTCCTCCTGAAGCCTGATGCTTTCTTGCCTCTCTTCCTCCAGCAGGTGCAGCTTGTCCTGGAATTCAGCTATCCTGTTCTGGGCAGCCTGGAGCTCTTTGGCCTTCTGCTGGAGCTCTTTTTCCTGGTGGCCCAGTAGCTCCTCCTTCCTCAGCAACTGGCCAGGAAAAACAGGGGTCAGAAATCCCAGTAGCCTAATCTTGTAAAATCACCATAATTCTAAGGTTTTAAGTCACAATAAGCAGCTGATGTATTATGCATTTCTTGGCTTTCTGAAGATTTTTTGTTCCTTAAAAAAGACTAATTCTTAATTATCACATTCAGTTGTTTCAGATCTGTTTCACTACTCACTTCTTTTAATTAGAGATTAATTCTACGGATCTAGACTGACACCAAAATGGTGTGGTTTTGAGTACATCACCTTCCCCGTAACTGACATTCCTTAGTTTTTTTTTTTTTTTTTAATTACTCATTTATTTAGTCTATTGGACGACACCTTTGATTACAGGAAATATAACACGCTGCAGTTGCAGTTCCCACAGCTACAATTTGGTATATATTCAACTGAGGATTCGTTTAAGTAAAACAAATTCTATTTTAGTACCAAGGGACAAAGAGCATCCTTTATTCATATGCGACATCAAATTCAGCAGGGGACACAGTGAAGAGATTGGACATTTTCCCCATTTTGACTTTTGCAGGACAACCAGACAGGAACACGATGGACCTGGAGGCAGACCTAGGGCCCAAGGCAAAATAAATACCATGTGCTTCACTTTGGCCAACTCTTGCTGCTGGAAGCCCTCCAGCTCATCCAGGTCATCCCTCTTCTGGAACAGACTGAGACTCTGTTCCATCATCTCATTCAGTCGCAACGAAAGTGCCGCCTTCTCCTGTGATGGGGTAGGAGGGTTAGTGAGCTGACCTGAAGTTTTCATTTATTTATACAGAGGAAGATTGAGTAACCTGCAGTAACGATTTTACCTTCTCCAGCAAATCCATCTTTTCCATCCATTCCTACAAAACACAAGCAGAGTTTAGACAAATTGAAATGCATGTAAAAAAAAAAAAAAAATTCAAAGTAAAATTACTCATCTGTTCATTTAGTAAATTCTCAATCGTAACTGTAAAAACCCACCCAATTAAATACAAATTGCATTTCTTTGTCACCTCCCATGTATAAAAAAAACAAACTTGGCTGAGCAGAAACAGCAGTCACCTGATCCTTCTTCTCAAGAGCCAGCGCCATGCCCTCTGCCATTTTGGCTCTACTGGCCTGGTACATCTCATTCTGGTCCTGGAGTTTCTTCATGGAGGCTGGAAAGGGAAATGCACAGTAACAGGACTCACTGTTGCCCACAACGCTGTAACCCTTAGAGCAAAAGTATGTACAGATACAGGAGAGCAAAAGACCAGTTGTAGCCAGATCAGGAGCAAGGCATCAGCAGGGTTAATTTTAAGAGAAAGATAGTTTTAACAGACAGAATACATTTGTTATACACTGGGTCCTCAACTTACGAACGCCAACAGAACCAGATATCTATCATAATTCATACTACTTACAAGTGACTTTGGAGTTGTACCACTAACTCACAATCAGTAAAACCATAGTAATATAAATGTCGTTTTTGCTAGTTCTCAGATATAAAATCTCGTTCTCAGATACAGAAGCTATAATAACAATACAGTGTAAGACTTATGTCAGTACTGTTGACATTCAGCTACAAGTGAAAATAATTTAAAATTACCAAAAATAAAAATGTCTTCTCCACACACTGCTGATTCGCCTCATAAACATGTGTAACATTCCTCCTCTTGTTATGGATCACCAACACACTAGACACAAGCTGTAAACACTGTAGAAGTGTGTTAAAGCAATCACACACATCTGTTCTTTTTGGATGCACTTTAGTGCCTTCTATCAGCTGGAAGACAATCATGGATTGTACTTATTCCTCTAGAAACAGGAATTTTAGAAAATAAAATGCAAAGAACTAATTTGTGAAGATGCAAACATCTTCCAATTTAACTCAACTGTTCGTAACACAAGGAGCCAGTGTACAAGTATCTTGTTACTTTTGTAAGGGAGAAAAATCCTGAATTATGGAGAGAGAGACAAAGAAACCGCAAATTGTTGGGTGCAGTGTGGCGAGTATGTAGCTGTGAAGTGCAACCATCTTGGTGGACACACTAGCGCTCTGCACACCTGCAGCAGGATGTTTCCAAGCAAGCCACCACTACATCATATGGACATGTAAGGGGAAAACTGGTCTAAGATTAAAGGAAAGAACAAGCAGGGTTCTTCCCTTTTTCCAGACGTGTAGCACCTAATATTAATAAGCTTTTTATAAGTATTCACATTTAATGTGTCTTAGAAAAATGCTTGTTATTCATGCTGCTGACTTCATATGTTTTAAAAAAGGTAAAAGCAAGACGGAATTTGCACAATACTATCCTTAAAAAGAGGTGTGTATTATCATAACTAACCTTATTTTTCTGACTAATTTATCCAAGATACCATTACAGCGATTAACTTTAACAACTTGACAGTAGCATAAAAGGGTATTTTTACTGTGTCAATTGAGAACATGTACATGTCTACAACAGGATATAAGGAATCAAACCAGGAACCTTCTAATTGTGACTGTCCTAACCACTACACTGCTTGCCAACTAAAAAATTCATATTTGCAGTCAAAGGTTAATTTTGATATTACGTCAGTGTGTTGGGGCATTCAGCAGTTCATAAATTGTCAAAATAATTAAGTGCAGTTGGGTGAGAAATAAGTCCCCTGAAATGAATGACTCCTGGGAGCAGATTACGCAACACTAGAAGACCACATTTCATGTCACTGTTGTGTTAGCAAAAATTGTATCTTAAAAGTCATTTTGAACACCTAAAACCAATCAGTGTTATAAAACAAGTGAGGCTGTGGGATCAAACTGGTTGTTCTGCCATGTGCATTCACTGCTCTAAAGTGAATCTCAAGTTTCCATGCATGAGCCAAAGGTCATGTTTTAATAATGATGGAAGCACAATGGCAGCCATGCAGCAGCCAAAGGAAGCACTGCCAGGACAAATGAGAGAAAGGGAAAAAGAGATGCAAGGAAGAGTAAGGGGTACGTACAATCCTGATGCTTTTCTAATGCAATTTCGAGCTTCTCTTTCATCTTCTGCAGAAGTCGAAGCTGCTCAGCGTAGTCTTGCAGTAGGGGTGTGGTTTGGGGTGAAGGGAAGGAGGGACCACAAGCATAAACACACACAGGATAGAGGGCAATGAGGGAACAGGGGTGAAAAGTAAAAACAGGGGACAACAGATAGGATAAACATGAGTGAGTATAAAATAAAATGGAGGAGAAAAAAATGATTTTCTTAAATGAGAAAACCATCCCAATTAAGAGGTTGTATGAAGGTAAGCCTTCCCTTAACCTCTGCTCAGGGGTATGGGGTCACACAGACAGGTGGTCTGAGGACAGAGGGCCACACAAGACAGGGTTGTAGGGAACAGGGGCATCTGCTCTACTCTAAGCACTACATCCCTCCAGCTGTAGAGATGTAACCAGCAGCATGGACTCTCCCAGGTCCAAAACATGCCCGCACCTTCTAATTTGTTGTGGCTGTAAACACTAAACTAAAACTAACAACGAGTGGGGTTTTGACCAGCTGGGCTTCCAAAGGCTGGGACCGAGGCTGTAGACATATCAAGATGGGGCCCAACTTACCAGAGAGCTTCGCCTCCAGTTTACGTATCTGGTCATTTCTCCTGAGCAGCTGAGAGGACAGGTCATCCCTGGAGCTGCTACCATCAGATGCCTGTGGGCAAGCACAAACACACATCACTCTCTAACAAATGTGACTCTGGAAAACCAACTGGAAATGATTCAAACTTTATAAGGTGGAATACGCCCTGTTTTAAGAAAAACAACACCTTCCAGAAATTCCTGAATCTTTACAATATAACCTATTCAAAGACTGCCTCAATGGTGTTAGGCTGTTATGCTTAAATCTAATTTGGTGTAAATACAAATTCTTGAAAACATACACAGCTAACACCTGCATGGTTTTAAATAAACAACCTTTAATGTCATACATTGTTACAGAAAGTAAACTGATTAAACACACGATAATCTTTGCTTTTTTCATATAAACAACATTGAGAGAGGGCACTTAGGTATTAAGCACACAGATCATGAAGGAAATGCCTGCTTAATATGAAATGTCTGCTGTAAAACTTTAAAAACTGCATGAAGCAATAAGCGTGGATGATATGAGGTTATGTATGCAATGTCAGAAACCCAAAGGTGGGCTATGATTAAAGAGATGACCCCCAAAGACAAAACCCTGAGGGATTGGGCTTCCACAGCCACAACACAGGGAAATGGTTCCCAGTAAAACACAGCTGTTTACAAAAAACAGAAACTGAGAGCGAGAGTGAAAAAATTCACTTCTGGACTACATCCATTTTCTTGGGCTGGGATGCAAGAAGACTCAGTGCTGGAGACCACAAACTGATGTCTGGGATGTTCAAAAACTAATGCCAGAGAAACAACCTTGAAACAAGCACGGTCTTCACAGGCCCTATAACTCCTTTTCTCCTCAGTGTCAGTCTCACAGCTTCCGCTTGTTACTTGAGATGGACTGACAAAAAGTTGTCAGTAAAACCACAGCTGAGGATGTGCGACCAAGCATCTACCATGTCTCCAGAGAAAGTTCTGCTTGAGTCCAATTTGGAGCACATTAATGCTGACACCCATGCCCTGTGACTGACAGGAGATATTTAATGATAAAGGCTAATGGAAGTCCATCTCTACCTTCAAGGCAACCTGAGGAATAAGAAATTGTTTTTGGGAGATGTATCTTTACTTTTCTTGATGATTTTGGCATCGCATATAAATATTCCTCCTTTTCCTTCCTGGAAGTTTTAACAGATCAGACATCTGAATTTTAAATATTCCCTACCAAAATCTCATAAACGGCATTCACCATCTTCCATTTTTAAAAGACAAGCTACTGTAAAACACTGGGGAAAAATATGGTGCAAAAAAAAGGGTGAATAAACATTTTTATCTAATTTGTTTAATATTATTTCCATTAAAAACAGTGAACTCAAAGAACTGTAAATTCTTTGAGTAAAGCAATGTCACAAGTTATCAAAACTGAGCAATGATTATTACAGTGCTGCCATCATAATTATTAGTTTTAGTAAGGTTTCATTTAAGGAGAACCCTTTACATTATATTAAATGTACATTGCCATCAAACTCATAAGAATTCTGCACAAATCTTAGGCCAGTAAGCACTGTAATCCATGTACAAGTTATTTCTCTGTTATGCTGTTTTGTTTCTGTTCTCCTGCAAACCAGTGTTGGCATTACTGTAATGAATACATATTTTAAACACACTTTTTATTTTTAAAGTCACCATTACTGTCCTATGTCATAATTACCTGCTTTCCCCTGCACCTCTGGAAAAAAATGTTCACTAGACAGCACAAAAGTGATTTGCATGATCTTAACATTTTCAAGCACTTCATGGTCTTGTGCATTTCCTCTGTAAAATACTGAAAATAAAATTGGCCAACAGCCAATTAGCACTCTACCAAACTAATTTCATTGCAGAAATCTGTTTCAAGGCAGGAAGTAACAGAGGAAACAGCAGTACACAATCATTTAGAAAGGTTCTTTTCCCATCGAATACTGACAGCTCTGTTTCATTAAAACAGTTTTAAAAAAAGGGCAATAAACATCAAATAATGAGGTAAACCAGAAATTTACTTTTTATCAGCCCCAGTAGGGGCTCTACCATTGTACCCTAGGATGCTCAACCAGAATTCCAACTGTATTATCAATACAGTAACTGCTTGTTCAATGCTGGGTTTTGTTGATCCACAGTCTACAATGGAACCACAGACCACAAGGCAGGACTATAGCTTAAATGGGACATCACTCCAACATAGGGCATTCTCAGACACCCATGCACTTAACTAACACACAGTAGGTTCCATTTAAGAATTACCAGTTCACCTGCAAAATGTATCTTTGGAATGTGGGAGGAAACTGCAGCACGAGAACTTTTTGTCTGAACCCACAGCCCAGGAACTGAAAGGTACCAGCGCAAACACAGAGCCACCATGTTGCCCTCAACCTGAAGTACCTCAGTACTGCAGTATAAAAAGTTAAAGGCGTAAAACCATAAGCTTCATCAGTCACACTGATTAGAGGTTTTCCCTCAATGAACTGCATTCAGCTTCAGCCTTTACTGTGAGAAGAGTGGACACTTACAAAATCGTCTCCTGAATCTGCGCCGACAGAAGTGATGGATTCCTTGCTGATGGAGCGGGGCATGCGGCCAGCAGGCCGAGGGCCTGTGGCCGCTTCCTCCGCTAACTTCTTCTTCAGCTTGGCAAACATGGCAGAGTCACTCTTCCTCTGCAGCGTGGTGATACAAGTACTGGTCTGTAGATCCCACTCAGTCTGCTACCTTCACCAAGGGACAGGACCTCATGACCTTTTCGCTACTGCCCTGCAACAAAGCAGAACGGGGCTGCTGTACACAAGAAAAAAAATACAAGGAGACTGGAAGAGTCCCGTGAAGAAATGAACTTTCATGCTTAAAAGGCTTGAGGCAGATGGTGCAATATTGGGGGGGGGGGTGCCATGCAGTCTGAAGAACCTGGGTTTAAATCCCACCTCCTTCCATAGTACAGCCTTGATCAGAATTCTTAAACTGCACTGATACAGTAAAAATTACCCAGCTGTATAAATTAGTATTATATTCAGACCTACACCAGATGTTTCACTCAGAAGTGTGGCAGGACATCACAGGGTACAACTAAAGGGACCAACTCCATATTAACAGTGAACACTAAAGGAATTCAAGTGTTTTTCACAAATACTGTGTTCAGCAAAATTCACTTTTAAAGCTCCTGTCAGTAATTCAGATACATGGCAGTCCACGTCAGAGCAGCTCAAAAACCGAAGACATTTAATGTATACAACAAAGGCTGCGTTCCGGAGCATTTTGCCACTAATATGGCCTAAAATGTACTGTACGAAACCCGAGCTGTGCGATACAAACTGCGATATTACGACTAAATGTCTGAACCTCCCCACCTCTAACCGAGAGCTCGGCAGCAGGAAGTATAGAGCCGCGATTATGATTGACAGTTTATTTAGACGACTATGACCAATCATATGCCTCTCAATGGCCGGAAGCGTACCAAAAGAGGCGGGTATTAATTCCCTCTCCAGACCGGACTGCTGCTGAGGCCGTAGGACTCCTTAAAACAAATCTCGGACCCCTGGATCCGTGATGTCCGACAGACAATTCGTCACGCGTTTCTGTGATGTGAACCGGATATAGCTTCCGATAACGGCGAACAAGACAAAAAGCTTTTTCAAAAAAGGCACCATCTATGTACAGCTGTTACACATCACCTACATACAACCAACCCAGAACTAGTAACTATCTGGTCATTTGTGCTTGACTCCTGGTTACTTCACTTAGCAATCTAGTTCAGCGTCAACACTATAGACTGGACACGTTTCACCTTATACTACACGCATCTCACAGGACACATATCGAAACATACTAGGCATCTGGGACCATCTCTCCGAAAACACATCTCACTGCACAGTCAAAACATCTCACCGGGCACATCTCATTGGACACACACACATTGTAAATTCCTTCTCCCACTTTGTCACAGAAACGCCATCCATTCTGCAGCGACTTGTCATACAGCTTTATATCAGTACATACAGTGTTATACCAGTGCCACAGCAGTTCGGGATGTCAGACTAAATTATTCATCGATAGTCCACCGTGCAGCAACCAAAGCTACGGGCGCTTACCAGGCGAAGTCCAAAAAGAAAGTGGCAAATCCGCGGTTCATTTCGTTTTAAATATGATCCACAGTAAAAAAGAGTTTAATTACTGTGCCCACAAGCAGGGCTCGCTGTATTTGTTATTGTTATTAATTCCTACCAACTTCTGTGGACATCTTGAGAGACCTCATTAGTGACACTGCTGACGTTTCGCAAATGCCGTCACAGCCAAAGGCTTCGTTCATTGGCTAATTTGTGTCGTAGGCGGGGAAACCCCTATTGGCTAACTTTCTCGTCATTCAGCAGTAAATCTCGGTTAACTAGTTAAATACCAGGTATAGAAACATGCCCGAATAAACATGCTCTAGTTAAAAATTCTATATATCGGTCTGTTTATTTTATTTAAGCAATGAAGCATTACACTGGAACAGCTTGTACTGGGCTTACAGTATCTTATATCAAAAAGCTTGTTTCTAGATGTCTGATTTTATCTGCAAGAATTATGAGCAACATTAGGTCACATCAGTAACATCAGTATATACAGGCAGAGACACTGAGAGACTGCAGCACGTCAGTCTGAATGGAGCAAGAGGCTGGAGGGTCAGATGCGTACAGCGCATCACAGGTGTGATCCTACAGGACAGTCTAATAGGTTCCACAAGGGGGTCCATACATTACAAAATTGCTTTTTCTTACTGTGTAAGTCAACTGGGTGGAAATTAAACACTTCAGACATACACATATTTCCAAAGGGATTTTCAGTTGTTCACCACTGCATTCAGATATATTTCATTGCCAAGTATGTCAGAATAAATAAGCATCTTTCCATGACTTCTTAAAGAAGCGATTTTGAGTTTTGGGTTAGCAGCAAAATAGATGGTGACAAATCCAGCATTATGTTAATGGTCAATGAAATGGTTGTGTGAACTCCTTTCCAATAAGATTGTTTCTTATCGCAGTCCCAGAATAGGTGTACCAAAGTGCCAGGAACAGCTTTACATTTAGAACACATCTGCAATGTCCCCAGAAACATCCTATGGAGACACACCAGGAAAAGGTAAACTCTATGGATGAAGCTGAAGTTTAGCTCCCAATGCCAAGAGGGGTGCAGGCTGGGAAAAGTTTTGGACATATAGCTCACCATTCATGGTCACTGAGAGACATGTCAAAGTCCTGTTCCCATGTCTCCCTTAAAGCATCATAGGAGTTATTGCCAGCACTTGTTAAAGTGGAATAAAATGGCAGAATAAAGCCTCGAAAAAAGTTGTTTCTTCACTTCAGTTAATTCTCTCCAAAGTCTGTTCTGCTTGTCTGAGATGTAATAAAATTATCAAGTTGTAGATATTTAAAGCAGTCTGTTCTGGGTACACCAAGTTTAATTCTTAGATGTTCAAAGCTAACTATTGTTTGGTTTCTGTTCAGACTATACAGTATGCTAAGGATCATATTTGTTTTATTCAAATATGTTGAAAATCGTTTGAATAAAAGCAATGATATGAAGTCAGAGTTGAATATTTATTAGACCTGAAATAAGGTTTTTTTTCATGACTGAATCGCATTATTGCACATCATGTATGTGTCTATGGCTGCTCTACAATGGACTGGCATCCTATCCAACATATAGTTTCCTAGCCAAGCACCCAGTGATTCTAGGATAGGCTCCAGACAGCTAGGAGTCCCAGGCCCAGACTTATAATTGGGCTAATCTGGGCCACATCCTGGGGCCCTGGGACTACAGGCCCCCCGACATTTATCTAAATAAACGGATGAATACATTTATTTGAATATTTTTGTTTCATTCTTATTATTTTACTATTACAGCATGATTTATTCTTTTTTAAATTATTCCTGACTGTGTGAGGCTTCTTTAAATTTAAATAAAGTATGCAAATTATGTTCAAACTGTAAAAACTGCTGGACAGTAGTCACATTCCAATGAATGAAGTGTTTTAAACTAGTTATATGTCTGTTATGGTTAGTTTTGTATGTTGAATACTTTAAGATTCTGTCAATCAAAGGGTTGCAAATTATGGTGTTACTCAGCTAGTGGAGGCGCCTGACGCTTTGAGAAGAGCTGCGTTTGTAAAATGTTTGTCACAACATGTGCAAACACCCATTCATGTGCTCATGCTCTTATCTTTGACTGTTAATCAAATTCCACAAAAATGTATAATAAATACTTGGTGTTGGTGTGTTGGCTCACACTGACATGGTAAGTAGCTAAAGCCAGTAAAACTTGTGTGCACATTCACTGTGCTTATAGCAAAAGGTTTTAGGAGACCTGTTATGGTTATCAACCACATCCCACTTTCAAATGACACATTTATAAAATATCAGTTTTTATTAGCTCACAGCGTTTTCTGTCTATAAAATGAAGAGCAACGTGCTATAAAACCTCCTCTGTGAGACTACACCTTTATGTGTGTTTTGCTAGTGTCTTCTTTATATTTACACAAACACACACACTGTCTATCTCTCTCTACCACAAACACACTCTCTCACTCTTTCACCCCACTCACACTCTCTCAAAGTGGATGGTTGATATGCAGCACTTTTAAGTTTTAACACTTTACTGTGTTACACTTCACTCTCTGTTGAGGGATCACTTGCTGTTACTATGTAGTAGCACAGTTGTTAATAATAACTTTTGACATTTCACACATTTTTCTTCAAGGACCAGCTCTTTTTATGTGATAGTCACTGTTCATGTATAGCAAATATTTGTAATTATATACATACTATTAGGCTTCATATTGCACAGTGTTTGAGGTTGGAGCAGTTGTAGCTTTTTATATTATGGTGTAGGTAGGACCCCAACAATGGTTCAAACCCAGAGCCCTCACCTCCCCAAGTCTGGCCTTGACCAGGACAAGCAGTTAAGGGTAACTGATGGACAGATAGACGGATGGAAAATTATTCCACATACTAAAGCATCTAGACAACAGTTCTGTAGCTAATGAACATAAATGTTTATTTTTTCAAAGGAATCAGTGAAAACAGTGTAATAAAAAATTATATGTATTGCAATTATTTGTTTTTTTGTCTATTTATTTTTTCTTTCTTTATATCAGTTAATTACACCAACAAGAAGACTACATTGATAACAAGACAAAATTATGACAAAGACAGATAGGAGAAAACAACAAGCAGTGAAAGTAATAATTCTAGAAACCCTTAACTTATAAAGAAAGAGTATTCTGAGCATTTAAGCATTTATTTTATATCTTCCCACAATAGTAGGAACATCAGAAAAATATCTCTACTAACCTAGTAGCCCCACAAATGATGCTAACAAAAAATTTTGAAATGTAATATCAATACAGCAATTGTGTGAATTTTTTTGTGATACACACGGGCACTTATACAGTGGAAATGTGTTCAACCTAAAAATAAGTTTTCTAAGCAGCTGCTGGGTTTGCAGCAGCTGTTTGTTGTATAGCAGAACTGAAAAATATACTTTTATTATACCTCACTTAGTTACACGCATTTGACTGCTGATATGATTCTTTCTCACATAACTACACTGCTTTGACTGTTTTCACCTTTTATCGGATAGCCATGGAGCAACATGATATTGTTACACACAGAGAATGAGAATCCGACAACAGACACGGATTTAACTGGAAATCTATATATGACTCACAATTTTAATTTCTTCATTTTCGTTTTCAAAGTGTCAGTGAACAAGTATTCGTTCCTTTTAGTGTTCAGAGACCTTGGAGACAAAATGTCTCAGAACACAGTACACAGCCTCTTCTGTCATCATCAAAGTCAGTGGAATGTTTTATTTGGCCTCAATCATTCTCATGAGATTTGAGTCTTGGTATAAAGCCACAAATATAAACTAAAACATCAACAGACCCTAAAAAGATAAAAAAAGATATTGAAATTAGTCTCAGAAAAGGGAAGAAATAGATTAAAGGACCAGAACACTAGTCTTTGATCAAGAAATTACATTGAAGCAAAAATTAAACTGTACAGTAGGGGCCTAACTCATTTTTCAGATATTTTTGGTTCTGATAGGGATGATAGGGACTTAACTATATATCATTTTTAAGGCAGCAGATCCAGCAATGGCTGTAAAACAAAGATTATTGGATTATGGAGTTAGTGGTCAGTCAAACAGCACCAGGATCTGCTAAAGCACAATACCTACCTTTTAAATTTCCCTAAATAAAGAAAGGCTTGGTTAGTTTTTTAATTATGACTCATTCACCATTTTACATATATGGAGGGTATGTAGTGCTCTTTCAGTTGCCAGCAAAGGTCAAAGTCAAAGGAGAAACAGGTCACATCACATTCACAGGGCAGGATGGGAGCGCTGGAGTGGCTGGCTTTACAAAAGTGTCAGGATGGTGTCCCAGTGCATATAAAGCACAAATACAAATGTATATTATATTTCTACTTATGGTAACGTCTTCCTTTTTATTGTATTTCTTTTTATAAAGAATAAAAAAACAAACTTGCTAAAAAAAACACAGTATGTGCATATATAACAAATTTGGCACCTATTAGATGTCTGATTTTCATGATTCATATACATGGGATAAGAATGGCAGGATTCTGACCAGAGATCAGTAACAAGAATGTAAAAGTTATTAGCTGGCTTTTACCCAGAACTGTCACCAATAGTTAATTTATCAGTAGTAATCAATAATAATTCTTAGTTAATCTTTTAGTATTGAAAAGATTATCAATATAATCACATCAGTGTGTCTGTGTAGTCCTATAGATGCCTATCTGTGTGCAGGACCAAATTATTACAAACTGCAATACAAAACTGACCATGTATATAAAAATATATTCTAATGATGATCAGCTATTATTAAAATAGAAAAGATGTATACAAATGAGAAAATGAAAATAACTGGACCTTCAAGTCCACAACCCTTCAAAAATCAGTGCAAGAACACAAAAGGAGACTCTGAGCATCCGTTGGGGCGGGGGTCAGTAGCCATCCAGTGTGCTGCTTAAGAAAAGGTTCTGCACATCCAGCATGGCTGCCAGCTCCAGCACGCGCTTCTGCAGCAGGCCATTCTCCACTATGTCCACCTTGGGCAGTTGTGGGTAGGACTCCGGGAAGCTCCGGGAATCCTGCTTAACATACAAGCACACAAGGCCTTCAAAGTCAAGCAAAGAGTGCGACAGTGGGAGGGAGAAGCGAAGTGCGTGCCCTAACGCTAACAAGACATGTTAACATACCCGGAACAGCTTGTGCAGCCTCAGGACTGCTGAGCAAAACACGAAACGGATCAGAAGCAGACGTAGGAACTCGTCCCCGTAGAACTGCAGGAAAGCCTGGTCTACAAGGGAAGGACAGAAAGAGACAGAGTGGGACAAGTTCGGGGTTGGACATGCCTAGTGTCAGCAACATGCACACATTGAGGAAATTCGACAGTGCGTTAGTCTGGGGTCTGTTTATGGGCTTCACTTTAAAAATAGCACTGTCTAAGAAAACAAAGCTTCAAAAGAAAATTAAAATCAAATAATACTGGGTGTGGTGGTACCTATGCCATGACAGCGGGTGATTATCTGGCCTACTTCGTGGTACACAAGGTGCAGGAGCTCCTGGGCCTTTTCCCACAGGCCTAGCCGTAGGCTGCCCAGGCCGCACACGGACAGGAAGGCCACCAGTGGACTGTACAAGAACAGGGTGAAGAGGCTGCCGCGTTGCGACTGGTCTGGTAAACAACAAGGACTACCATTTACTGCACATTCAAACATCAGCTGACCTGATACAATCTGAAAATTTTCATCAAGTGATTAGTTCAGTACTGAAACCACGGCAAATATTCAGTTTAAAATGCCCAGTATCTACACTTCACTGAGGAGAAAACGTATAAGCAACATGACTAGACAGTTTAAAGCACAGGAGCTGTTATTTATTATTACCTGGACGTGCTTTCTCACTTCCCACACACACATGCACACACATGTAGAGGCATGTTCCCTCTGCCACACACATACTGTACACACATCCTGACGTAAGACATGCTGATGGGTTTTCTTCAAGAACTAGCTTGCTGTGCAGTTGACGTTTGTGTTGGTTTTGTGTTCTCAAGTGTAATTACACTCCTTTTTCTTGGTGAATCACTGCACAGCTTCTCGTTTTTTTCATGGGCGTGAACTTTATCAGTGGAATCTATCATAGATCACAGCTGACAGACCTCCACTTGAGTTGTGTATTACAGATCCACACAAAAAGATGCTCTTGTAAAAAGAGGTGATCAGCTCTATATCTCTCATTAAATAAAGAAGGTTTTGGGCTGTGTTTTTCACTCTCAGCTTATGCCTAACCTTAAATTAATAAACCTATTATTATTATTATTATTATTATTATTATTATTATTATTATTATTATTAACCGTTGTTATCTGCAAGGACAGTTATATGCCTAAAGTGAGCCAATATGGAGTTACAAAATTTTATGTGGTCCTTGGGCCAAAAAAGTTTGCCCACCCCTACCTTATAGACTGAAAACAGCTCAGTCCCTAGACGTGTTCTTTTTTGTTGTCTAAAATAAATTTTAATAAATAATGATACTTAAAATGGTAACTTGAAAATGACTAATACAAACCAAAGGGAACTTTAAGTTGAAGAGATGTTTGTGTGTGCATGAGTGTGTGTTAGGAACGTGCCTTGGATACTTTTGGGGTACACCGTGGGGGAGAGCAGGCACACCAGTGGCTGTCCAAAGAGGTTCAGGAAATTCTGCAAAAAAAAACAACATTAGTGTGCTCATAATCATAGCAAGACGGTGCACTGCATTTAAACAACCTTCTCCAACTCATCGGCTTACACAGGACACCAGATGCACTGAAAAAACACATATTGCGATGTTTTTTGGTCAAGGGTCATCTACTTTAGTGCTGTGCTTCGGTCATTATGGGTGGAACACATGTCAATCCATTATAATAATGGAGCAGCAGGAGGTGTAGTTGTTAGAGGTGTCCAACTGTAGTCTGAACGATTTTGGTTTATATCGCATTCTTGTTGTAATTCCCTTGATCTAGTTGCCCTAAGCTAGCACAGTAAAAGCTGCCCAGCTGTATAAAGGAGTAATTCGTTGCAAACAGTTTAGTGTGACTTACAAACGTACCCCTATAGCACCACCTCCACCTATTATTCACAGAATAGCCCGCAACAGGTCATGTCACCGGGTCACTTGCTACAGTCACTGTCGTATGGCACAGAATATTTTAAGTATTTTAAAAAATGTTATGAACATACTGTGCTCTGGTAAACAATGCACTAGTGAATTATTTAATAATGATGTAGATAATGTACTGTATTGTGGCCAGAAATGAAACAAAATGGGTCAAAAACAAATGTTTAAAAAACAAGTTACTGCATGGTGAACTCACACTTAATCACTGTATCATGAGTCTGATCCAACTTGTGACCAATTCAGCACAACCAGGCTGTTGGTTCATAACCCTGTTGTAAGTCCAGGACTAGCTGCATAATTTTGCCCTTAGATTCTCTGGGATCAACTTTCAATTGCTAAAATAGGTTACTTTCCTACTTTCTAAACACTATAGTATTTCTACTAAAGGAAATATATTTGTAAGATATATTGAGCTGTAAACAAATGCACCCTGTTAGAAAAACTGCCAGTATTAAAAAAGAGCAGATTTTTTGTAAATACCCAAATAGCTTCACATTTGCACACCAGATGGGGTATACAGTACTGTGCAAAAGTCTGAGGCACCTGTGGGAAAAATGCTATAAAGCGAGGACGGTTCCAAAAATAATGCCATGAATACTTATTAATCAATAAACCTTCTAAAAAGTGCAGTAGACAAAAAAACCTCAACCAGATCAATATTTGCCTTTAAAACAGCATCAATTCTCTTATGCAAACTTGCATGCAGTTTAAGGTAGAGGTTGATCGGTTCTTCCAAACATTTTGAGGAACAGTTCTTCTGCAGACTTTGACTGTCTCTGCATGTCTTCCCAGACTGACTTGATCATGTTGAGATCAGGGCTCTGTGGGGACCATACCATCTGTTGCAGGATTCCTTGTTTTTGCTGAAGATTGGGTGTTTGAGGTCATTCTCAGGCTGCAGAATGAATTTGGGACCAATGAGAAACCTCCCTGATGGTAGATAAGAATCTACCTGTACTTCTCAACAGACGTTGAAGTTTCCTGCCTAAGACTTTTGCACAGTACTGTAAGTACAGGAAAATGCAATTCCATTAGAATTAGTCGACAAGATAGTCTAATTCTGACCTTAAAACTAGCAACAAAACAAGTCACACAGTTGATAATTTTGACGATTACTGTTTTCCTTGCAATAATATGCTGATTAATAAACTGAATTACAAACTGAACTAACAAGCTAACATAAGAATTTAGGTTGCACACTGCAATCTTATTTTTTCATCATCTTTCCTTCCAGAACATTCTCACCTTGTAGGCCGCGCTGTTGGATGAGTCCACAATGACAAAGAGGGGCTTCCTGGTGAACGGGTACAGGTCCCCTGGGTGGAGACTGAGACACGCCAGTGATATAATGCCGTTGTTTTCGAGACGGACCAGTGGAAAGAACACTGCTTATACTGAGCGACTTACAGAGAACAGTAGATGGAGTAGTAGTTAAAGAACCAGATTTTTGAGCGTAAGGATGCTCACTCACCTTACATGTGGAGGCTCCGAGGATGATGTTGTTGTTATTATTTAATGGTTTGGTGTGCTATTCAGGTTGTACCCTACCTCACAGCCTGTTTCCAGGATAGGTTCTGGACTGCTGTGACCTTGCATTTAACTAGTTGTTTTTGATAATGGATGTCTAGAAGCTGCTGCTGTTGATGATGGTGACTATTATTATTATCATCATCATCGTCCCTTCATATATCCATTATCCTTAACTGCTTGTCCAGGTCATGGTTGCAGCAGTCCAGAGACAATTCCAGGGCACCGTACCAGGAGAATATATCCTAGGTTCTTATACAAGTTCCTGCCCTTGGCAACTATACTCTCTGCTCTAAAGCTAAGTAAAGTATTCAACGTGAATAGCTCAGAAACATATCAATACATATATAGCAAATGGGTAAAACTGTGAAAAAAAACCCACAGAAGTGATTGTGAAGTGAAGAATTGTGTCACACCATTTTGAGGTGCTAAGCGCGACAAAACCCAACAGTGGTTTGAAACGTGACTGTGAAGTTTTAGTCAAAACCCCTGTGCCCTCTCACCAGTGCATCTCCTTCTGTGCCTGGCTCCGCCGCTGGATTGTCTCCCCGTTGACTAGATCACGGTTGTTGCTGGTCAGAATGCCCCCAAGGTCATAAGGGCCTGATCAGATAGGCAGAGGTTCAACACATGCTTTACTCTGTGCACATTTAAATGGAACCATATACACACTTTGTCCAAACAAATCTGCGTTATGCACAGGCAGTGATGATGCCACACAGAAACAACTGCACTCACTCTTACTGAGCTCTTCGCATGAAAGACCCGCAAACTGGAAAACTGCAATCTAGATGATGCATTCAATAAATGTTGAAACCCAAACTCTATCAAATACCTTATTGGGGTCCTTTAGACAGGTATTGTTCTTCTTCCAAGAGCTTTTGAGAGCCTGGAGATTTTTTATCCCAAACTAATAATAATGATAACTTCAGATCTTACACATGCAAGCTGAACAGATGTTCTTTTGGTCACAAGTCTGGTTCTTTAGCTCCAATGGCTGTTCTCTGCAAGCATGGTCTCATTCAGACCCAAACAAAGAGGTAAGGGCCCCTTATTTGGGACTGAGGTAATGTCCACATCATTTCATACAAGAAAAATCAATGGTCTCTAATGGCCTTGACACATCAATAGGACTCGACACAGGACTTTCCAGCACACGGGCAGGGGAACGATCAATTTTGAAGAGCAGAATGGAATTTCCATGAACATGACCTGATCGCTGGACCTGCTGAACCATCTTGGAGCAGAATCTGCTTTCTGCTGCAACTCATCCAGAAAATAGAGACCTTATTGAGTGGGGGTTACTAACTAGTCAGATTGCTAGGGAAATAGCACAACTGGGGGTCCTGCAGGAAAGGGGGGAACTTGTGCTCCACGATACCCAGTCAGATTACCAAAAGGAACATTAGCGCACAGGACGGGTGTTTTGTAAAATCTGAAGTTTAATAGTTGCTGTAAAGAGGAAGCATGTGGATAACAGTAAAAGAGAGGGGGGATACAGCAGTCGCAGACGGGGATGCCAAGCGGATCAGAATGGAGGAGGGTTTCCTCAGAGAGCAGCAGACGGAGGTAACAGATCGCATGTGTGAGACAGGTGAGGTGGGTTATGAGTTATGTCAGATGACACTGCTGCGTACCTTGATATTCACCACGTCCAATGGGGAACACTCCTGTGGCGGACAGGTAGAGGAGGAGAACGCTGTTGGCTGGCAGCTCCTAAACAGCATCAACCAATCAAACCAAAATACAGACATTAGCTGTTTGATATTTTCAAGTCTTGTACCACTGAAATTATTAAGGGACAGTCAGTTCTGCAACAGCACAACAGCTGTTACCCCAATTCATATAATAAACATAAGTTTCAGTGGGGGGAAACGGAAGTTGGGGCTGAACTCATGTCCCTCATATATGTATGGTACCCCTCTAACTGTTGTAATTTATATGCAAAATACATTATTCAATGTGTTATAGAAGAACTGACTAACTTGAAACACTATGCAAATACAGGTCCTGTTTTGCAGAGCTACAGAGAACCAGCCGATTTAATATATTGTCTTTACCAATCCATTTCTGAGGTTTTAGATAGATGGGCTATCAAACAACACAGCAGCAGCAGCAGCAGCAGCAGCAGCAGCCTGTTTGTACTGAGAGGGAACACAAGAGGGAAGGAGTCACCTGGGAGCTGTGAGACACCACTGTTCTGGCAGCCTCAGTGGACAAGCAAAGGCCATTCCACCAGTATGTGCTGCACACCCCCAAATGTGCTGCAGTTCTCAGAACAGAACTCAATATTGTTCCACTGTCTGGAAAATGTGACCAAGTGCTCAGCTGCAGCAGAACAAAGCTGACACTACTCCATTGAGGGTTCCATATTTGAGCTGGCCACGGTCATTCATTTGTATATTACAGACCACTACAGGTCTGCCAGCTGCCTGCATGTTGTGGTCACTAAGGCAAAATAGTGTAGCAATGTGATGCAAGCGGTTCAGCAAATAACAAACAATCGGCACTCATAGAGATTATAAATAGGTACAATGCAAAACACACCCTTAAAACCGTCCTGTCAGAATAACAACCCTCAGCTTATGTAGTAAATATCTTGGCTTGTTAAATATGCAACTGTTAGTTCTTGTGCTTGGAAATTCAGTTGTTTACTGTTTACAGTTTGTTGGCTGCCAAGTGACAGAAAGGTGGCAGCTCTCGTTTCCTCCTGGCGTAAAGCATGCAGGCTCCTGCAGACTGTGTGGTGGAGGTGGTTCACTGCTAGTGGCTGAGGAGATGGGCCTGAGCTGTGTAGCACAGAAACTAACTAAGAAAAACAAATCTGAGTTCTCCTTAGAGTGTAAAGGCCAAAAAGACAAACATGTGGGCTCATGGCAGGGTTGAATGGAAATGAGTTAAATGGACTGACTGTTGTGATTAGTTTGTTTTCAGAGAGGTGGGGCCAGGAAGAGAGGGGTGGACCTTGAAGGAGGCAGACAGGAAGGTGTACAGCTGGCTAAAGGTGGGCTTGTAGAGCAGGTACTTGTGGGGGTTTTCTCTCTTGGCTGGCTTCTCACTGGGCTCCTGTAGGAAGACAACAGGGGTAAATTCACAGTGTCCTTTTTGAAAGCTTGTGAGCACGCATGTGCATGTGTGAGCGTGTGTTCCCATGTTTTTGAATTGCATTCTGGTATCTCTGCCCCATCTCACCAGCTTAGTGGACTGTACAGCCAGGTTCACTGGCTCCCATTCCAAGACCTGGAGCATGCGGAACATATCGATGGTCAGCTCGCTGAACTTCACCTGGTCCACAAACCAAAGGGGATGCTTCATCACGCACTTTTTCAATACTGCACACTACTGTTACCTTAGCAATGTATCCATTTTTGACCATATTAAAGGATTAATTTGCATACTTTCTGAACTAAAACACCTCTCTACACTAAGAGTACACACTCGGGTAAATGCATTAATTACCAAATAGAACAAATTCATCCCCTTGTCTCAAAGGAAAAAAATGGACCTCATGCATCACAGTCATTCATCAGGAAGACTGCTCCATTCCACTGGTCCTTAGTTCCTAGCAAGGGGCTCTACCTGGTTGTTGCAGTTGCCAACGATGAGGACATCTGCCAGAGCAAGCTGGCCAACCACCATTCCTTGCTCCAGTTGGGGCACACCCCCCTCCGGGAGTCGGCTGGAGATGGTCACCACTGCGTTGTCATTGTTCAGGACCATAACAGGGTCTGCCTGCACAACACACAAAATTGCACCATGAAAGTACAAAGAGATGCACACCGGTGTCTCTATATTCACACTATATGCATTTCCTCATTTGTAGCAGTCATAAAGTAACACTCACCAGCCCAGAGATGAAATCTGGAGGTTTTGCATTATCCTCACACCTGATTTTCGCTGTCCTAATCTATGGATGTGGACAGACAAAGTGTCATACCTCCACAAAAGCAACCACCTCCTGTAGCACAAGGTTCCACTCCAGCTGGTCCTCCGTGGTGAACTGCTGGCTGTAGTCCTCAATTTCATCTGACAGCTCCTAAACACAAAAGTAAGAACTCAGTAGAACACATCTTGTTCACCTTGAAACAACGAAAAAGTGGCTACACACAAACTTAAGTCCAGCAACACTTAACCATAATCTTAAATTTTTCACAATATAAACTTATAATTTATAATTATAAATTATAGTGAAATCGGTTCCTCACCTTGACCAGCACTTTGACCATATCCAGCTTGTTGAGCAACAGACAGACCACGATGAAGCGGGCATAATACCGCAGTTTTTTCACCACCAGCTCAGGCCTGGAAAGTAGCGTAGCAGGTGAGGAACCACACTGATGTGTTCTGACACCCCTAAGCAAGGCATTCTGAAATGCTTTGCATGATATATAATGAAAGAATGCAGAGAATGCAACTTTGTTCTTTACGCAGCTGAGAACATGTGAGTCTTAAGCCTGGATTTAAAGGTATCCAAAGCAGAGACAATATTCTGGACTTGGTTTGAAATTAGATTTTCTCTATTTTTAAAAATATGGTAGGAATTGTGCACATTTGGTGGAAAAAAAGTGAAACTTTAGTGGCTCAGAAAACATTTTTACTTTTAAATTAATGGCTATTAAGAGGAACTTTTATGGAATTTTGCCTTAAGAGCAGCTCTTCAGGAATGAACTATGTTTGTTATGTAAGTAAAGATTATTTTAAAAAAATCTCTGTTACTTACAGCAATTATGATCAAGGGGCTGCTGAACATCAATACAAGTAAGAGGAAATTCCTAGAAGAGAAAGCAGCCTACTGTTGTCTCACCTTCTCTCCTTGCTGACCTGGTAGTAGTAGGACCTCTGCCTGATGGCAGAGTAGAAGGAAAAGGCTTCATTCAAGTAGCTGGTCTCAGACGTGCGCAAGCTAGTGGCCAGTGAAAGGATAAACACAGCAGGGTAACAGACACTTGTCATAGTGGGAGGCAGACAGAAAACTCAGACAAACTCCCAAACACAGAATCATATTTATACGAATAGATAAAATTCGGAGGGTTGAAGCAATCGGGTTTCTTACTAGTAGTGGTAGTAGAGCTGCCCGATTTTGGAGGCCACCTCCCCAATTTGCCACCTTTTCAGGCCATAGCGAGTGTCCAACACATGTCTGTTAATTCAAAGCATTTGGCTGTTTATGGGATGTCAAAGAGGAGAACATATTACCTCATAATAAACAGTTTTAGCACCACAGCTGTGAAATAGTGACTAATAATGGCATTTTAGTTTTTCATACAGTGTTATTCTCTTTTTTAGAATATGACTCTATTTCATACTTTTTAGGGATTGCAAACAGGTGCAGTGAGTAGCATTGGTGCTTCAAATATCCTGGGCAATGGGTTTGGATGTGGGTTTCCCTCTGGCTCTGTCTGTGTGGAGTTTGCCTGCTCTCCCTGTGTTCCTGTGGGTTTCCCCCCACAGTTCATATATATGTGATTCAGTTGAACTTGTGACTTTAACTTACCACTAATGTGTGTGAGTGAATAAATGCGCGACTGCTCTGTAGTGGACTCGCATCCTATATTTACAAGAGAGACTCAACTGCCAAGACTCTGCGTGGGACAAGTGGTTATAGATGATGGTAAGATTGATTTATTGTCTATGTACCAGATTGAAATTCCACTCACAAGGAAACTGCTGAGTTGTGCTCCTCAAATGGTCCTCTACAGAATCACTAAACAAAATGTCGACTAATATCTGCAACCTGACAACCCAAAGCACCTGAACAAACAATGTATGGAGCTGGCCCAGTAGTCAGTTTGAACCCTCAGCTGGACTTAAAGGAAATCCCGCCACAGATGAACAACGCCACTTGCGTAGAATGTATGCTACAATATCCATCCACAGGCACCTTTCACAGCTTCTACTGCAATTATCTTTTTGTAGGCTCCACACCTGTGCTGCTGCTGGAACTTCCACAGCTTGGTGTAGACGTCAAACGTGCGTCCAAAGTAGGACTGCCACTGCTTGTGGCCGTACTGCGGCAGGTCTCTGAGGAAGGAACACAAGAGAAATATCCCATCCAATTCCATTCCAACCAGCAGTGGTACTCTAGACCTTTGTCTTTCCTGGAGCAGGACCAAACCAGATTTTTACTGTCTTTTCATAGGAATATGATCGGTAAAAAAGCAGTTTTTCCTTGTTGTATGACAGAGTGTGTGTCAGTCCATGTGACTGCAATGAGTGCTGGAACGCCCTCTTCCATTTTCCTCTTTCGTTCTGGTTTGCTGAGTAACTCAAGGGTTCCTCATTATCATATGGTTATTACCATGGATACACATCTGGAGGCACACAAGAAGCTTAACAGAGGCTACAGAAATAACACGCGTGCACATGCAAACACACACAAAGACACATGCATACATTCGATTTGAACACATAGACAAAGACACACATTCCCAGCTGATCTCTCATAAAGGGCATCCAAGGGTAACTGAGCAAGAGTGGCAGCATCCGGCAGAAACATCTACAGAGAGAATTCAGCTCAGTGCCAGTGTACAAAATGCTGTGTGTGTGTGTGTGTGTGTTGGGGGGAGGTGGTTCAGTATACAGTATGTGTTAATGTACATTGGATCCTTGTGCTAAGAATGTTTGAGTTAAGAGCTTCCAAAAACACAAATATTTAATGTTTATTTATGTACATCTTTTTTATATATTTCCTTATTACATTTTCATTTGCCTAATTTGAAAAAAAAAAATTTGCACAGCAAAAAAAAACAGTGCCTGCTCTTCCACAAAAAGCCATTAGCTGGCAAAGCAGGAATGAGAGGCGGATGAATTCAGTTCACTTTCGGGGGGTTTGCAGCTTTTGTCTGGTGCTCCTGTTTCTCAGTGATCAGTAACAACACAACAAGCACTACATTCACATATGATCAGTTGATCAACAGCTGTCACTGAACACGAGTTTTTGGAGTTTTATTTTCAATCATTTTAAATAAGTCTAAATTTTAAAGTAACTTGAAGTTAGTAGAAATGTTAAAACACGCTTATAGACATTTTTGCTTATTTATTATAGCTATAGCTGAGATTCTTGCAGAAAGTACCCAGCAAATAAATCAAGGTACATCTCTGTTGTTATGGGTACTATGCCTACATGCTTATGTGACAAATCAAACTGGAAGGTGTGGAGATCATGTGGTTACTTTCAGTAAGAAGTAGACTTACTTTCATTAAACAGACAATTTTAATGTTCAAAGTTAATATGAAAAGTATGTGCGAAGCTGCGTCAGCATCAGGCTCATACCATTTGGTCTGCATGTCACGTAACTATTCGGACATTTATTTCCTTTTTCAAAATCCAAATTTGAACTGTTCCAAGGTATTAAGTGGTCTTTTTGACATTTAATGAACTTGACTACACAAAAACCTCGCTGTGTCCCAAATTCAAGCCTCTGGCTAGAAAAACAATGGTTGAGAAATGGAAGTGGAATATGGGGACGGGTCACTTTGAAGACTTTTGTTTTTATCCTCTCTTGCTAAACAGCAATATGGAAGCTGTGAGATAAGAGGCAGTTTGAACAAGAGGTCAGCTAAAAATATGATCCTGTTTGAAACACCAAGTCCCAGCGGCGATCTTAGTCTTGGCATCATGGCGTCCGCTTTATTACACCCAGCTACATTAAAAGGTGAGTATGATTATGATTAAAGAGAAAGAACGATTATATTATCACTATCACGTTGGCATTCGTTCAAGCACACGTACACTGATGGATGTTATGGATGTGACATTTATGATGTGGATTTCATAGATGAACCCTATAATCCTAAACCTGAACTTTACGCATTAACTAGGACACACAAACATGTCTGGCCCAACCTTAGTCCATTAAAGAGCTGTTTGGACTTGTCCAGCAGGTAGCAAAAATCAGCAACGGTCTTCCTCTCGCCCAGTGGGATGTCTTCCTCAGCCCCCATCATACTCATGTTGCCCGTTGCTCTTGTTGTCAGCTAGGCCCTGAAACGTGGAAACATGTAATCAACCATGAATTCAAAAAGTGTCTAATATTTGATAGACAACATGAATAAGAGTACAGTATTAATGAGATTATATTGTATGCATCCACACAAACATGATGTGCTGAAAAATCTCAGATTCAGTATTTTGTTTTAAGGTTAATTGGAAGTCCTCTGCAAACTGGAGTCAGTACACTAAATGTTTGGTGTGCAGCACAGTGTCAACTGCCAGCATGATCTCCTCCGTCACTGAGTAAAATCACTGGAAACGACAGCTTCTGTTTCTGCTTTCACTCATCTGATATCAAAAGGGATCAAAAGTCTGACCCAATCCTTATCACTGTTCAAAATCAGCATGTCTTTCTGCAAAAAGAAGCACTGGAAAAGGACATTAAAGTTTTGGAAATACACAAATAACTTTACTGAATATCTATTTATGTTCATCTAACAGTTTCTAAATGTCTAAAATCAATCTGACCACAGAGTACAGTCCAGGATGCCCTACTCTACTGGCTCAATGGAATAAGGTTCACAGTTCACTTTACTATCATTCTGCTCTTATAAAACTGTACAATAAAGAAAGAAATGCAGTTTTTGCTGGATCACGGTGTGCAGAACACTAAACAGTCACCTTTCCAACATGGACAACACAGACAAACTGAGGTAGAATATAGATAAGTAGATAAATAAATATATACATGTACAGTAATCCCTTGGTATTTGAGTCCAATTTGTCAGTGGAAATCTCTCAGACAACAAAATTTTCCATAACCAGTGTTTATTTGCCATTATTTTAATGGGAAATGTACTCCCAGCCCATCGGAAAACATCTATATAACTATCAAGCTATGACTTCAGCAGGATAAAACACCGTAAACACGAGTTACCTAATTGGGAAACACTTAATGTCGTCTCTAATTTACATATTTATTCTCTGTAGTGAATTCTGTACACATGACATGTCCCCCCCTATTGTCACTGCATTACACATGGGAGATGAGGGAGTTCAGTGTTATGAGATGTTGAATAAAGGGAATAAAAACGTGTCAAAGTAATCAAATGCTCCACTTGTTTGTTTCATACAACAATCATTATTTAAACATATAGGCTTATTTAAAGAATGAAATGTGCAGTAAATGAGGTGGCGCGACAAGAACATGTTCAAATAAAGTGAAACAAAGTGAAACAGCTGATAACACCTGGGCACGCATGCATCTGGCTTCCAATAAATTCATAGTAAACAATACAGTTTATTACAGTACATACAGTATTATTTTATTACAGTACACTGTACAGTACTGTACTGTATTTATTTATAGATTTTATTTATTTAGATTTTTAATCACGTTTTGTTTTTTTTTATTATGGATAAGCTACTGATGAAAATTCGTTATAGCAAAAGTTTCCATTCAGATACTGATATATAGGTAATCATTTTGAAGAGCTGTTGCAGCAAAAATTCAGGTTTAGAGAGTTTGAACATCAAGGAATTGCTGTACAGATAGATAGATAAGAAGATGATAAATAGATAAGAACTTCAGTGCACTCCCAGGAACTTGAAACTGTGTACTAGCTCTATTGCTGAACCACTGAGGAGTATGAGCAGCTTGAGTCCTTTGGAACTCAACAGTCACCTCCTTGGTGGGAGACAGATTGTTGTCCCTCACCAGGCTATACGCTGCTCCCCTTCCCCTTTGTAAGGCTCATTTTTGTTGGAGATAAGACAACAACTATGGTGTCATCAGCATAGTGGGTGATATGGTTCTTGCTGTACTTGGTGCCATAGCTGAGGGTTAGAAGGGGAAACAGTAGTGGGCTGAGCACACAGCCTTGCAGAGCATCAGTGTTCATGATGGTGGTGTAGGAGGTATTGGCCTGGATCCTCACGGACTTTGGCCTGTCGGTCAGCAAGTTCAGGATCCAGTTGCACAGGGGAGTTCAAAAGCAGTAAGAACACTTTGTTGACCAGTTGCTGGGGGATAACAGTGTTGAATGCTGAGGTGAAGTCAATAAACAGCAGTTCCAGTTGATGGAAGTTCAGTTTCACTGAGCTACGGGAACATTTACACTCCCTTCCCAACACACCACCATCACAATCCTCTCCCAGCAAAGTATACAGTTCAGTTTTCTTATTTAGTTTTCCTCTGACTGAAACACTAGTAATTTGGAAGGAGCAGAAACTAAGAAAGTGGATGTAGAATCTGTGTGGACTTATGCAGGGGAAAGAAAATTGGAGACAGAGAGTGTGTGTCAGACAGAGGACAAGAGAAGAATCACATGAGGCTAGCAGAGCCCCAGCTGAGGATGAAGAGAAGAGGCACACTGGGATTTTCCAGGATAAATGCAGGAAATGGAAACTTACCGAGGGCTGACACAAGCACACAGTGACCCAGCATGACTGACCCAAAGCCAGAGTAAATGAAAGCTGTTTTATTCATTGTCTGAATTTTCAAAATAAGACACTCAACAGATGTCCCTGTTTGTAACACAAATGACAGACTCAATTAGAAGTTATTTCTACCTTTACTTTCATACGCCTCAGTTTGGAACAATAACCTTAAAGTGTTATATAGCTGACACTTTTCTCCAAGGAAGTTTACAACATTAAGTTTGTACACTAAACTATTTACAATGATTTTCCCATTTATGCAGTGGAATCATTTTTACTGTGAAAATCCAGGTTACTTCAGTGGGAGTGGTATTCGAACTCAGGAGAGTAAGCTGCAGTGTATGTGAAATTCTGAACACATGCAAATGAATCTTTCCTTCATGCATACAATATAATTTTTCAATCCTAACGTGTGAAATCCCAAAGCGACAAACACAAAGCCAAGACAAAAATTTGGAAACATGCCAAAATTATCTTCTTGGCAGCGTGTTCCTGTTTTTGAGCAGAGATCCTTTGTCGTAACTTGACTTTATCACTTAACCCAGGATTTCATTGCGCTTATAAAAAAAATTCCCACAGCCGACCTGAAGGTATGAAAGAAGTAAAAACTCACTACATTTTTCATTGACTATGTTATTCACAAACTGATGCAGAAAAGCAAACGTCTGCTTTCTTTCCCCCATTACTGTTATCTTATTCTCTGGAAATATGAAGAAAACAAGCAGCAAAGTTCAAAGGTCCAAATGTTTGTGGCTTGGTCTGATGGAGAATCTGTTGTTGTTCTTTTGATCGGCTGGAGCCCCTGTTGCTAGGTGATGGAGTTGCTAGCAGCCAACCTCCGCCCCTTCAGACCTGGCATCGCTCTCCTTTGGCGCAGACACCTGAGAGAGCAGCGGACGGCATGCGGATGGGGGAATCATGGACTTCGCAGATATCGTCAGGTTTGTTTAAAGTTGCAGTTCAGAATAATTCATTAAAAATAATGACGGCAGGGTATTGCTATCGGTGATAATAAAATAATCTTTCCCCTTTTCACGTCCGTGCCAGGAAATGAGTACCAGCTTTTCAGAAGGTCTCCATTCATTCTTTTGGAACATCAGAAAAGACCAATTATTCACTCTGAGAGTGTCTGTGAGTGTTTTTTCACGCATCTATTATCATAACTATATTATAACTACAATATATTATAGCAAATAAGCATTATAACTGTTTGTCCACTGGAGGGTCACAGTGGTCCAGAGCCTAACCTAAAAACATACTGTAAGGCAGGGTACACTGGATAAGACAGCAAAATCACACATAATACACATTCAATGGGCAGTTCAGCTGAAATGCAGGTATCTGGACTGTGGAAGGAAGGAAACACAGGGAGAAACTCCTCAGAGGTTGAGCTGGATCCAAACCCACATCCCAGGTGCTTAGGTGCTTGAAGGCACCAGTGCTACCTGCCGTGCCGGCATATTTATGTAAAATAAAACAAAGCTCCAAAACAGTAACATCGCTGAAGACCAGGAAGTAGAAACAGTTACTCTGTCCGCTGCCTCCTACGAACACTTGGAGGGATTGAGAGAGGGAGCAGATATGAGGGAAAGTGGCTGGAGCTGCTGGAGGTTCAGCACTACGCTGTCAACTGGAATATGAAGAAGGAAAAGCGATAAGCTGGGAAAGAGCTTCCTTTAATGTGGGCTGGAGCCTGGGGCTGCTGGGAGTCTCAGCTGGGTCTCTGACGTCTGCAGTCGGTGACACTTCGCTTCACAACAACTTGTACAACTGCGCTTGCAACCTCCTCAGACAGAGAGGCGGTATAAAGTGCGGCAGCGTCACAGAACATTTGAATTAACCAAACCTTTTGACTTTACATAAATGACATCACCCTCGTCAAATGATATGATCATTATCACCTTTGATATCCTTGGGCTTTTTTACAGAGGCCATGAGAAACTCAACTTCATGCATCTAATCTCTTCATCCAGTCACCACTTTTTATTTCTGAGATAAAAACCGCGAGCTGTCAAAACCTTCATTTCCCATTTTCAAGATTACGGGGAAAAGTGGCTGATCGCTGACAAACGCACATCCTTTAAGATGATCTAATGCCCACGACATTCGGTGTCTGTCAAACACTGGGACTCCTTCAAGTTTGATGTATTTGCTTTGTATAAACCCATCTGTGAAGGACAAAGCATATCTTCCCTCAGTGAAATCGTGTCTCCTTACATATAACCTCATGATGCCTCGAATGTGAGCATTACTGCGAATCTTTCAAAAACACACACGACGGTCCTCAGTGTTTCGCGTCAGATAGCGAGGACCCCGACGCATTCGATTCAGGAGAGATTTAGAAGATGCAGGGACAAGGAACAAGATACTAATAAGAAGAAGAAAACAGACATACCGTTTCCCGGTATTTGTGTCCTTTTCTGAGTCGAAGAGGGTCAGTAGAGCTACCAGTCCAGTTAGTAACTGTGGAATAAACCGTAATGGTTTAAACTAGAAAAACCGTTTAATTGGGAAAAAACCCCCTGCAAATTAATGTCAACAACACATCGCATAACAATGGTCACCAGTAAAAAATCCACAGAGTCTCTCTAATAATTAATGTACGTTGTGACCGTGGACTGAATGTAACCTTTATGACTCAAATCTAAATAGCAGCGCCATGTATCACAGGACTGCATTAACGTGCCTATAATAGTTCAAAATTACACCAATTCCCCGATATTTTTGAAGTGGGATCAGCGCAGCAGCATCTCCGTGGCCACCGGACCCAACCGGCTCCTGCCTTGGCTGCCGCAGGTAAACGGGCCGTTCTACCAATCGGGTTTCACTGTACCCGCCCCTCTGCGTGTTCATTAGCTAGGAAGCAAATCTATTCATTCACTGGCGATTTCCAATTGGACGGCGTATTCGCCCCACACTGCGAGCAGCAGGGATCCTTTGACACGCCCCCGGCTGGCTTGGACACACCCCCTACATGTGGTTTAGCGGTTAGCGCCACAGCACCGTTCCACAGGTATTCACGCCCCCACGAACAGTAAGGATGACGTATATTCAAAATGACAAACTACGAACATGGAGAATAAAACTGTATTTTTATTTGTAACATATGGCTGCAATAAGCTGGCGATGCGTATCTAATATATGACACATTACAATAAATTGAAACACTCAAAATTATATCTCTGTACAAAGTATATATATATATGACGCAGATCAGCCCCCTCCACACTAGTAACTCAACACATATTATTTGTGGAATACAGATCCTACCACAAAAATATCTAATTGTGCCTAAATACCTTTAACAGTAAGTCTATAACATGTACTATCTTTGTAAATATATTACTTTCTTAAACCATTTACTTTTATCCATGCAAATTTATAGTCAAAAGAAGATTATTTCTTCTCAAAGAGAACAATACTAACAGGTATGACAAACTCCTCCTTCACGTTCTCCACAAGTTAATATAAAATGTTAATGAAGCAGTAACTATAGAAGTTAATTCTGGAAAATGGTGCAATTCATCCATCCTTCATGTGCACAGTGAGGCAGGGATGAACACAAAATATATTTAATGTAATAACAGGTAATGCCAATGACTGCAGACAAGGTGTTGATAAATTAATATGATAGCACCGTCAACATTTTTTTTTTTTTTTTTTTTTGGAAAAACCGCGTGGGATGTCCTGCATCGGAAGCAGGGCAAAGGGTTGAAAAACCTGCGCTCAGAGGAAATATGGCGTGGTGGTTCTGGGGGGAATGACCCGCTCAGAGTCTGGCACAGCACGGAACAGTCTGGGCTCCCGTGTGTTCACGTCCTTGAACACCATGATGGAGGCAATGTTCCCGCAACGGTAACAGTAATTGGGTGCTGACCACACGGTCACCAGCTTCTCGTCGAACATAAACTTGTAGCCTTCGTGGACAAGCTGATGTGCCCGGCAGATCAGCTTCAGATTGTTGATGTAGACAAACTTTACATGGACAGAGGAATGGGTCAAAGCACAGATAACACAGCACAAGAGAAAGCATTCAACATTTAATCAGTGTTTATGCAATATATTATTAACACTATGAAAATATTATAATGTTCAATTACCACAACTACAGTTAAAAACCTCAAAAGTAAACTGCAGTGTCTTTAGTCTCACCTCGTTGGTGACCTTGGCACCAAACAGCCACCCAGCACCTCTTGGGCTAATGGCCCATGTGTCCACATCTTCTGGGTCTGACCACACAAGATCACAGAATGCTCCCTTGTGGGGGATCTCCTGGTTTCGCTCGATTGTGCGGATCTGATCCAGAGTTTTGATGTCAGGAGACAGACCTCCATGAACACACAGGATCTGCTCATCCATCAGCTGTGGCAGAAGGGTGCCACCATCAGACAGACACAAGAAGGAGGCCAATGGTATTGATTTGTGTTACATCCCAGCAAAAAGAAACAGCTGAATTATTCAAATTATAAAAGCATAACCAACAAGTTGTCCGCACAAATGACAAGTACCCAGCACAGCAATATTGTTCCTCTAAGACCAGAGCATGTCCTGATTTCTGGTTTTACTCTTTTCTTAATCAATTACCAGAACTACTATTAACCTAATTTACATAGCAGAACACTTGACAGCAGGATTTTTTTGTATCAGGAACTCTTTAAACAAAAAATATACTCACAGCTGCCACTGTAAGCATGTCAAACACTTTTGTACAGTATCTCCAAGCATTTGCATTTCCATATTTGGTTTGGCACTCATCTGGAAAAGAAAAAAAAAAAAAAAAAAAAAAAAAAAATTTTGGAACATTACAAAAACATGGCTAAAATTAACCAAATAAGAAATGCATTCCAATATAGCATCATTGTTTTTAAACCAGACTTGTGGAATGTCCACTGACTCCAGGGAGGCAATAAAAAACACTGGCAACTGAGTTTGTAGACTGTTTGTGATATTATATAATGCATTAAGCTGTAATTAGATCAACTTGTCTACAGTGAAGAGATTAAAAGTTTTCCCGTACACGTTAACAATGCCTCATCTGCTTCCTGTGGACAATCATGCTAATGGGGTTTTTAGCGATACGAGCCGATTTACATAAACATTTCATACATAAACCTTGGCAAGGAATGCAGTACCAAACAAGGTTTGACGACAACTTTCCATTTAAAAATGATGTGTAGTAGCAACATCCTCTGTTGCTTGAGCTCTTAACTGATGGAGAGTGCTAACCGTAAAAGCCGTACACCTGTGTGATCTGCCGGCTCTCGTGGTTCCCCCTCAGCAGCGTGATGCGGTCGGGCCATTTGGCCTTCAGGGCCAGTAAGTAAGTGAAGGTCTCCAAGCTGTAATAACCACGGTCAACAAAGTCACCCTGCAAAACACAGAACCATCACACCATTCAGCGGAGGTCAAATTAAATATCCTATATGTACTAAAAAGTGCATCTGCAAAATTAGCTATATAATTATTAAAAGATCAAAAACTACACTTTATATTTATTAGAGCTGCTATTTCCACTTTTGCACTCATATTACTTAAATACGCACATCTATAAATAATTGCACTATTTGTGTAATATCAGCCACATTTTCAGTTATCTTTAACTTACTCATTGCACGGTTCTTATACCTTGCAATGTCCAGTGCAGAAATTAGTTATACAAAATATATGGATTATTTAGTGACGGTTTTGCACTGAAGCAATAAAACTTCTTATTTTAAATAGAGAAACATATCAAGCAATATATATTTTGATATATAAAAATTTTAATCAAAACCAGGCAACAGGAGCACATTCTGCACATCAGTAAACAGAGCAGGTCATAACCTCTCGTTCCATACTCACCATAAAGATATAATTTGTGTCTGGAACCTGTCCGCCAGTTCTAAAGAGTTCACACAGGTCATAAAACTAAAAGAAACACAACAGAATACAGGAAAAGGTTAACTAATAAAAAAGGGAACTTACAGCAACACAATGTTGTGAAAAAGCAACGCAGAGGAAAAGAAGGCAGCAAAGGAAAGTTTCACCTGCCCATGTATGTCCCCACAAACAGTGACTGGGGTGGACACTGGTTGCACATTGGACTCTTCCAGGAGGAGGTCACACACATAGTCACAGAGTCTCTGCAAAGGAGGGACAGCAAGTGTGAGTTGCAGACTTGGACACACATGTGACTGTCCTTTATACAGAGAGCCTTAGAGGCCCCGTGTCACACTGTCACGTGTCCACTAGTGTACACCGGTAGTGTTCTCTCTCTCTCTCTCTCTCTCTCACACACACACAAACACACACACACACAAACACACACACACACACAAACACACACACACAAACACAAACACACACAAACACACCCACCCTGTGGCAAAAATATTCAACCTGCTGCAAATCGGTGCCCTCTACCAGTTATTCATTAATGCAAGGAAAAACAAGACACAACAAACCGCTTCATGACCCCCGAGAGAAGANTCTCTCACACACACACAAACACACACACACACAAACACACACACACACAAACACACACAAACACACCCACCCTGTGGCAAAAATATTCAACCTGCTGCAAATCGGTGCCCTCTACCAGTTATTCATTAATGCAAGGAAAAACAAGACACAACAAACCGCTTCATGACCCCCGAGAGAAGAGTCCTCACCGTGACATATAAACAAGAACAACCATCAGCTCAGCATCCTATATTGTCTGCTTTACAGTGTAACCGCTCTCGAGGAGCTTTGTCGACCATATCTCACGGTTATTATTTGGTACACGTAACGAGGTCCACAAGCTCACTTTCAAGTCGTTCTCGGGCAAGTACTTGCACTCCTTCGCGATCTCCACGTATCTGTCCAAGTCCAACGGCGCCATCCTGTCAACTTGAGCTGCGGGCGGGAGCTTCGTGAAATCACCGCGATACGGAAAATGTCACTTCCGCTTCCGCCCCCCGGTTGGCTGCCTGTGGAAGAAGCGGGCGATTCTAATTAGTTCTCCGCCGAGTTTCCGCCTGTAAAAGCAATAATTGTGCATTATTGCTAATAAATCTGCTAATTCGGAATTGTTTCACGCCTTCGTAATTATGCATATTTGCACATGCAAAAATGCCCAACGTAACATTTAGGATGTAGGATCACCGGTTGTTGTTCACCTGACTAGGGAACGTTGTGGGCGTGTTTTAGCGGCCTCGTGCTAATTTGATGCCAGGTGGTCGGGATTGTCACCTGGCATCAGAAGGTGTCTGGTTTGAGTCCAATTCCTCCTGCAGTACCTTTGATTAAGGCGCTGATCCTTGATACAGTAAAGATACCCTGTAGTATAAATCGGAAGATAATTGCAAAGTTGATTATCTAACTTGCCTTGGAAAAAAAACTGATCACCAGAAAAAGAAGAGGACAATCTCAGCTCAGCTGGATGTAGTGACATGGTGGCACTCCATTTAACACTATGAACACGTGGAAGAGGCACCGATTTGGAGCAGGTTCAACGCAATAATGTTATTCTTAATAATGGTATGACTAAAACTGAAAAAAGCCAGGAAATATTTCAAACTGTGGAATTTGATGTTTCTTTGGATAAAAGAAGTGGTTGCTCAGCGCTCTAAACCGCAATGGTTTCTGTCTTTCCTGCCCTGATACTGTATACACCTGCTAGTCAGATTACATTCCTGGCCAGAAGATGGCGCTCATATGCAGTCCTTAAACTTCTAGTTTTATTTTAAGCACCATGTAGTATTATTATTATTATTATTATTCGTAAGAGTAGTAGTATTATTATTAGTCTTTTTACATTTATCTCGTACAAAGTTACAACGTCCGTTCCGTTTCGTCCAGTAAAGGAATTACAGCACGACTCCCTCACTGATGCCCAGTGACCCGCTCTAGAACAACTATAGTTATGTGAATGTCATGTCAGATTAAACTTGTTACCCTATTCAAACTTCTATCTTACAGATGAAGTCTGAAAAGATATTTAAAAATATTGTGGCTCATGAAAAAGTCAGTTCTTTTTTTATAAAAATATTCAGTTTCCTACAATTTAAGACAAATAAAAGTACGTGAAAAGTGAGCGAAAGTGTTTTAAAAGTTTTAAAAAAGGTGAATCTCAGGACCATTTTAGTAGACAGTAGCTTCGGTTAAGTTTGAAAGCGGGGTGTAGGTTTCTACTGAAGACAAAAGTTAATTCATGTCGTATTTCAAATTGTAATGAAGCGAAAAGTTGGTTTTTCATTTGCCCCTTTCATAAAGGGTTTATAGACGAGACCAGAATTAACGCCTCGCGGCGTTCGCACCGCTCGCTCATTGGTGAAGTCATCTTGTATCGAATACAGTGACCAATCAGACACGAGTGTGAAGAGCGTTCGGTGAGAAAAGAAGCGGTGCCGCCGAGCCTCCCTCGCGCTTTAGCCCCTCCCACTGCCGTGTCCATTGGCTCTCGCCGAAAGTGTCGGAGGGCGTGTTTGGCGCTCGTGCTGAGAGGCTGAGGCGCGCGCTCCACGAGGGTGTCTGTAGTGCTTGGAGACTACAGCGTCCGGAGGAGCCTTAGCGGGACCCCCGTGAGGGTGGAGACAGGCGTGTCGTAAACTTCTCGCCTTCAATGATGTTCGTGTTCTCAGCTCTGAATTTCCTTCTCGTTGTTGTTATTGGGCTTCACGAGGCTGCCCCGCGAGATGAGTCCCTCGGCTCCACAGCCCTGCCCAACCACCTACCGGAGGAGCGGCACCGGGGTCGCGTGCTGCCCACGCGGACACCTGGGGGTACGGGGAGGGTCACAAACGCTGCTGTTCAGGGAGCTCCAACGGAGCCGCCCACCGCGAGAGGAACTCCTGGAACGATCCCCTCTAACGCGCTCACTGCCCCTTTACCGAGCGCGGGGATCAGCGACACGTGGAGCGGTCCTTCCGGGCCCGGGCGAGGTGAGTCCACACCCCCCCCCCCGGCAGAGCGCTCAGGGGTATCAGGATCACAGTGAGTCATTGCTTTGTGGATCCGTCTGGAGCGCCCCGAACGCACCTCTCCCATCTTCTCTCTCAGCGGCTACACGCAAATGTACTTTAGTGCTGTGGACCTGCCTGCATATAATGGTAATAATAGTACTAATAATAATAATACTAATAACATATTTAAGTACCTGAGTTTGTATTGAATGCACTCAATGTAGGGCGTGAACTGTCAGTGTCTCAGGTTTTTCATAAATATTACACAACGGAGGAAGGCAATGAGAGCATCCTCAGTCATCAGTACCATCAGCACCACTCAGCCCCATTGCCACCATTTGCATCATCACAGCCATCACCGCTATCAACAGCATTGTGAACCTAGTGACACATCAAGGACCACCCATTTACATATTAATAACCACTGACCCACTGCTGCACTCTCTCTGTAGTTATTATGTCATCATCAATACAGCTTCAGTGTCTGATCTACAAAGTGTGGCTCTGACCTCTTTCTTCTTTCCATGCTTTTGTTGTCCTGTGAACAAAGGTGATTTGGGACGTCACCCCAGTGCTCCCTCCTCCTCCACACACCGTGTGTTTTATATACTGTGTGGAATATGTATGAGTAATAATATGAGATGCTTTTTAACTGTATAGTGTAGTTGTCCCACATTTGGCTCAGGCAGGATGTGATGCTGGTTCTTGATGCTGGGTGCCCCCTCCGGCATGGGGTTTGAGCTCACCTATAGCTCGCAGTGATCATGCAGCAGTCGGAACAATACATTATGGAGCAATGTCCATTGTTCTGCTGTGCAGCTTACATATCAGTAGCTGGAGTGGACACAGGAGCACTGTCAGCCATGGTATTAACAGAGTAATACAGTGATCCAGTAACAGTAAATGGCAGAATACATTAACCGTCAACATGGTAGAGTACTGAGCCTGCGGTAAGGTGCAATGACCACGTTACAGTTACAATAGTAGAGCACAGTAACTGTAAAGTACAGTGATCGTAGTAGAGCACAGTGGTAAAGTACAGGCACCATGGTAGAGCACAGTAACAGTACAGTGACCATGATACAGTGTGAGTAAATGATAGAGTACATTTATCGTGGTACAACATAGAAACAGTAGAGCACAGGTTCCATGGTTAGAGAACAGTGATCATGGTAGAGTAGGAGTAAGGTGTAGTACAGTGACAGTAAGGCACAGTGACCTGTGATACAGTGATTGTAGTAGAATTCAGTAACCACTGAGTACTGTAACCATGGTGCAGTAGAGTAAAGTAAAAGTGTCCTAAGATTCTGTCATTTGGTGGTCCTGGTCTGGATGGTGATGGAGTATATTACCATGTGGTGTTCTTAACTTTGCTGTAAAGTTTTATTGTTTAAGTGTGGACTCTCAGTAGCTGTATGTGGTGTGTGTGTTTTGGCAGCTGCCAGGGTGGCCTAATGAGCTCTTATAGAAGTTTTTTCTCCAGAAGTTAGTGTGTCATTCACCACAGGCATGGACGTGTTACTATTTTTAATGTGTTGTAGACCTGAGCATCATCTAGCAGTCAGTGGGATCTAAGAGGCCTTCATGCTTTCCAGTTTGTTCTCTACTCACTGTGTATGGGACCTGAGGAGCTGGTGTAAGGTGTTGTCTTTCACACACACACACCCACACACACAAACTTGGGAACGTTGGTCTTAATAAGCCGTGATTACACAGTGCATGTTCGCTTAGGAAAACAGTGGCTGAAGCTGCGTTCCCATGCATGTTGCTGAGGAGTATGCAAAACCCCCTCCCAGCTCCCTGAGCAGAGTGTGCTTATTTGCTTTTCCTCTGCTGTGCCTGCAGCAAATCATAGTGGAAGCTGCTGGGCTGGACTGCAGTTGTAGCTTTGAGCAGCGATGAAGAGGTCACAGTTTCACCCAGCAGCACCCTTCCTCTCTCTTTCTCACCCTCCCCATTCACCACTCACGCACATCATCAGCAGGAATGGTTCACCTTCCTCTCTTGATTCAGCACACGTCTGTCATTCATCAGCTGGGGCAGGAAGGTCCCACAGCAGTTAAGCACCCAGACCTTTCTAAACAAAAGGTCACCAGTTCAAACAGGCAACATGCTGTACCCATGAGTGATACACTGCTTGCTTCATCTTAAAATGATTCATTCACACATATACACATACAGTCGGGTTAGTAAATAACCACATGGGTATCTTCGTAGTTAGAGCTGTTGCCTTGAACTCAGAGGACTCTGCTGAAGGCACTTACCCTGAATTAATACTGTAAAAATGACCCATCATTGTAAACAGGAAATCATTGTAAGCAGCTTAGTGTACAAACCTCACAGTGTGAGTCACTTTAGAGCTAAGTAATAGTACAATGTGTTTGTTCAGTTTCATTTACTTAACATGTCAGACCATCAAATCAAGCATTTTCTACCTTCTTATCTGAAATGTAAGTCCTCTCTTTTACAGCTAGTCTACCCGTGCCCCTGGGGGTGAATTTTGCTATGACTGATGGGTGTTTGTCAAGTTGTCCCCAAAGTAGTCCCTTTGTTCTCAGAGAGCCCTGAGCTAAATGCTCAGATCAGATCCCAGCGAACCTTCTTGGTAGGCTAAGGGCCTCGACACTTTACTTAGTTCATGACTGGAACAAAAAGTAAGCAGCATTCCAGTCAGTCGGTTTGTGTAAACACCATGTCAGAAAAGATGAGCACTTCCACTGGCCTATTGTTATACCCACCCCCTTGTAATTTCACCACAGTAAATATGTGCTATTCATTTATTACCTCCTTTTATTTTAACCTAGGAAATGCATATCTGGGAGGGATGAAGTATGTATGATCAGTGGCCAGCAGGTGGCATGGTAGCTAGTTACCCTTCTGTATAATGGAGTAAAGAAGTGTAAAGCAGTATAGTGTAAAAACCAAACATTTAAAGTTGAGTTTCAGAAACACATCAGATAAAAAAATACCTCATCATAATCATGTGCTGTGAGGGTGGAAGTGAAGTGTGTTTGCTGACCTGAGATGGGTGTCAGAAGGTAAAACTGTTCAGAAACAGCCTGTTTTCTCAATGTAGCACAGTACATTCACAAGGATGTTGAATTCCACAAATAGTGTTCTAGAGGTTTTTTTTTGTTTGTTTCTGACCATTCTGGAAGCTGGATTTGCCAAGTTGACAGAGCACATGAGGCAATGATCCCTATTATGGTGTCATCGCAGGGTTTTAAATTAATTCTTTTGCACTACAACAATTACTTGCTTAATTTGGATTACATATGTGTGTATTTTGAACTGACACCTATCTCCAAGGCAACTTACAGCATTAGATAAGGAATATTCCAGTGATTTACCTATTTATATCACTGGGTATTTTTCAGCAAATAAATTCAGGGTAAGAACCATAGATAGTGATACCTTGTAAGCACTGTTTTACCTTCTGTAACGCTATCTCTGTAAGTCACCATATACAAAGACATCAGCTAGATAAATAAAACAAATAAAAAATCATCTAACCACAGTAATGGAGAAATCTTCATATTGTTGGGTAGCCGCAATAAAAATGCAGCACCTGGTTTCCATATATAGGTGGTTCCTTTTTTGCATAATTTTAAAAATTAATTTGTACACGTGAGGTTATAGCAGGACACAGATCATCATGTATCTGGGTTGAAAGGTTTCTTTAGATAAATCCTAGTGTACAGGATACACTGTGTGTTTATTTTTTTTGACATGTTTTTGTGTGTAACTATGTTCTGCTAGCCTGACATAAACTCATTTTTTTCCTCTTGTGTAAATTTAGTCTTGAAACCCACCAGTCTGACAGCATTTATTATTTTTCACATTTTAGACGAGATGCTTCACTGCTCTGCACACATATGAACAACCACTGATTTGCTGTTTTCAAGGATTTAACGCAAAGACAAATATTCAAGTTGGAGATGTTTTTTAATCGGTGTTATCCCTGGTTATTTTTACTGCCGAGCTGTTAATTTGCCCTGATTTATTCAACCGAGAAATGGAAAGTGTGATGGACCTGTTTTTAGACTAAGCAACATCTTTTTTAGAAAGCGGCAAAATTAATTCCAAAAAGCAGCAGCAATTTAAGAAATATATGCTTATTCACTTTAAGAAAGGAGAAAAAAGAACAGTCTGGGCAGTGTGTTCAGCCAGGGATTCTAAGTGGGTTTTAAAATAAAGCCCTTTTCCATCCATTTTCACAACATGGAGAGCTTTGCATGGTTTATCAGGCTGCCGAGAGGCTGAGTGGATTTTAACAACAAAGTCCTCTCCAAAACACATAATAAAATAAAGGGAAACCTGAACCTGTGTGTTGTGAGGGCAGGGGCCACATGGCCAAGCATCTGGTTTACAAGGTTTCCTTGGAGTTGTTCTTCTCCCTCACAAGTCCGCCAGCGAAGCAGTTCTTTACAGTGCATAACACCCATCTCCTTCTAATAAATGTAGGAGGGTCTGACTGCAGGATTATGCAAGGAATATGTTTACAAGCAGTGTAACAACTTGTGAGGTATTGGGAATCAAGTATATAATTTATTTGACACTTTTCTCGTGTGCAACTTACACTATGAGGTTTGTGCACCAAGTCACCTTATTTATTTATACAGCTAGGTAGTTTTTACTGTATGAATGCAGGGTAACTGATCAGAAGTACTACAGCAGGATTTGAGCCTCGGTCATTCAGTGCAAGGCAATGGATCTAAGCACTACACCACCTTCTACCCCCTCTACTGAGTTACAGATGTAGGACATATTAGGTTCGCTTGAAAATGGGAGGGACCTGCCCAGGAGTGGCCCACCTCTTGTGTTATACCCATGATGCTTTGGTCCCTCCACCTGCAGCAGGTATAAGAACAATGCATTTCCATTTAAACAAATTAACTAGCATGTTGCTACCTTCAGTCACCATATGGGCACAGCGGTACATTTCAGAGGCATTAAATTGTTTCATTCTGGATTAGGTTGAAGGGAATTATGAGCATCTGAGGTGCATTTTAACAGCCACCTAAACTTCAGAGATTGTTAATATGTCTTCAGGTCTTTGGTGCGTGAAAGTAAGAATTTATATTGTTGTCAAATCCTAAGTTAATTTTGAAGTTATGCTTAGTCGGCATATTTATATGGGCACCCGCTGGAAGATCGAGTCGTGTACTGCTTTAAAATCCATACGGCAGTACATCTGCTGGAAATAAATGAGGTTTCCATGAGAGTGACAAGCCGAAGCTTTTATTACACTTTCCTTCTGTCACAAAGAAACAGTTCATATGCACTAATTTCAAAAGATTGAAATTGATGAAAGGGGGTGGAAAGATGCACAGTTAAAAGTGTATTCTGTTGTTTATAAAAAAAGTTACAGAATGCTCAGGATGGGATGCTAAAACTTGTATTTTTTTCTAGTGTTGGAAGTGATCTGTGAATTTTACCTGCTGTAGTACAGTGAGAGTACTTCCTCCTATGCAGAATGGTTAAATTAATGCAAAAATTGGAGACCATTTTGGACAAAGGCATAAGCTAAATTAGTAAATGTATTTTTTTTTTTTTATAAGACTGTCTTCAAAGTGGTAAAGCAGTAGACAAACACCAATGTGGTCTAGTCCAGCCCTAAAGGATAGCGTGAGACAACATGGCTGACAGATGGGCAAAATGCTGATGTGACTCAGTGTGTTGAGGAGTTGAAAATCTCAGCACCTAATGGAAGCAACAGATTCACAGCTGGAACTTTAAGCATTCAAGGATGTAAATAACCATTAGAGCAATGTGAAAGAGCGGAGATGTCTGAGGGCTGCTCCCCTGGCACCCCCAGATGGAAAGCTCCAACTCGGTCTGTGTCTCTGTCCGGGTTTCTTCAACATCGTGGGGCCATTTTTGAAAAAAGAAAATAACCATGATTGCAGCTGTTTCATGGATATTCCTTAATATAAATCTTTCTTTTGGCTTAACATTAAAACGTTTCTTTATAAAGAATCCAAAACTGCCAGCAGTTTTTTTTATCTCATTCCATATGTTGTCATGTTTTGTGATGGTGGGATGAGGAATCATTAATGTCTGTCAGTACGAATTTCTCAAAAACTGATGCTGTAAGTGAAAAATGTCTGCAAGGACATCACAAGCAGAAGGAAACCTGTCACGGCCATTCGTCATGCTCTTCTCTACTCTTTCCCACATCTGTGACATTTCCACACAGGCAACATAAAAGCAGTGGCAGCTTTTCTAGGCTTTTCAAAAATGAAACAAATCATTTCATTCAAATGAAACATCATTTAAGCATCTTTGGACATCAGCCCATCAGTTGTACCACTACGCAAACGTATTGTTTCAAATGTCTCTATATGTCAGGTGTCCTTATAATTATCATGGAAAACAAGGTGCTGACCTCTGGAAAATGACCTTTCAAAAATTCTGATTATTCTTTATTGTAGGATACATTTTTTATGAAGCACAAAAGCTGCCCATCCAATTCTGGCATATCTAGTATTGGAGAGGGTGACACGCTCAGAATTTTTAAATGAATTGCCTCCTGAATCATTAGCCATGATGTGGGAATTATGAACATTTTCAACAACACATTTTAAGTTCTTTTTTTAAAAAGTAAATGGAAAATTGCCGAAGGTACAAATACTGCACATTTGCAGATTCTTTATAAAGGTGTTTGCAGTGTCCAAGAAGACAGCTTGTAAAATCTCCATCCTACTGGAACTCACGCTTTCAATTAAATACTGTCTAGGGTCTGTTCCTGACAGCTTTTCAGTGTTTATTATACTGATGTTTTCTCAGGTCTAGTGCCTTTTTTGAGACTGACTGAGTTAAGTAGTATTCCTGTGATATCCATTTAAATTGCATTCAGTAATCTTCTTCCTATGGAATTCATTTTGCTGCTTTATTATCAGCATGGGTGACTCTGTGGCCCCCAGGTGACATTCAGGGTTAGATTGCAGAGTCCACTCTTTAAAGAGCAGAGTGCTTACCCTGAATTAATACAGTGGAAGTTACCCACCTGTATAAATGCATAAATTATTGCGAGAAGCATAATGTGCAAATGTGACAGTGGTCTGCTGTCAAGCCACTCCAGCTGATCCAAAATAACTTAACAAAGTGGACCCATTTATCACCTGTCCTCTGCTCTCTGCAGTTGCTTTTTCCTTTTTCATGCAACAGCAACCTTTTGTTATTAACACCAAAAAATAAGTCGGTAGGGTCTTGGTTTTGGCTCTAGTGTGGTGTATTGCACCCCTGCAGTCCCTCGGAGCTGCTGAATCCAGTCCCACCCAACATTCAAGAATGGTCTCAATACACACCTCTTTTTCTCCTGATGTAACAGCTGCAGACATTTGTATCAAATTATCTGTTATTATTACCTCTGTAATAACCGGGGTGCTGAACAAACTGACAAAATGAACCGTTCTTCAACATACAAATGTCTAAATTATTTTTGTTTATTCTGAAATGTTAATTACATTGAACAAGAAAAGTTCAAGGCAAGTGTCTGCTAAACGAATGTGTAAATGTACTTGAACGTCACCTTGGAAAATGATCTAACCTAAATAATGATTAATAACAGAACGAACATGTACATGAACATCTGTTTCATGTAACAGAACCAGTCCAGTTACATGAAACTCCTGGTTTGCGGAAGTACCCTTGTGACTCTTAGCATTTGGTCACCATTGACAGCTGACTTTTTTGATAAACATACAGTAAAGTGCTGCAGAACCGCACAGGACCATCTTTGTATAACATCCTCTCTGTCAGCCATAGGTGGTGTAAAATATAAGGACGGATATGGAAAATTGCTGCTTTGTTGCCAATGGAGCACAATAAGAACAATGCACCACTGTAAAGCGATACTGGTTTTGCACATACACTTTGCATCAGCAGGCAACAGATATATCTAAGTTCTGTTTTGCACGCTTACCATTTACCTCTGTCTTTTTTCTCTCAGGCTGCAAAGCTCAACTCAATTTCTCACAGACTCCTGCCTACTTTAGATTCCCAAATTCCTGCTAAAAGCTTCTAATACAACATCAATGCCTCTTTGACTTGAACTGGAAACCTTTAAAGTTCTTATTTTATTTCTAATACTTAACCCTGATTTTACTCTTCTCCAACTGAGGATGTGTGCTTGGCTACAGCCTTGTGCCTGCAAGGAGAAAGAGGGCATCCATTTATTTCTCTCAATCACATCCCCACATACTCTTTTAAGACAGCAATTCGCCACACAGCGTGTAGGAGACCTAAACCGGTACAGGAAGCTGAGAATAAATGTCAATTCATATCCTCCTTTTTCATCATAACCAAAAAAACTGTTCCACCACTGGGGCCCTGGAGTGCTACTAACAGATTTAAACCACGGTCTGTGCCGAAGGACCTTGTTTCTGCAGGGACAGCGAGTGTCCTCTTGATTCAGAGTTCATATCCTTTGCTGCTACTTCACCTGCTGTCCACATGCATCTCTTTCTTCTGTGGCTTCGTGGATGCTCGGCATAGGTTAGATTCCTGCACTCCGAGTGCTGCTTGGCAACGGAGGACCCAGAACCAAACTTGGACGAATTCCACCCACTTGCCAGTAGCTCTGAGTCCTGAGGCTGAAGTCAAATGGCTCACCATCTTCTGCCAGGCCTGGGAAGACTCGTATGAAGAGGTATGGCCTCTACTGCACAGATTATCCCTAGACATTGTGTTGGTTTGCAAAGCCAAAGCTCATTACTTTCCTCTAAGTTCCATTGACACTTGAGGCTACCATGTGATTTATTGCAGCGTGTTAGAGGCTGGTGTATATAGTCAGTGACAGAGGTACTTCATCAGTGCCCTGTGTGCCCGATGCCTCTTTTTTAAAAGAGGTCTGCTGTTTACAGCGCGCAGAGGCTATTTTTTCTGAATTAAACAAGCCAGTTCTCTCTGAAGTCAGAAGCGACCAGGTAATGGTCCTCAGACTCAGATATCGCCTATCAGTTTAACTGTAAGTTTGAATCCAGCTCACAGCTCAGTCTGTATTGAAGTTTGCATGTTCTCATCGTCTTCACGTGGCTTTCACCTGGGTGCTTCCTCCTACAGTCCAAAGACGTGTTGCATGAATTGTGACTCTAAATTGTTCAGTGTCTGACTGTGTGAAAGAATGAGTACATGATTGCCTTGTGATGGATTGTTGTTGTGTTCAGGATAAATCCTGATGCAAACTACCTTCACTGGACAAGTGGCTCTTGATAATGGGTAGATGGATGAATGACAGACCTGTGAGTGGGCCCAGGTCTCATTTTTGTGTCCTGTGGAATGTGGCAGGTGGTGCTAAATGTCTGTCTCTGTTCCTCAGACTCTGAGAGGGCTGTAAAAATGTAACAGGCGTCAAAGGGGAAAAAGGAGGCCAGCAATCAGTCTCTAGAGAAAACATGAAACAACTCCGCTGGCTCTTCCTGAGTCGCACTGCATTTATCCTCCAGCTCTTGTCGTCCCAGGTGGCCGTGTGTGTCTAACACACTTTCTGCTCAAACGCTCTACTGGAGATCAACCCGATGCAGCATTGCATAAACGTCATCTGTACGGGAGGAAGCTCTTGACTGAATGTTCACCTGGAAAAGGAGACCTACGTGAAGATGAGTTGGTTTGGCATCGAGGGTAAAATGCTTTTTATTTCGATGCCACCCCCCCCCCCCACATTCCCCGCAAGGGACACACCTTCATTTCCCAGAATTCCTGGAAGGAGTTCACCTGGTACTTTTCAGGAGTGGTGAACACAGTTTCATAGCAGGTTAACTAAATGGGTAGTCTTTTAAAGCACAAGAGAGATGTATTTTAAAGGAAAAGAAAATGGAAATACAGCAGTGCTAGAAAGTTTATGAACCCTTGGGAATTTTCTGAAATTCTGCATAAATTTGACCTAATTGTATTCAGATCTTCACCTAAGTCAAAGAAACATATTAAAAAACCCAAAATAATAAGCATGTAAATTTTATACTTTTTCACTCATTTATTGATCAAAGTGATCCAACATTAAATGTCTTTGTCAAAAGAGTATGTGAGCCAAAGTTTTCAATAACTGGTGGGGGTCCCCTTTCATCAGCACTAACATCAACCAACATTTATGGCAACTGTTGATCATTCCCGCAGGTCAGCTTGAAGGAGTTTCAGCCCACTGCTCCTTACGGAACTGCTTCAACTCGGGGGGCTTTTTTGCATGACCTCCCTAGTTGAGCTCCTGCCACAGAATTTCTATTGGATTAAGGTTGGGACTTTGACGTGGCCCTTTCGAACATACAGAATGTCTTCTGTTTCAACCATTCTTTAGTAGACTGACTTCTGTGTTTTGGGGTGTTGTGTTGCTGAAGGACCCAGCTTCTGTGCAGCTCACAGACAGATATCCTTTAGAGGTCAGCACCTTCTTCTGTAGAAGTTTTGCCAAGGATGCCAAGCCATCCTGGTCCCGTGGCAGCAAGATAGACCCAAACCATGAAACTGCCACCACTGTGTTTCAGTGGGTTAGGGTGAGGTTCTTGTGTTGAAATGCAGTGTTTATTTTGACTCAACATAACGTTCTTTATTTTAGCCAGAAGGTTTTATTTTCAGCTCATCTATCCTTTGAATATTCTTCCCGAAGTCTTCGGGCTGTTCTTTTATGGAGAGTAATATGTTCCTCCTTACGCTTCTCCAATGATCACCATTCTTATTGAGTGTTTGTCTGATGCAAAAGAGGCCTGTAGATCCTTAGATGTTACCCTAGGGTTCTTTAGGATCTCCCAGTATATTATATGACTTTGTTTTGGAGCGTGTCTGTGCGTGTGTGTGCATGTGTGCGCATGCGTGTGTGTGTGCACGCAGGTGTGTCCTTGGAACACAGTGTCACAGGGGCAGTTTGGCTCGGGTGCAGCAGTGCGTCACATGGCAACCAAATAGCACGCCCGTGTGTGCCAAGAATAGCTTACCCCGTTCTCCATGACCTTGCTGGGGGACAGTGGCACCGGGGGGTGCTGGTGGTGAGGTTGTCAGCAAAGCAGAAAACAAACAGGTATTTTCTCACAAGAGGAAACGGTCTCTATCCCAGATGAGAGTGGTACTGACAACCAAGCTAAACTCTTCAGTGTGTCTTCATTTGTGACTGGGTGCCGGGGCAGAGGTTGCCAAAAACCACACAACTCAAGGAACAAGAGATGAATTTATGCATTGTGTTCCTTAGTGCAGCTTTGGTCTCCTTGTCATCTCTCTGTAAGAGACTCATTCTGTGTCTGAAATATACATTAGATTTTTTCACCACTGTTGTGTACTGTTTAAACACACTCATATTTTTCCTAGTTTTATGATGGCTGGTGGTGGTGTTTCAGTCATGGCTGTGATGAAGAGGGAAACCAGTTGTTTTGGTTCCTGGGTTTGGTCAGTTTTACACTGAGACTTAGTTTGGCTGCAACTGACATGGACAAACCTTTCTAACATCAAAGAAAATACTCACATCAGGGCGATGGATAGTTTGAGCCTTTCAGTTTTGTCTTTGACATGCCCTTATTATTTTATCTTAATTTATTTAGGCCATGCCTCTCTCAGAAGCAATTTAGTGTTGGGTTTGTACAGTAAGGTACTTAGAATGATTTACTGTCTTATACAGCTGTCTTATACTACAGCAGGCAGAAGGTGGGATTTAAACCTCTCCCCAGCTAAGGCAAAATAACAGCCCTCAGCTACTATGCCACCTACACATTGTGCTACATAGTTTTCCTACATATTACTTTGTTTCCCCAGATCTGCTTATGACTGAAAGTAATTTGATTTGCTTTCAAGAATATTTGACATTCTGTCTGTCAACGAACGACCGTTTCCCTCGATATTTGTTTTGACACAACTTGTTATTGGGGTTAAAATAGTCAATGTTGTAAAAACACAGATCAAATGATTTTTTAGCCAGTATTGGAAATGACTTTTTTAGGGTGTTTGGAAACATTAACTTGCCTAGTGGTTTAGGAGGACAAGGTTGTGAATCTGTCATCTCTTAACAGCCCAGTTCTACTGTGGTGCCACAAGTGATTTAAGACACTCCTTTCAACCTCTAATAGACACGCACACCCAGTCCGTCCTCGGCAAATGTGACCCATGTTTAATTGGCCCAGTGTGTCACATTTGCCCCCAGAACAGCCCCTCTTAGAGGACAGGACAAAGGGAGCTTCATGAGGGCTCCAGAGATGCAGGGATGGTTCTTTTCTTGTCTGCTAAGTTAGAATACTCTCAATAAGACCAGCTTTTCACTTGCAGGTTGATAACAAAATTTCACAGCAGTGAGTTTTGTTAAAAATGCTCAAAGCACTCGGACGTGAAACCAAAACCTGCCCATGAAAACGTGACATGGGTGATTTGTTTTCCAGAGGATTTAAAGGCAAGAATATGTTTCTTTGTGTTTAAATATATGCTCTGTCAGTCAGTGCAAGGTACTGAATCAAACAAAGATCCTTTTGCATCCAGATATGGTTGCATGAATGAAGAAAATATGAAACAATCTCAACATGTTCAGAAAAACTTGCAGAAAAAGCTCAAGACCAGAAAGAATAAAAGTGTTTTGCAAAGTACTCCCATCCTGTCTTATACAGGCATCTGATTATTCAGACTCAAGAACTTGTTCCACTCACCTTGTTGTGAAGAGTTAAAACAATCTGTCCAAACAAACCAGATAAGCCATGTTCAGATGGGTTACAGCAGTTATTAACCCCAGCAGATGAACACACAAACAGCTGAACTATTGTGCTGAGGATGCTGGGAAAAGATAGTTTCAGATCGTTTTTTTTCTAAAATACCACATTGTGTTCTCCTGTGCACATCCTCATTGTCAGTGTTGGAACAGAGGCAGAAAGTTGTTATGATAGCCATAATCTACCATACAAAGTGCTGTAAAATATTTCCCTACTGTTCTATCACATAAGTGTCAAAGTCCTCACTTAAACAACACAGTTGGCAGTTTATCAATGCTTAATCTTTTCCACTTTGAAATGGCATAAGTAAACATCATAAACAAGCTGTTCAAAGTTTTGGTGACTTTTCTGTGTACCTCTGATATTTAAAAAAATCATTTACAGGTGTACAAGGGAAGATCCTTGGGTCCACAGTGCATAGAAGAGAGGGAAGAAGTCAGGAGAATTACAAAAATCTAAAGAATGATAATGAAAAGATGATACAATATAGATAAATTAAGGATAAAGGGTAAAAAAACAGTAGTATAAATAATGCGCATTCAAAATGGATAAGTACATATATCTGTACACACACATGCATACGTATGACAAACTAAACAAGTGGTGGATGTCAATAGTTATGGGCAGAGAAGATGGTCACTGGTGGTGGAGGTGATGAGACCTGAGATGATGGAGTTCAGTAGCCTAAAGGCCTGTGGTAGGAAGCTGTTCCTAAGCCTGACTCTCATAAATCTCCCACGTCAAGCCACGTCAGAGCGCGCCTATGAGAAACGGTAATAGTGATACGATCATAAATTCGGCAGAACTCGTCTCATCTCGGGCACAACATGCTGATGAAGGTTACAGTAGCGTTTTTGATGTTGGTATACATTTTAGTTCATTTTTGCGGAAACTTGTGTTTGGGAACAGATTCAATTTTTCTCATAACAAAATGAAGGAATTAGGTTCTTTGGCATCTGGATCCTCACTTTACGCACAGATTTTAAGGAACAAAGTAGGCCCAGATGGTGGCCGAAGGTTGTAGTCCTTGACATTGTTGCACTGTGCAAGAATTAGTTTAACTCTGTTTAGAGACCAACTAAGCCCATATTGTGGAAGCATGTCTGGTTATGTCTTTCTGTCCCAAAACAAGAGTAAAGTATTATCATACAGAACATCAGTGGAATTTAATGTCACTGAAATCATATTGAACTCCCCCGAGAAAACCTAGGTTGACTGTCTCTGAATGAGAAGGTGTCCAGGGCAGCTAACCCTTATAGTTGGTGAGGGGGTTGGAGTCTCCATGAGGAATTTCACTGCAGCACGTTGTGAAACATTGCTAGATTTCTTGCATCATTTACTCACACTTTCCCATAATGCAACATTTTAATTTGTGCAACTTTTCCATTTTTATTTAAATGAATTTACAGGTATAACGTGTCATTTGGGGCAGATGCGCGGCTGCAAAGGCCTTTGAACAGTAATGATGGGTTGGAGAGCTCTCATGGATCTCTCGGAATGCAGTGACTTGAGAGCAATTACGAGTGAGCTATCTGGTGGGAGACGGGGGGCATCTCTGTCATAAGCGGTTTATAATTGAGCGTGAAGGGCAAGAGAGAAACGTAACTGTTTGCATGTGTGTTGAGTAGTTAACTGGTGAGGCACTGTGGTCGTACAGTAAATGTTAAATTGATATTTGTTGAACATTACAAGTGACACACAGCTTCCACCTAGCACTCCCAGTTTACTGTGTTGAAATTGGTTTCTCCTAAGGGGTCGTGAGTGGTGTAGGTTTATAGGTTTGAATCCCACTCCTGCTGTAGGTCACCAAGGTGCTCACCCTGAACCACTCCAATAAGGATGCCCTGCTGTATAAATTGTTTTGAAGTTGATAATGTAACATTGCGGAGGAATGATTGAATTAATTAATAGTAAGGAACTCCTTGCTGCCTCATGGAAAATGCAAAAAGGAGCCTTTGCTGTGCAGGTGAAGGTCTGTGGGAGAGACGAAGTTTGCCATTGTTCTCTGTTAGGGTGCTCTGTCCCTGCTGAGGAGCACATTCGTGTAAACTCCAGGCAGTCCTCCCCATGTGGAGAAGCTGTAGCCCATGTTTAGGGAGGAGCTTGTCAATAGAACAGATTGCTAATGGAAAAAGCTCTCATTGTGCTTTGTTGCTTGTTGCCTGAGTGGGACTGAAACACACAACAAAGGGTATAGCAATACTGGTTTGTAATGTCAAAAATAAAATGAATGAAGCACACCAGGACAACAAGTAGCAGGGCAGTTAGGGTTGTGGACAACAGACAAAGAGCCAAATTTCAAGCCCAATCCCAGCATAAACCATGAAGAAGTAGGTTGTGGTGTGTTCAAGGCTACTGAATGCTAACTGAAAGGGGGAGGTTCGAATCCCATGAACAATCTTGCAGTAATACTTTTATGTAAAGTACTGAAACTGAATTCCTTCAGAGAAATGTCCTCCTACATAATGTGTAAAATGGGTGGTGAAATCTTGTGTAAGAAGTGATAGAATAAAAACAATAAACGGTGCTGAAAAAAGTGTGAAGTATAAATCTAAAGGGATATTCAGTATTCAAATATTCTGGCAGCATTCACAACTCTTTGCCAGAAATACTGGCTGAATAAGGTTGAAAATACTAAGTGATTGTATCAGTAACTGGACAGAATAATAATTCTGGGCTCAGTGGACTTAAAGGCTGATTTTTTTTATCAAGCAGGAGAAAGAGACCTTTTGGAAGAAACCAATGTTTTTGCATAATAAGAGACCCTTGATGTATGAACGCTGACATTCTTAACAGGTTTCATCAGCTCAAAGTTTGTTTTCCTGACAAAGCTTGTCCTAGGAGAGGTATGATTGATCGACCAGCGTAGATCAAACCGACGAACTTTTCTGGGCCAGATTTCTTTATGTAAGGTCTCTGAATGGTGCTGACAAAATTACCTCCAAAGTATCATAGCAGAAAATCCAATATAGCACAGGGTATGAATCGGACTCCCTGTGACCTAGAGCTCTTCCCCCAGCCCCCATCTTTCTCCACCTCCCCCCCTCCCATGCTCTGCCCCCCCCACACACCTTAGCCGCGTGGGAATCCTCAGCACTTTGCATTTGATTACGGCTAAATTAGGTTCTGCAATTATATTGACCTGTTAAGCCTTCGCCGTTGTCTCTTCATTAGTGGGAGGAGGTTTAGACACAAAACTGTTGATGCAAGTGCACCTCGGTTTCCCAGCGTGTCATTACTCACCTGGCGTGGCCTGCTTGCTCTACTGAATCCAGTGTCGTATCCAGCTGACAGAGTGAACATATTACTCCGTGCTTGTGCAAGTCAGCACTTGGGACTGTGAAAGACACAACATGTCTGGCTCTGTGTCTCATGAACATCTCTCTGTCTCATAGCTGTGACTCATGAGGGGCTCCCTGAATAGGGGGATGGATGCGAGCATCCTAAACAGTATTCTGCAGGACTCCCGGGTCCCAGGGGAACTCATCCATCCGGCTGGTGTCACAGCTGTTTGAATTTGCCCCATATCCATCTGAGGGAGTGGGCTCAGAGGAGGCTCCTTCAGGCTGAGGTTCAAACCCACTAGGCAATGAGCACTCATGACTGAGGGTATTTGGAGCTGTGCCAGGCTTTCACAGTATAATGAAGCTCATAAATAAACTAGATCTGGGCTGGGACAAGATGTATTTTCCCAGAGTTGTGATTTTCTTGGTCCTGCAAGCCCAGGGGATAAACAGACATATTACCTAGCATAAGTGTTGTACATCCACAGCCCAACCATGTTTAGTAGCAATCCATGACAAACCTCTGAAGCCACGGTTTACAGCTGGTGGTCTTGCCGTGCTTCATCAGCAGCCTCACCAGAGTGCCATGCGCCTAAATTCCTGTGAAATTCCTGTGTTTGCTATGTTCCATATTGAGTGATATAGCTGAGCCCCGCTGTGTGCATAAGGCAGCATCCTCTAATCTCCATTAGTGCCTTGTGGGTAGACTCAATAAGCATCTGACTGAGCTGTGAGTGCCAGGGGCATTGACAGGGTATCTAGATGGTGGTATCTGTCCATCACTTTGGTCCGCTGGACACTGCACTGCATCTGTTCGGCCCCCAACAACAGCAGGGCCGATTGGTATATCTAAGGTACTAGCCAGTGCTAAGGTGTCTAAGTCCACTTCCCTACAGTGATCATCTGTCCATCTTCTGCCGCAAAAATATCATTCAGTCTTTGAGAAACCTTCATTTCACAGGTTGTGGGTTCAATTCGGGCTCTAACTCTATGTAAAGTCAAGCTATTCTCTGGGGTTCTCCAGTCTTCTCTCACATTACCCGCACTGTCCTTAAAGTTTCTGTGTGTGTGTGTTCGTGTTCGTGTTCGACTGACATTGAGAGCAGTTGATTTTTTTCGCACTGCTAATAGAGTTACCATGGAATGGCCATGTCAGTAATGGGGCTGTGTGTGTCATTCAAGCTCCGCTGGAGACTGGAGTGGTTTAGTGCTGCTAGACAACAAGGCTCATCTCTGGGGAGAGAAGCTGTGACCTTGCAACTGAGCATGCTTCATGTGGGAGAATTGCAGGGTAGCAACAGCACCGGGACCCCCCGGCCTTGACTGGTTGGGTATGTGTGTGAAAGCACCAGCTTGTGTAATGATCTCCTAATGTTGTTGCATAACTTGGAATACACATCGGCTGGTCTACCAAAAGCATCAGTGGGCTTGTTTGAGGTCAACCTCCCTGTAGCTCTGCAGTTATAGGATGGGAACCCTTGTACTGGCAACAGTGTGCAGACCTTACTCTCTCCCTGCTGGCAGGCAGCTCAAAGTACTACAACACAGAGTTTGGGGAAACCTTCTCACATCTCAGTGTAAGGCCAGAGGTATCAGGGGTCCAGTCTGAAGGGGAGGTGACATAATGAATACAGAAAAAAGGCCCGAGGTGGATGCTGTGATATTTTCTACCTTCAGTGGTGGTTGCCCTCTGAGGACAGCCCTGTGAAAAGAAACCCCACACTTGAAAGGCAAGACTCTATGGAAATCGACGCCTCTTGAGATCCCGTCTTCCCACAGTGTTGTTCAGATGCTGTGGTCATTTGTCCTGGGGCCCAGTTCCAGCCCGGCTGCTCTGAGAGGACTGCTCTCCTGTGTACTCATGAGTCTGGAGCACTTTGTGTTCACTCCACAACAGGCCACCTATTTAATTCCACTTCAATGGACCCGCCTGTCCGCCTGTTACGTAAGTGCGCCTTCCTCCAGGCCCCCTTTTGTTGATGTCTCCTCCAGTTCCTCCCAGTGTGAGACAGCAGCATTTGCTAGTGCTCTGAGGGACTTGGCAGTGAGACGACCCACAGCTCACAGTATCCCCAGTCTTTAGCGGGCAATAAATAAAACTTTACGGCTCTCCCTGAGAACCGGTAGACCTGGAATGAACGCCCCATCTATGCTACTGCCGAACATACTCAGATGTAGGATCAGTGCTTTGCTTTTGCAATAGAAAGTATGAATATCATTGCTGGCTCTTGGTCTATTAGAATTTTAGTGGGAAAATTATGAGAACGTTTCCCTCGAGCCCTGGAGAAGTGTATCCAGGATGGCCATTAAGCTTCTGCAGCTTGGTGGGTGAGCAGGGTCTGCGATGCAGGCTGATGTGGAGGGCTTTTTGAAAAAATTCATCTTATTACACTCCCTACCTAACCCTGAAATGTACACGAATTTGACTTCCTTGCCAACACCATATTTGAGCAGTATGACTTTGTTATTGCTTCCTTTCCTAAGGCAAAAAAATAAGCTATAACGAAAAGGAAACATAATACCAATGAGCTAGGACGGCTAGAAGTCACCCCCTGCCTCTTCCCACCTCCAGTTCAACTCTTCCGCTGCAGATAGAAAAACATCCAGCAGCGAGCATATCTATGCATGCTGGGTCCTGTGTGATGATTTCTAAATTAAAGGGTTGGCTGTGGTCTTGAAAATACTCAATGTTCTGTTTTCACTGGCATGTGGCTTCTGCTGGTTCAGATAGCTACTCTGGCCTGTCCTTTGCAAGGATGCTTCGAGCACAGCGGGCATGAGGATGTAATGGAAGATAAGAAGTTTGTGGAACCAGGTGTATGGCCAGCACACACAAAGACGCAAGTGATTAAGGTCCACAGAATTGTCTGTCTGCAGTCCACAGCCATTGCACTTTAATGTAGCCTTTTGTCTGTCAAGGGCCCATTGTAACCTATGGATGTAACAGTTGAGATCTGCTGTAGATCTGCTGGCAGTTCTCAAACAGGCTCATTATGTTGCGCCATGAATAACAGCAAGAAACAAAATTTTTAGTGGTCCATTGCACAGGTTAGTTTCCCATCTTGCACCTAATGCTTGTGTGTGACAGAGCTGAGCTTGAAAAAAAGGCCTGTGGTAGTCATGGAGGACTGACGTCAGTGTCTAGGCCCGATAGTACAGACCTTATTGTCCTGGTCCCATAGTCCAGGCCACATGGTCTAGCTAGGTGCTGACATTTGGGTTTCTCTAGGTGCACCTTTGGCTTCAGTGTGTTATTAGATTGTTCCAATGTTGCTGTTTGCTCCTTCCTAGGAGGCTGTTTCATCAGCACTGCATTCCTGTATTAATGAAAAGCCTGCTAAGGGTTTAGGTAATTAAGTCTCCTGATATTTGTAAGGGGGTCACTATGGGCCCCAAGTGGGTAATGACTGAAAAATACTGAGCAATGAGTTGAAAAATTAAGATTAAACAGGCCTTTTCTAGTTTCTTTCATTTGATATCAACACAATTTCAAGAGTACTATTATAGCATCCCATTGTACTTAAAAGCGCCCCTAGTGGTGGGGCCTGGAACTGCGTGTAAATAGTTTATAATGCATGCAACCATAGTAGAGAATGTTTGTTATTTTGGGGGGTCTGCATAGTTCCAGTGTGTCAAAAGGCAGGCTAGTGTGGTTAACTGACCGCAGGGTGGAGCCTGAAAGCGTTATCATTCTATTTGCCATTCCTGGCTGTAAATTCCTGCTGCTGCCATGTGTAAGTGAATGCTGCACTATTGCAGGCTGTATCAGTGTCTTCATTCCCTCCTTCCTAGCCCCCACCCACACTCAATACAGTATTAAAAGTATTTACTGTCTGCAAGGGTTTTGTTCCTCTCAGGTCTTATTGATTTATTATTTTGCTGTTTTTTGTTGTTACTTTTGCACTGAGGCTCTTTATCAGAATAAACTTGTGGTTTGTTCTTAAAACTCAGAAGTGACAAAAAATAAAATACCTGTATAAATTCAGGTGGCCCTGGTATTGTTTATCAGAAAGAGTGTGTCCTCCGTATTCTCTGTGTGTGTATGCCGGTGCCTATGCGTTGGGGTCTGGTGATGCTTTTGCCCTCTCACTGGTAAAGATGTGAATGCCCCGTTTTGCCTCCATTCCTCCAGTCATCCAGGGTAAAAAACATTCTGCCAGCTGCTAAATATATCCACCATGTCCTATTTTCAAGGCAGCTATAGATCTAATCATAACTGTGTTGGACAGTTCCAGAAGTGCAGAACAGAGCATGATGGGAAAAACTGCTGGACCCTGCTGGTGCTGGTGTAAAACTCTTTTATAATTAAAAGTAATGAGATCTAGCAAAGAGAAAATTGTGTTTCTTATACAACTGTTCTTTACACAAATGAAGCCCACAGGATACAGGAGTACTTTAGCTGTTCCAGTGGTGTGTCTTTATTAAAGAAACTCACAAATGGTCTGTGTTTATTTATAGGTCTGCATGCATACATACACAGAGAATAAAGTTGGATGTGTGCAGAACATACAGTACTGTGCAAAAGTCTTAGGCAGGCAACTTCAATGTGTGTTGAGAAATACAGGTAGATTCTTATCTACCATCAGGGAGGTTTCTCATTGGTCCCAAATTCATTCTGCAGCCTGAGAATGACCTCAAACACCCCCTCTCGGTCACAAGGAATCTTCTGCAAAAAGAAGGAATCCTGCAACAGATGGTATGGTCCCCACAGAGCCCTGATCTCAACATGATCAAGTCAGGCTGGGAGGACATGCAGAGACAGTCAAAGTCTGCAGAAGACCTGTGGCCAGTTCCTCAAAATGTTTGGAAGAACCTACCAACCTCCACCTTAAACTGCATGCAAGTTTGCATAAGAGAATTGATGCTGTTTTAAAGGCAAAGGGTGGTCCCACCAAATATTGATCTGATTGGGGTTTTTTTTCTGCTGCACTTTTTAGAAGGTTTATTGATTAATAAGTATTCATGGCATCATTTTTGAAACCATCCTCGCTTTATAGCATTTTTCCCCACTGGTGCCTCAGACTTTTGCACAGTACTGTAGGTCCATACAGAAGTGTCTGTAAGTCAAACAGTAATTTCAGCCAAAACCGGTTTAAATTTACCTTTATTTATTTAGCAGGCCCTTCTGTCCAAGGCAACATACATCTCAGAGTAAACAAAAGTGCATTTCATAGCAGGGCTTAGACACAAGCGTAATTATTACAGCATATATTGTTTGTTTCACGTAGATGTTGCCATAGCTATCGTCAGTATCCAGGTACTCACCATCTAAGCTGGCATATGAATGGGAAAATGGGTAGACAGAAAGTATCCAGTGATGAAGGGCTGAAGGTGTCAGGAGCTCGGGGTCTGAAAGAGAGTTGTGTTTTGAAAATCAGTCATGTATTGGGATAGACAGTCTGTGGAATTTTAGATTTCTGTTTTGAGCTGAGAAATACAGTATGGTGAAGGGGTCTTTGTAAAAGCTATTGTACCCAAGTTTAAATTTCTGTTTGGTCAAAAATGAGCCTGCCCTATTGCCCAAAGTTCCAAGAAGATGTTCCCGTTTCTCTCTGGCTCCTTCTCGGTGGCTGTCTTCTCTGATGAATTTCTCAGTCACAATGAGTTGATCCCTCAGGGACATGTGGGATGACATTAGGCTTCCTCAGGCTTTGCAGCAAAGTGTAAGCGAAGCGGCTGTTTGTTGCAATCACCGTGCTGCGGGACCCCAAGAGGGCATTTTGAACTGTCGCCGTGTCTCCTTTGATGCGAAGCACTGCTGACATTGTGTTTCACATACCCAACAGCACAACTCACAGGGCTCTGAAAAGTTTAATGTTTTTGCAGGGAGGCAGTGTGTGTGTGTGTGTGTGTGTGTGTGAGCATGAGCGAGCAAATTGTCCATAGCTGTACCAAGACAAACCACCCAAAGATCTTCCCACTCCCAAAGTACAGATGTACTTTGGTCCTGAGGATAATGTTTTTTATACCTATTTTTGTGATTAATCTGGGAATGAGAGGCAAGAAGGAAGATGCACTTTTACATAAATGTAAACCAATAAAAAACAATAGCAAATAAACTAAGGCTTGTTCTGTGCCATCTTTTAAAGTAGCCTCTCTGTACTGCCTTTCCCTTACCCGCTGAAAAGTAATAACCCTCATTATTATTTTCTGGAGCTGACAGGCCATCCAGGCCATTTCTCTGTAGGGGAAAGCAACAATAAAGTCAAAGAAATAAAGCCGTAAAACAGCAGTGGGTGCCCCAAAGTCATGTTTCTGGATGCTTTATGCTGGGGAAAGGTGATGAGTTTGCAAAACGTTCCTGACTTTTGAAGGAGGCATGAAATAATAGCAAGCCACCGGCGAAGCAGGTGTCTCTCGGTTGTTGTTTTTTGAAAAGGACCTATGTCACGTCAGAAAATGCAGTCTGTTAATGAATCTCACATCCAAGTTCAAAACTGTAGTTTAGGCCATTGTTTGAAAAACCATACTGGCCCTTCAAGAGTTGCTGGGTTTTTTAGGCACCAGGAGGTTATCTGCTACACCACTGGGAGTCAGTGACATTTGAAAATGTTCCATGTTAGTGTGCAGGCCTTTTCAGCACTGCATCATCCAACACACCACCCAACCATCATCTGACTATGGGAGTGTTTTGTAAGACACTGGCCAACCCTGCTCAAGGATCCATATTCAGTGTTTCTGTGACTTGTGAAGCCACACTCAGTAACAGTTCATGTATTTGCACTCTGCTGAGTCTTGAAGAAATACATCAATTATGAATACTGGCACAAAACCTTTGAAAACTGATCATTTACTATTGTGTAGCCAGCACTTGTGCCTCATTTGATTTCATTTTCATTTTTTGTATCATTCTAAAGGGTTCAACAGTGGGGTGTGTCCCTAGCAAATTTCAAATGATAAGTCTAAATCCTTCAGAAAGAGTGAGTGGCATAGTAGTGGGAGCTATTGTCTTGCATTTTAAGGACTTGGGATCAAATCCCTGCTCCTGTACCCTTGATCAAGGTATACTTTGATTTGAGACACTAAAAATTACCCAGCTGTATAAATAGGTAAATTATTGTGTATTGTAAGTACTTTACTGTACAAACTTCACATTCTAAGTCAACTTGGAGAAATGAGCCAAATAAATAATTAACCAGATAGATAGATGAATAGCTAGCTTTAAAAACTGTTTGGTGTGCGACCTCTCTCTTAGCCGTCCAAATGCTGATGACGCACGTATCCTTTTCCCCTGTCCTACCAGATCTGTTGTGCAACTGCAGCGGCGAGGGGGTTCTTGACCCCGAGGACTGCGATCAAGACACGGGCCACTGCTTGTGCGTGCCAGGATACACGGGTCCCCAGTGCGAGACCTGCGAGGACAGCCACTTCAACAATGGCTCCAGTGGGTGCCTACCCTGTGCTTGCGACTCTTTCGGTGCGGTCAGCCCCCTCTGTGACAGGTGAGGTCAGTCCTCCTGGCTCCCTGGGTTTGACTCGGCTTCAGAGTTTCACTTGAAGCACAAGCACTTTCACACACCACAGCACCTCAACCTCAATCAGAAATAGAATCAGTCATATGTTAATATGGGGTATTAACATTCCCTCATACTTCTCATGACATCACTATGGGCTGTGCTGGTGATCTCTGGAAATCTGTTACAGATTGGTGGTATAGTGTCCAAACGTGCAATGGAAAATTGCCAGATCTTTGAGGTAGCTGTACAGATGATGTCTAATGCTATAGAAAAGAATGCTGATTCCTCGACTATCATTTCCTATCCATCAGTGGTAGGGTAAACACTGGGCAGTGGTCACAGTTTAGAGCTTGTTGTGGACAAAGACTATTATTGATAATGTATTTTGCACATTCCTTTATCCAGAGTAGTACACAATTCATTGTAAACAGAGCGGCATTTCGACCATGGGATGATCAAAGCCCAGTTTGTCCAATACCACTACAGATGATGCAATGCAACTTTGTTGAGCAGATAAAAGATCAGGAGAGAAATTAATTCAAAAGCGATGCATTTTGGAACCCTTTTTGAATTTTGAATAGAATTCTGGAGTTCTGAGTAACCGACAGAGAAGAAATATCATTTTTTACACAAGCACTTGACTTGATACATTCTCTGGTTTTGTGTAGTGTTCAAGTAATACACCCATCTCTAGTCCTGATATTTTTATATTTTTTATTTATACAGTGCCTTGCAAAAGTATTCCAAATTGCCTGGATTACAGCTTGTACTTGCACATATTTTTCCTATCAGTATTTTTTTGTGAGGTGTGAGAATGAAAGCTAAATGACATGCTACAGCAGTCAGAGAGCAAGTCATAGAAATACATAAATTAGAAAATGGTTTCCAAGTGTTTGGATCTCCCAGTCGGCCTGTTGGATTAATAATGGAAGCAGAAGCTGCATCACACTATCCAGACACTGCCTAAACAAGGCCGTTCCTCAACACCCAGCAGGTGAGCAAGATGTAGACGTGTGAGGGAAGTCACAGGCAGGACCAACAGTCACTGTGAAGGAGCAACAGGGGTCAATGGCTGAAAATGGAAGAAAGGGAAACCAGTCCACAGCATCCAGAGCGCTGCATACAACTGGCCAGTATGGGAGGGTGGCAAGAAAGGAGCCATTACTCAAAAAGAATCAAATCAAAGCCTGTTTGAATTTGCCAGAAAGCATGTGAATGTCCCAGGTAAGATGGAGGAAATGTTTTGTGGTCAGATAAGACCGACATAGAGCTTTTTGACCAAAAAGACACTCTGTGTAGTGGAGACCTAAAACTGCCCTCGAATCAAGACACACCATCTCTGCATTGATGCATGCTCACACATCATGCTGTGGGGACGTTTTTATTCAGCAGGGACAGGGAATCTTGTCAAAACTGAAGGAAGAAAATGTGACAAAATACAGGGAAACACTAAAAGAGAACCTGCTTCAGTCTGCTGAGAAGCTGAAGCTTGGGAGAAACTCCACCCTTCAGCAAGACAATGACCCCAAGCACAAAGCCATAGCTACACTGGAGCAGCACAAAAAGAAAAAAGGAGAATGTCCTGCAGTGGCCCATTGACTATCTGTGGCACTATTTGAAAATTATGGTCCACATGCGTCGTCTAACCAAACTTAACAACCTGCCTCAGATTTCTGTCTTTTTCTCTCAGCTACCAACAATTAAGGTCATTTGCAAATCGATCAGCCAGTTTTGATGGTCTATTTTTTACGTAAACATTTTTCTCGCTCCCCCTGCTTAGAGATGTTGTCTCAATTGGTATGAAAATGTTTGCATCCAGAATGCCAAGCTGGAAGATCTGATGAACATGAAGTGTGAAGCTACAAGGGACAGAATCATATGCATTTAAAGAGAAAAACAGATGTGAATCATCACTGTTGTGATGGTGATAGCAGTGGTGTTAGGCACCTCTTGTAGGGTTGGAGGAGCAGGGTAGTCACTCATCCCCTGCTTTACAGCTCAGCTGGACAGGAATCTGTAGGGCAAAGTTTCTCTGTGTCTCTTACTGCTAAAAGTGAAGGGCATGGACACCCAAAGGAAAACGGTATAACAACTTTATCCCATTCAAAACTATCATCATTCATGGAGTCTCAGGAGTCCTGAAGAGAGGCTGTATGACATTTTGAGTGTGTTTTTATAAATAGCTACTGTATTTTTACCTCTGACCATGGCAAAGAATGCCACCGGGAGCTGACAGTGCATTTTTTTGGTTGTTTTTCCCTCGCTCCTTCCCTTCTTGTAGTACTGAGTAGGTATTTCTTGCTATTTTGCCAGCTGACATAATGTGGGGGCCCAGGGTGCAAAATACTGGAGTCGGATGATGCAAGGTGAATTCTTGGTGCACTGATAGTGTACCACATAGTGTGTGGTGCTGGTTATGCACGCACCACAACTGTTTTCCAGAGAGTGGGAGTCACCAAGAGAGCTGCATGGCTTACATGTGTTGATGATGGAGGACCTATTGACAGATATCATGTGAAACCATGCAGCTGCTTCTAGGAGAAACAAAAAGGCCACAAGAGCAGCTTGATGGTTTTTCCCAACTTTCTCTCCCAATTGTTACTGTGGTCTGATGTGCATCTGAGTGATTGGGAACCCAGGGAGCCATTTTCCCAGATCTATTTTCAATCTTTTCCCCGCTGTGTAGTTGAGAGTGTGAGTGTGAGTTTCGTCACGCTTCATCAAAGGATGTGGTTCTTTTCAGTGTAAAGTTTTTTAAAACCTCCACTTTTACCGTAGTGTTTTATGCTAAGAATTGTAAATGTTGTTGTTTAAAGTTTAATACATGGTTTTAATCCCTGAAAGAAGCTTTTTCTCTGGAGTTCACAGGAGTTGTCCAGATCCGTGCTGGTGAGTGAGAAGGTGGAATAAGATTTAGGTTCTAACATTCACACTGGAAACAAGGACTAGGAGGGTTTATTTAATTTGTCCTTTTATTATTTGTGGTCAGACAGAACTTTCCTTTGGTTTTAGTTATATTTTAAATGTTGCCCAGTCAATGTTGAATTTTTGACCACATACAGTATATAGAGTTCCTCCAGAAAGTTCTGTCAGGTGAAGGCCCTGTTATTGAAAAGGGTATGTCCATTGTCACTGTGTTTGAATCCATCCATCTGGTTACTGCTCATCCTCTTCTTTTCTCCTCCAGCTTTTCCATGCATTGCTGTCTTTTTGAGAGAACCTTCTCATCATTTGTCTTATCATTTTTGCTTCCAATGACATCTGGCCTGATTTGATCCAAAATCTGTCTGTCCATGGTTTTCTTAAAACCTTTTTCTACCTTCGACTTGAAAATTTCAAGCTGCGTAAATGTGGAAAACATAAAAATGTTAATGTATACACTGCTAAAAACCTCCAGGCTGCTTTTCTGAAAACCAGATTCAATTAAACCCAGCACAATTTTTAAGTGTCTGCTCAAAAACAGACTGCTTTTTGTGTGAGAGATTGATACCAGAACACATTCCAAGTCCAAGCGGCGGGGGTCCAGGTGCTAATGGCTGCCCCCCCCCAAGATTTTTAGGTAGAAAATGAGAGCAAGTACAGTAGTTACATATAAAAAAAGAAAGACTACAAGAAAAAAACAAGGGGCGGGGGTCAGCAAGTAACAACATAAACATACTAGATAATTATATGCTAAAAGACGAAATGCAGATATGTGGCATGCAGAAATTCAGCATTAGGTATGTTGGATATACCGAGGTGCACAGATAAGCCATAATCCTAGATTTCACAACATCTAGCAGACCATTTCAAAGCTTTGGTGCTCTATAGCTAAAAGCAAACCCTCCTGTTATCTTATTGATCATGAGTACTTTAAGGTAACCTGCATCCAATGATCAAAGACAATGTTCTGAAACATAAGAGTCAATAATCTCAGTAGGGTAAACAGGAGCAATGCTATTTACTGCCTTATAAATCAATAGTAAAATGTTATTATTTGCTTAATGGGAAACTTATGCAATGAAGTCTTAGGCAGGCAACTTCAATGTGTGTTGAGAAGTACAGGTAGATTCTTATCTACCATCAGGGAGGTTTCTGGTTGGTCCCAAATTCATTCTGCAGCCTGAGAATGACCTCAAACACCCAATCTCAGTCATACACAACTATCTTGAGCAAAAAGAAGGAATCCTGCAACAGATGGTATGGTCCCCACAGAGCCCTGATCTCAACATGATCAAGTCAGTCTGGGAGGACATGCAGAGACAGTCAAAGTCTGCAGAAGACCTGTGGCCAGTGTGAAAGAACCTACCAACCTCTACCTTAAACTGCATGCAAGACTGCATAAGAGAATTGATGCTGTTTTAAAGGCAAAGGGTGGTCACACCAAATATTGACTTGACTGAGGTTTTTTTGTCTGCTGCACTTTTTAGAAGGTTTATTGATTAATAAGTATTCATGGCATTGTTTTTGGAACCATCCTCGCTTTATAGCATTTTTCCCACAGGTGCCTTAGACTTTTGCACAGTACTGTAGTCTGATAAGAGAGTATACAGTAGTCAGTCCTGCTGGAAACAGGCATGAAACGTCATCATGAACCAGCTTTTCAGCATCCTACCTACTTAAGAATCACCTTAGCTTAGTTATGTTTCTCAACTGGAAGAAGGTCAATTTAGTTACCGCAGTAATGTGTGAGACAAAGGACAGGTTAATGTATAGTAAAAAACACCTTTTTAATGCACTCAGTGCACTTGAAGTTCAGCCTGTGAGAGACAAAGACTGGGAGGGAGAGGGAGAGAGAGAGAGAGAGAGAGAGAGAGAGAGAGAGAGAGAGAGAGAGAGAGAGCACCACCCAACATAAATACCTTAGTTATGAGCTCTATGATGTATTTCAGTAATAAGTTAATTTTACCAAAGTAATGTGTATTGCCACCAATAATATGAGTTCACTTGCATTGTTGATGTCTGTGAGACTGTTCAAGGACACAAGACACAAGAACTTGAACAATGGAAGGTGAAGAAGAACCTGTTCAGGCAAGAGTTCTTTTTCTCTGCATTGGTTTTACTCCCTGCCAGGTGGTGACATCTATAGTAAATGGTCTTAAATACACAAAGACACAGTTTTTTTCTTATTAGTCGGCTCCAGGTCCTGGCATGTATAGACTGAGGCTAGACCATAAGCAATTACCACATCCCATGCAGGAATTTTATAACCTGTAACTAGACTGGTCATGGTACCCATCACACACAACTGTTACCCGCTGTTGACAAAAAGGCAGTGTGTGTATTTTCAGGGTGGGGCAGGAGGGGTTTGGGAGTGTCAGCAATGATGTCAGTGCAGCCTGTACCCAGTAAGCATGTGCAGCATGTTCATACTCCTGGAGTTGGGTTTACTCTGCTTATTTTGCACCATGGCTTGTGGTTTCCCATGTCTGCTGACTGGGAGTGATGCAAAACGAGGAGCAGATGTCTCAGCCATAGGGTTGGGGTAGGTAGCACGTACAGGTCAAGGTGAGGCTTAAACCAACTGCTAAGAATGAGCAATATTTCCATGTCCTATAAAACCAAAGAATGGAGGCCTTAAGGTGCTGATGCTGCAGTGACGTGAGGGAGGAGGAAGAAACTGGTGTTGCTTTGCATGGAAGGCAGGGGCAGATGCCATGAAAATTCTGGCTGCAGGTAGTGGTTAGACCTGCTGCCTTTGGAATGGAGGACTCAGATTTTAATGCCATCTCCTACTCTGAAACCCTTGAGCAAGGTTAATACTCTGAATGAATGCAAAAAAATTACCCTGCTGTATAAATGGGTAAATCATTGTAAGGCGCTTGCACTATCAGTCACTTTGGAGAAAAGACTCAGATAAATGTATGTGTAAAACCGGCTGCGGATATTGTGCCTTGATTTTGGAGCAATAAGTCAGAGTCCCTCTGTGCTGCTGGCCTTCCAGGGGATGCAGCAGCATTCTCTGACTTTACACCATCATCTGCATGAATCCATTCCTCCAGAGTGCCCCCTTTTCCAAGAACCGCTTGAAACTGATGTAGAGCTTGATGATTAATGTGCCTCTTGCTCGGACATAATTTTCTCCTGCTGTTGCCTGTTTCAATAAAACTGCTCGTGTCTCTTTGATCCGCTCCCTGGTGTGATTATCTCAAGGCCGAAGTGGTGAGCGAGGACAGCTGACCTAGAAAAGCTCCGCCTCCTCCTGGTTTGGTGACTGCATCTCGATGCAAAAAACCGAGAACCCCCCCATCCCCTGTCTGCTGTGCCCCTTTTGTGTCACCTCCTAGAAAAAAGATGGGGTGAGCTTTTCTCTTGTATGATCATTCCAATTATCCCCCACCAGTCAGTCACAGAGGTTACCCAGAGAGGCTAACCTGCATCCGAACATCATCTAACTACTATCGCAAGCTCACTGTTGCACCTGTGGGATGTTCACAGCATCATTAAACTGAGCAGGTCCTGCTGTGGAAGTGGTCGATGACATGATTCCTGACTACATGCTTTCTTGAACGTCACTGAAACATGCCAATGTGAATTGTCCTTTCAAATTCTTATTTTATTTATATTTAGAGGCTTAAGCTGAACTTATTTGGGGACAAAACTATAGATTTTTATTATTTATTATCCTCTATTATATATTTATCTATGTTTATATGACATCTTGGTGTTAAGTGACTTACGATGTTTGATAATCCACTTTACTGTGATTTACCCCTTTATACAGTTTTTTTTTTTTTACAGTAAATACCATCATCATGGACGTTACAGCAGGAACAGGGCCTCAAACTAGTCACCTTCAGATTCTAACACAACAGTTCTAACCCCTATGCCACATACAACCTCCATATATTTGTAGCTGTATCCATTAAATTGAATAAGGAATAAAGCAGTATGATGCACAAAGTAGGTTTCATTGCAAAAGCTGTGTATTTTCATTTATTTAGACACTAAAATCAGTTTTATTTTTTCAACTTTCTCCTTTGTAGGAAAGAACGGATCAGCTACATTCTCTGTAGTGTGTGTGTGTATGAACATAAGATCACCAGTGCACAGAATAGGTCAGCATGAGAGCAAAATGTTTTCCTTTGATCAACTGACCTCAGGCCAGTTCAATATGAAAAACAACAAAGTGTCTCTATAGTGAATATTTGGTAGTCAGGCAGAAATGCAGTTAAATTTTCTTTGCAGAATAGCTGGAAATCCACAAGAACCTTGCTCTTTTATCTAAGGTTGGGTTTTCAATTTTGACTGGCTTAGATTGAGTTTATTTCCAAATTTTTTCCTACACCTCACTCCATACATGCTGAGGGTGTGTGCTTGTGTGTACTCACCTCAGATTTGCTTCAGGAACTTCTTAATGAAAACACCCTTTTCCAAATACCATATTTCTCCCTTGGTTCCTCTGTGTGTGTGTGTGTATCTTGCCTCTATATTTATAACTTGTCTGACTTGTTCAGTTCAACTTTTTTTCTTCAACCTGTTGTTTATATAGTAGTTGTTCATCAGCCTAAGCTGGAACTCAGAGGAGAAATGATGAACATGTGGAGAAAGAAGTAAATGTTTGGTCATTTTAGATCACAGTCTCTTGTTTCTGCTCTTTTATCTGTAAAATGTAAAATATAGTTTTCTGATTTTTCCAGCTCTCACAGTTTTACTAAAGCTTAATTGCACTTATGTGTTAGAGGAGGAGTATCGCCAGAAGATGGGCCCATATTTAAATTCCTGTAAAACAGACATGGGAATACAGCAGCAATGGACCATTTGCTGCCGCTGTGTTTAATGCACTGTGATTTAATGGGACATTTCAGAGCATTGCCGTCTTTCACCTCAACTGTTTACACAAGAGGAGTCTGGGTAATGTTCCCAGCAGCCGTGTTCAGTATAACTAAAGTTACAGCATACAGCACTTTTGAGCTGATGCTATAGTGGTTGGAACTGCTGCATTTGAACTTGAAAGACGTGGGTTCTACTCCCACTTCCTTCTGTGGTGTTCTTGTGCAACACGCTTACCCTGATTTGCAGTAAAAACTACCCAGCTGTCTGAATAACTTAAGACAGTAGGTTGCTTTGACGAAAAGTGAATTCAGTTGAATAACTAAATGTAAATGATGTTCAAATCTGGCTTACGTGAGGATTATCAGTTTAATGTGTTTCCTTTTATTTACTGAATGTGGCTTTCGCATTCGCTACAGCTGAGCTGCATTCTGCCATTTCCCCCTTTTTCACTTTTCACAACCTGACATTAGAGACTGAAGTCTAATGAATGAAGTTATAGTTCAGTCAAGCTGTCAAGTGAGAGAAAAAGACAGACGTACTCGAAACCCCAGGGTTCCCAGGGACCTGATTTGGACTAAATGCTTAGTGTTTCTGCTCAAGGTCCACATATACCCCTGCAAGGGTTATCTTCTGCTGAGCTTTAAAGAAATGGAGGTATTACCTGACGTTCCCAAATACGATCCTCCTTCTGTGTCATAATGCTCTTTCCGGAGTATGAATTTTATTCAAAATAGCTGTTATCCAGGAAGCTACAATGACACGTGGCAGTAATTCACACTGAGCTGGTGGCCCTTCCGTCCATGCCACTCATAAATGGAGGAGTGAAGGACTGACCTTGGCACACGGTGAGGGGGACAGCAACATCAGGAAGCTTGGCAGGATGGTCACCCTCCTTCCCAAATGTCTCCTGCCAAAGGACCTTGATAAAGACCAGAGGCTAGCATTTCTTTGGCTGGTCGGTCTCAACAGCACGGGGTCACATAAAAACACACTTTGAAGTTGAACTTGATAAATATGAGAATGACAAAATTAAATTGGCCTGAGGATGAAACCTTGCAGCCAGCAGATGCTTAAGAAACCAGAGAAGAGCATCCTGGTGACTTGTAGATGTCAGAACAAGTAGCATGTGAGCGATGGAGGTGCACAATGACAAAGTGCTGCAAGGATTCAATATATATATAGAAGTGCTGACTGTGTTATTCGTCTCTCATAGAAATAGAGTAAATCCCACTGTAGGCAGATCACATCATACCTTGTTTTTTGTGCTTAAATTTGATCAGCAATTTTTTCATCTGTTATCATTAGCCGTTTGTTTAATGAAGAGTCATAGTGATTCAGAGCCTATCCTAGAAGCATAGAGAGTAAGAGATAAGCTGTTCATACTATTCCTGACCTATAACACGCAGTCCCTTCCACAAACACACACTTAAAAGGTAATTTAATGGCAAGTTCACGTGAAACATGGGAAAAACATGCAAACTCAACACAGACTGTGCATGCAGTTCGGCCTAGACACGATTTGTCGTTTTTTTGCACCCATTGTTGGAGCTGAATAGGAGGGGGCTAGAGGGGTGGGCAGACAGTGGGGCCAGAGCCTGCCGTGAGGGCTGCAGGTCCTATAATTCACCAGCTCCTCCTGTCACTTTTGGCCTTCTACCACTTGTCCCAGTTCACAGTGGAGCTGACACATTTAAGGCCCCCAACCACTCAGAGCATGAAAGATGAGCAGAACACCACTGATGTGACATGGTGGGCACACACAATGAGACACACACACCACCCCATTGTGTCTGCTCATGACAGCCCAGATCTGTCTTGTCACTGTGTGATGTTGGCATGTTGACCAGACATAGGCCAGCGGCTGGGTCGCAGGGAGTGCTGCTCAGCATCTGGCCTGCTGCCAGGAACCTGGAAGCGCAGAGGATGAGAGAAGAGCGACAGCTGTGCGCCCTTCTGATATATATTAGATACCACGTCATAAATAACGGCATAGATTTGTATGGCTCCTTTCATTGCGCTCCGGCGCATCCTGTTCTTTGTGCTAGAGTGTTCCTGGAGAAGTGCCGCTGACTCGCTTTGCCTATTGAATGAGAATCAAAGGCAGGAAGGGAGATCTATCTATGATGTTTTGGGTGGCATTTGATATTCATCTGCTGCTGCCTCAGTTTAATGGTGTTTGTCTAGGGTTTTGTGCGATTTAAACTTAAAATTCATATTAACCATTATTTATTTAGCACCTTTAACAAAGGTATAAGGTTTTATAGTAAACTGTCCATCCGTCTATTTTCGTTAACTGCTTTATCCTGGTCGGGGTCACGACAGTTCAGCGGTCTCTGTTTCCAGGTGTGAAGTATCTGCTAACAGATGGTGCCACATAACCCACCTTCTGCAATCGGGGGGCACAGGATGATATAGCAGTTAGGGCTCAATGCTTATACTCAAAGGACCCAGGTTTGAAACCCACCTCCCACTGTTGTACCCTTCATCAAGCTAAGTATCCTGAATTGCCCATCTGTATAAATAGGTAAATCACTGTAAGTCACTTAACACTGAAAGTTGTTTTGAGGAAAGCATCAGCTAAATGAATAAATAAAGAAAAATAAATGAATGCCCTGTTTGTGGATGGGCTTCCCCTCTCCTTCCTCGATTTTGTATCAGCCCCAATGCTGATGGTCTTGACTCCGGAACACTCTCTATTGAGGACGGAATGGTTAACATAGCAGTGGACCTGCAGGGCTCTACCACTGTGCAGTTCTGCAGCTCATCATGCTGAACAGAGGTCTTTGAGAGAGTAGCCCTTAATCTGCTTGGAGGAGATAAGTCTACAAATGGAGCTCTGGTGGGGGGAGTGGGAATGATTATAGATATTTATGCAAGCCATATTTAAGCGTTTGAAATAGTGAATTGCAATAGGCTTCGTTGTTGTGCTTGGATCTCGGTACTATGAGTGACATTTGGGTAATTCCAATTATTTTTTTTTACTCACGTCATTTTCTCCCAAAGCACTTTGATCACTGCAGGGAGTGCTACGTGCTGAGAATGCCCTTGGCGACCGTTCAGAAGGGGGCCAGGTTTCTCAAGCAGGGGGTGTTGGGGTTTTTGCAGGAATACTAAAGTCTGTACTCCTGGCTGCCCAGAGAGAAATGTGTTCCAAGTTCTCAGCTGGAGGTGGAAGCATGAGAAACCTTCCAGGAGGGGGCTACTGATTATATTTTTTACACATACATTTATTTATTTAGCTGACAGTTTTCTCCCAAGCAGTTTAAAATACTTTAACACCAACACACTACAAGGCTGTGTGCTCAGGCCACTGCTATTTACCCTTGTAACCCACAAGCGTGTTGCCAAATACAGCAGCAAACAAGTATGCTGGTGACACCACAGTTGAGGCCTCATCTCCAACAACGGTGAGTTGGCCTACAGAGAGGAAATGGAATGGCTTATAACCTGGTGAAGGACAACAGTCTCCCAGTGTTGGCAAGGCTAAGGAGCTGATCGTTGACTTCAGAGGGACTCGAGCTCTTCAACACTCCTCTGTGTATTGGTGGTTAAGCAGTGTAGCTGGTGCACAGTTTCAAGTTCCTGGGAGTGCACATCACCAAGGACCTCTGTTGGACCCACAACACAACCCAACTGGTGAGAAGGGCAAAATAGCATCTCCGCTTCATGAGGAGACTGAAAAGAGCTGGACTTCCATCTGTGTCGCTTATTGCACCATTCCCTCTAGTACATGTGCACAAGTGCAGAATGACAACAAAGTGCATCTTGAACACATTTTACTCGTTTATATAAAAGGGTCATTTTTAGCGGTGCAATTTAGGACAAGATCCTTGATCAAGGGTTTTACAGTTGAACGTGGAATTCAACCTTGCGTCCAAGAATTGCAAGGGTTGGATTCTAACTGCCCCTTCTGTAGCCTGGTGTTATGAATGCAAATATCATTTCCATGTATTTATTATGCATATTTTACATGTATATAACTAGTAAAAACACTGTAATGGTGTATATTTATTACACATTAAGATTGGGCTTGTCCAGTTTTCGTCACTGATTTAAATTATATACTCTGGAACATTTAAATTGTAGGTTGTTCTGAACACTCAGCTGCAGCGGGACAGTAATGCCACCAGACTGCAGCGCAAATGCTGGTGTCCTCCTGCTGTCCCTCCACTGAGGTGTATGGCTCCGTAGTGATTGAGGACCCTGGCACTGAGCCTGACGTTTGCTGGTTGGGCACTGTGAAAAGATCCCTCGGTTAAGAAACTGAGTAATAATAATAAGAGCAGTGGACTCATTCATTGCAGCTCAGATGTAAAATTTATGAATGAATAAAAAATGAGGAAAGACTTCAAATCTTTTATTTTGTCAGTTCTTTACTGTATTTCCAGTGTTTGATGAAACGCTGCACTTTCGCAGGGTCAAATCTATTTTTTACGCTACGTGTGCACGACTACACGCGAGTGGTTCCCGTGCGCCTGTTAACACAGCAATTGGTTAGTCTGCCAGAGACATGCTGCAAAACATGACATCCTGAAGCCTTCAGACCCATTCTCATAAAATATTTACACTCTTCCAAACAAAGAGAAGACAAGCACTAGAAGGCCTGTCTGTCCTTACACCCATTACAGTGGACCTGGTACACCAGAGTAGACCATTTGGGCCAAATCACCATTTTTTAAAATTTAATTTACAAATCTAAAATAAAATATAGCCCCATATAATGTGGGAAATGGGTATGCGGTCATTTAGGAGATGTTTTAAGAGTGATACCTTTTTAAAAACAGCTCTCTGTTTGTCTGGATGTAGATGAGTGCCAATCAGTTTTAGGAAGGTGAACTGGGAGGTTAAAGGAGAAGGTGAGGCACAGTCTGTGGACATTTGCTTTGTTGCCTGGGGGTCAGTCATTTGGAGGTCTCAGAATACAAGGAAGGTGTCCTCAAACTTGAGGAAGAATCCAGTATCTTCAGCTGGATTTCCCTGCTTTTCCACTAGCCTTTCATCCAGGAAATTGTCATCATTTAATGCAACATGTGTGAATGGCTCTCTCCTGCCTCCATCTTGTCCATAGCATCCGTATCAATGTGCGCAGGTATAACTCCTACTAACAGTTACTTAACTCAACTTTGAGCGAATTTGATAATCTTTGCTCATCTTGGAGTAAGACGTCCATAGTTTTTTAAAAAATCGATCTTAAGTTACAGTATAGGGAAGATAAGTACTGAAATTGCAGGTATCTAAAGTGGAGTCAAAAGTTAAGCCGCCATCTTCCTCCTAGGCCACACGACCCTCTCTAAACTACATATTGTCAACAAAAGACACTTTTAACCTCCATCTCTGTCATAGAGATAAGAGTTGTGTGCTTAAGGCAAAGCCTATCCAGGGTACTGGAGAAGACACTTCAGCTGATAGTTGAGCTTCAGATTTAGGAGGAACAACGTGAATTTTGTCCTGGTTGTGGAATGGTGGACCAACTTTTTCCTGGTATGAATGTTTCAGGGAAAATGTTAGTCTAGTCTACATGTGTTTTGTAGGGTTGGAAAAGGAATACGACAGTGTCCCTTAGTATGTGTTTTGGGAGGTGCTGAAGGACTTTGGGGTGTTGATGGATACTATCCATTCCCTGTGATCGCAGTTTGAGCTGTGTCCTTGTTCTCTGCATCAAGTTGAGACTGTTCAATGTAGGTGTCAGGTTCCAGCAAGGCTGTTTCTTGTCTTCACTCCTCTTTCTGATTTTCATGGACAGTCAAGGTTTGGAGGGTGTTCTGTTGGGTGGACAAAGGGTGGCATCTCTACTTTTGGCAGATGATGTTATCCATTTGGCTTCTTCTGACCATGACCTCCAATCTGCACTGGAATGGTTCACTGCCGAGTATGAAGTGGCAGTTATGAAAATCAGCCCATCCAAGTCTGAGGTCATGGTAGTCTCTTGGAAAAGAATGAATTTCCCTTTCCAAGTGAGTGGGGCACAGCTGCCCCTAGTGGAGGAACTTAAGTATCTCAGGCTTCTTCTACAGATTCTCTATGGGTTAGTTTGGAGTCAGCCTCCTGTTAAGATGCCTGCCTTTCATTCGGAAATTTCACAAGGTTCCTGGGCTTATCTGAGAACTTTGTCATATTCATCACTCTCCTAGCCTGGAGAGACATTAAGAAATACTTGGGGATTCTACGTGCTCTTTTTCTCTCTGGTCCCCTGTTGGTCTCAACCCAGATCTTCCCACAAACATTCAGACTCATCTCTGTTGGTCTGTTGAACAAGTTTTTTTTAGAGGAAACAGTTGTTAGCCTTAAACATCTAAGCATTACATTTGGCCTACCCATTGCAGATGTTTTTAAATATCTGGAACTTTGTAATTTTATGACAACTTCTCGCAAAGAGAACTAACTTTGGACAGAATTAACTGAAGTAGAAAAACGACTCATAACAGTGAACAAATCCAGAGGCTTCATTTCTACATTTTATTCTATTTCATCAACTGTTGACAATAATTCCTATGTTGCTTTGAGGGAGACATGGGAATGTGACCTTGATGTGTCTTTCAGTGACCATGAATGGCCATTTATACATAGAAAACTTTTTCCAGCCTGCACCACCCTTGGCAACCAGGAACAAAACTTCATGTAGTTCATAATTCTATTTTGAAAAAATTAGGAAAAATTGAGAAATTAAAAGGGAAATTGTCAAGCAGGCACAATAGTTCAATCCAACGTTTCTCTGAATTATTTCTTCTGTAACAGATTTATAACAAAGAGGAGGTGAATTCGGCTTCAGAGCTGAAATTTCATACAGGGTCTGCAATGGAAATCTGAAGCTCGATGGCAGGTTATTAGATCTCTCTGCAAATGAAGAGCTCTGGGACCTCCTGAGGAGGACAGATTATTCAAACAGCGTAATTATCAAGTAGGACGCAGTTCTGATGAAATACCAGTGTGTGTCTTTCAGCATCAGGACGCTGTTTGCATGTAAACAGTTTTCATTGTGCCGGATGGAGGAACTCGCAGGACGGGCACGTCTTCCTTGTTTTCTGATTTGAATGCTGACTTCAGTGCCCAGCTGACTCTCACTTCCCATTTATTTTCACCTGATTCCAAAGCGCCATCTCCCACTTGGCTCTCTGTGAACTGTAAGTCTCCCTTTTGTTTTGCATTTAGCATTGACTAGTATTTACCTGACACCTTTGTCCGAGTCAAATTGTTATATAATCAGCTTTACACCCAACTACTTATTTAGCAGAATGATAAGCACAGCAGGCAGTTTAGAGTCGCCAGTCTACTTGAAACACTTGTCTCTTGACTTTGGAAGGGAAAACAGAGTACCTGCAACCCCACAGAAACACTGCAGAAACTTTACGCAGGAGCCGTGGGTTAGCAAAGCCACCTTTTTAAGGAAGGAGGCAGCAGGTGATATAGAGGTTAAGGCTGCTTTCAGTTTAAATCCTTGTTTCTCCCATAGATCAAGGTACTTGCCATGAACTGATAGCGTTTGAAGTTTTATTGATCAGTAAAACATGGTAAATTTGCTTATACAACACTACCTCACCAACAAGGGCAGCATACAAGTTAATAACAATAATAAATGAAAATGATAGCTTGCTTCAACCTGCTTTTTAACAGTGTGCGGGATTTGTTCCCTAAATGAACACATTTTGATCCTTTCCTTATCCTAAATGTGTGTCATTTGAATCAAGATAGTGGTAAAATTATGCGGGTTGGTTTGTCTCAGTTGCTTCCTGCAGATTCCTCTCATGTGACCTCTGTTAAATGGGTTGTATGTCTGCCGTGTGCAGTTCTGCGCTGCTGCTGCTGCTGCTGCTGCTGCTGCTCTTTTAAGTGACTCTCCAGGTAAAAAGTGAGGCCGCATTGCGGAGAGCACAGAATAACTGTTTCACACTTCATTCCCGCACACGTTCGCACACACATTCACTCCCAGGCCTGTAGGACAATAGGCATTCAGTGCCGAGAGTCAGTTTTAGGAAGTGTGGATTTGCCTTTGCGATTTACATCTGTGTTGCTTCTTGTTCTCCTCCTAATGGGCTTCGAGTGCATGTTGTTTGGCTCATTATGCTGTGCAGTTAAACAGATTTGTCTGTTTTGGAGTCGCGCCACTTTCTTCTTAATGACTCTGGAGGAGTAACAGACACTCCCGTCTTATGTTCCCAGCAAGGTGCTCTCCGTCACAGTTCCTCCGTGTTCAGAGGCTGTCATCTCTGTCATTTTGTCCTGTCCAACAGGGGGTCCGCTTTGCGGAGGCTGTTGAACAGCAGGTGGACCAGTTTCGGGTGGCAGAGCAGTTAGAGCTGCTACCTTGTAGTCCTGGTGGCTGTCTTATCAGTCACTGTGTCTTTAGGTTTCTTTTCAGTCAAATTCTCTTTAAAATGACCTATTTAAGGATTATTATTGATATAAAGAATGAGGATTGTTATTACCATTGGTATCACCATCATCGCCACAATTAATTGTAAAGAAAAAGCAGGAATAACCTGAGAAAAGAACACGTGTCTTCCTTTTGTTTATTTATGTCTAAGGTTGAATTCCTATTTTGTAGAAATAATTACCTAGTAGGTCTAAAGACATAAGAACTGAGTATCGGGTTTATTCTATTTGTGATTGATGTTTATTTAGTGATGCAAGTTTCAAGTTCAACATGATCCATTAAAAGACTGAGTCATTGTGAAGTTGAGATCCGGTTTATAAAGATGGTTTTCTTAGCCAAACAATTTTTTTTTTTTTTTTGTGAAATGAGGAGCATACAGGTACCAATTGTCCCACAATGTTTACAGTTTTTCTGATTATCTCAGCATTTTTACTACATCATTCCATTCCGTAACTATTTTCTGGCTTCTCGGGCTGAGAAGCGCAGGTGATTTCTTTGGACTCATTGCCTCGGCTGGGCTGTTCACATCCAGTTTTATCTCTCGCCGCAGCCGGAATCCTGCTTGGGGATCAGACGCCCCGGCATCATCGCGGACCCTGCAACCTCACAGGTCCCCCCTCAGCACGCAGTGACTATGCGTTGCTATGGTGGTAACTAAGGGTTAAACGCCCCCCTATAATACTGACCTAGTTTTTTTTTTTTTTTTTTTTTTTTTAACCCCCTTGTGCAGCCATTCTTGTCCTGTGGACAGTTTGAGCTTCCAGACTGTCGCTGCCTGCAGCACAATGAAACATTCATGAACCGTCGCTCAGCAATATTGACTCTGTCTGCAAGGAAACACTGTAAAGTTGTTTAGCTTGTTTAAAATAAAAAAAACATTGTGTAAACATGGTCCCTGATAACTTGTTCAAATTTGCATATACACACATTTATTACATAAATTATAAATTAGTCACGCTAGTGTTCAGTGTTAATAAATATAAAGGTGAGTAGTACCATTTGGGAGAGCACACACGCCCCTCTAACTACATTTCAGTTAAATTTACTTATTCCTTTTCTGCTTTTCTGCAAAATGACTTATAATGTTAAACTACTTACACTATTTTAGCCATTCATAGAACTGGATAGTTTGTTGTTCAAAGGTACTGCAGCAGCACGTTATTTGAACCTGATGATTCGAGTGTGAGGCAGCAGCTGTAGTCTCCAGTTGCTGTTGTTGTTGAGGGGGAAAAGAGACATTATTTACCCCCGTAAGTGCCCCCCAGTGAGTGGTAGTGCCTGCCCTTTTCTGAAGTAAAAGCAAGAATGCTCCAGGGCTTCAAACTGAGAGGGATCAGGACCTGAGTACTGGTCGCCATCCATTTTTTTGTCTCTCTCTCAACAAAGCCGAACCATGGTGAAAGCGCGAGTGTCTGGTTTCCACCCTGTGAGATGCTGCCCCCAGCAGAGCCGTGTGCACATAGTGTCTGATCCTTAACAGAAACTCCTTCAATGGAGGCCAGGTTCCAGCAGGGTCTTTGTAAATCAGTGTGTCAGTTTTTACAACATGAACAGCCAAGTGTTGGAAGTGAGGAAATTCTTCTACTGCTCCCAGTTTTACATGGTTTCAATGTACCACCGAGGATTTCAGAGGATGAATTCCGAAGCGTTGTCGCTCTGTCACTCTGAATTGTGCCGACGTCCTTGCCGCCATCTCGTACCTCACTGTGGTATCTCTGGATGGAAGCAGAAACTCTAATAGCTTTCCCCAACATTCTGACCTGTCCATGTGGATGTATACCAGAGGCCAGTGTTTTGCTGCTACATCAGTCCTATGTTAGTGTTTTTTTTTTTTTTTTTAAGCTTTTCTCCAGCCATTTGGTTATTTGTTGTGAGTCTTCCTTCTGTTTGTTGTTAAATGGAATCACCTGGAAAGGTTATGAGGGTCAGGCAAAGATAAGGAAACCTTTGAAAAGAAAGGGGTCCTTCAAAAGAAGTCACTGTCTCGTGTACCCATTTAGTTGACACTTTTCTCCAAAGTGACTTAGAACTTAATATTTTTGAGTGATTTATCCATTTGTATAGCGGAGTAATTTTTCATGGGTTGTTCCGGTGGAAGACAATATCTCTAAACACCTTGTTGTCCTCAGTTATTGGACCCTTAGTGCTTCCTTGGCTACCTAGAGATGATCAGACCAAAATCTGGAGGCTTGGAACACCACACTAACTGACAGACTAGGGTGCAAAGCTGTAATGCAGCAGGTTTGAAGGACTACCTCTGTCACACCAGAGTGCCATCTGGTCAGCTGAAGAAGGACATGGTGTTGTGCCTGGAAGGTTGTAGGTTCAATTGCTAGAAAGGCGTCAGCACAACAATTAATGAGAATTACTGCATTGAATTATCACACCAGAAATGTCAGCAACATAATTGGCTGAAAGTTTCTGATCTCTTATTATGTGTTGTCTGTAATAAGTGGCAGAAGCCAAACTGTCAGTGTTGTGCTGATTTCCTCCCACCCAGGTACTCACCCACTGAGCTGTGGAACTGGGTGAGGGTTCATGCCCCATCAATGACTCCTCTCCAGTGGCGGAAACATTCCATCTGTCTGAGGTGGAAGAAGATTAGTCCTCTGCCAGCCTCCAAGATTAGCATTAACACACCAACCTTCCCAGCAGGCCCCCTGGGTGGGCACATGCTGCCGATGGCTGCTCCATCGTCACAGTGGAGGAGAAGTGTGGCAGACATGGCAGGTTTGGAGGAGTCTGGTCTAAACACCAGATCAGACGCAGACATTGGGTTTGCTTTTAAATGATTTTTAATTTACTTGTGACACCATCCCTACTGGAAACTAGAAAGGGGATGTCCTTCCTCAGGGGAAGTGTCACGTGTCATTGTAGTATCTGTCACCTTCAGGCCAAGGGGGTCTGGACACCTGTGGCCATTAATCAACAGCGTCATCCTTGACCATTTATAGTCCCTTTCACTTCTGAAACACATCCTCTGATGCAAAAGTGAGGATTTGATGGATTGAGTGGGCACCAGGTTCAGTTGCACATGAATATTTCATAGATGTCCTGTGTGAAATGGAATTTAGCTATTTTATTATTCAAATGATATTCTCGCTGTGTAAAATGAAGCCCCGGTGGTGTTGTCCCTTTCGCATTGAAAACTCCAAACCGAAGCGGACAGTTAAGGGGGAGAAGGTAGACAGTGTGTTTGAACTTGACAGAAAATTTGTTCAGTTGCAGAGCTTAGCAGCTAACATCTGTTGTGATAGTGTGTGCTAATGGAGGCTGAGCACAGTCTGCTCCGTTACCGCATGTAGGCTGGATGCCTTCTAGCCAGAAGCTAAAAATGTATAACTGCGCTCTGTTATTATTGGATGCAATAAACTGTGCTAAAGCACAACTAGTTTTTTCTCTAAATAATAGTTATATTAATTTTTTCTGAGCTCCTCAGGGCTGCCTTTGTGTTTCCACAGTGATAATTTTTATTGCAAGTGTGCATCGTGATGTTAGTTGTAACTTTGATGAGTGTCAGACAAAAACACAGTGTGTACAATGCAGAAGGGTATGGATTTTAGGTATAAATTTTAGTAAACACAGCAGGTTAACAGAGAATTGTCGCTTCATGAAATGCTTCCCCCCCAGATCTTAGTCCCCCGCTACTACCCCTACTGCAGGCTGATGCAAGTCTTTGGTTCAAAGGTGTGGGGCGTGTGCTATGATGGTTATTTCTCCACCTTCAGAAATGTGAAACAGATCAAAGTGAAGTGGGGGCTTAGGGGAGGGGTCATATGAGGGAAGATGGGTTGAAAGAATAAAGCAAATGAGATGTAGGCTACAGAACCTGTCAACTGCTCTAAGCCAACTGGTAGTGGGGGGGAGGGGGGCTGTTGTTTGTCCTCTCCTTTTATTTGGATACAGCACCCCCATCAGCTACAGTGCCATCACTCCCCGACCACCCCATTAACCTACCCTCCAGTAGACCCTTCTGCTCCAATCCCTTCCTGAAGAGTTATCATCCAGAGAGCTGTCACCCCCTGGACCAGAAACACAGCTCTGATGTGTGTGAAGTCTGAAAGGTGAGGTGCTGGTCCAGTAAAGGGTTTAGTGGTTAAGAACAAGAGAGGAGACCAGGATCATGATCCAGTAGGGATTGTGCTGGCTTACTGACTGAAATAATGCTTTTGTTACTACTATTAGTTTATTATTAAATCATTTTTTGTGTTCAAATTTACTGGTGTATCCATAAATCATTATTACTATTCTCCATTTACGTGGCACCTTTGTCCAAAACAACATACAGGGTTAAATAATCAGCATTGCCCATTTACCCAGTTATATTATTGGATAATTTGCACACTTCAGATCAGGCCAAGTACCTATATCAATGGTACTATAGCAAAAACAGTGATTCACATCCACATCCTCTGCATGAAAGTCAGTAGTTCTAAATAGTACTTTCTGCTGTATTACTGTAGTAAACATTCTGATTGTTTCTTTTGTTCTTCCCGGATCATCTTCTTTCTTCAAATCTTGCAGTCCTTCTTCACCAGTATACTGTTGTAGTAGTAGTATCAGTGTTTTTTTTTAACAGTTTAATCCAGAATGATTTACATTCATGCAAATATAGGTCAACATTCTTCAGCAATATCTACTCAAGCTCAAATGTGTTGACTCTGGTTTATTTTTATCGAGGGTAACTTTTCCTGTGGCTATAATAATCCCAGTTAAATAGATTGCTTGTATAATTCCAGATTATGCAGTAGACTTCAGATTTGGAAAGGCTTTGAGGGTGGGAGTTATTACTTCAGAACCCTAAGAAGACCCCCTGTAGTAAATCCGGCATGTCTGCTCGTTCACGTGCACACACGCGCGCGCGCGCGCGCACACACACACACACACACACACAGAGTCATGCCCTCTTTTAGCTGTCTCTCCACTCTTTGGTCATCAAAGGGAATAATTTCAATCTCACCCTTTTAGAAGCACCCAGAATAAAATGCTGTTCGTTTATTCTACAGTGCCATTAAGCCCACACCCCAAAGGCAGATGAGCTGCTTTATTTGCAATTCAAATTGGTGCAGATATTGAATTACAGTCTGGCAAGATTGTGGAGCACCCTGGCTTCAGGGTAGGGACCTGAGACTTAATCCAGTATAATGAGGAACACACCTCGCAGTAGCCCACCGTATCCTTTATTGGTCCAGTAACATTTTCGATTGGCTGTGCTGAATTAGCCAAAGTCCCATAATTCCTGTAAACAGTCAGAACTAGAGAAAGTGCCACATCCTTGTTCATTGCTGGTTTTTTGTCCCGCAATCTGCATTTTTGTGTCATCGTTCGATAAGATGCAGAAATAGCAAGGCTGAGTGAATCAAGACTCATAATTCAACTTCAGATAACAGTGTTGTTTCAAGTTAGACTCTTGATACAGATTTTGCCATTTTCATGATCCGTCTCACACACACGCCCACAATAATTAACATAATTCATACCCACACACTGTATTTTACATATTGCTTTTACTGTTCTGCTGTCTGTTACTATGGTAATTTATCTGAGTTGAAATCCCTGGAAATTTCTGTTTTCCTGTGATAACCAGTTTTCTGTGCTTTAAATAAAAATAAGTTATTAGAACTTATAGTGACTTACTTGTCACTTGTAAAAGCTACAGAAATATTCTTTAACTGAATTTCCTTACCTGATCATGGGGGTGCGATACAGGATACTGCCCTTCCAGAAACATGCACTGTTACACAGGAGTACTGGTTTTGTCATTTGCTCAATCTGTTTATCCTTTAACCATAATATTTAGAAAAATAAGTGTTTGCATTCCGGTCATGCTGTTCGGTTGTACGAATTGTATCTGTAGTCATCTTCTTTCACAGCTTCAGAGCAGAGCAATAATACTATGGGGGTTTCTTGAATCAGAAGGATTACTCCATCCCTTTTCTATTCTCTGTGTAGTTGGAGTTTTTATAGGAATATACTTGGACTGTGTCTTCCTGGCTCTCTTGATGTTCTCATAAGCATCAGGGCTCATGATACATCAAAAGAGTTGCTAGGGACAGTCTCTTAGTCAGTGCCTTTGTGTGGTATTGTTAAGTGGAGGATAGTACATCTTAGATGGCCATGGATATCATAAACAGATATAACCCTTATTCAGCCAGTTTTTGGAGCCCCTTCTATTTGGTTCAAAGTGAAACACTGCAGTTATCAAACCATCAGTCATTGTGTAAAGCCTCAGCCTTTGTTCAAGCTTTGGAATTAAGTTCTTACAAATTCTGCTGTTCTCTTTGCTCTATTCAAGGAGCAGCTGAGTCTGGTTATGTTGTTAGTGTTTCCATTAGTGTTCAATGTCACACCAGTGAGTAGAAGAGCGATCTGCTACATTCGCTGCAGCTGACCCTAAATGCATCTCTTTGCGACCAGCCAGCCCCCTTCCGGCTCCTGTAAAGTAGCACTAGTTGGATCGGCTGCCTGTGTCACGTTTACATCGGTGGCTGTGTTTACTCCGTTTCAAAAGGATTCTGCTTTAATTTGGTCCTGAGCTTCCTATGAGCTGTTTCTGGAAATGGCATAGTGTTTCTGGCCCGTGTCCCATGTATTTCTTTCATTTTCCCTCTGCGTGTGAACCAGTGAGCTGAGCCTCAGGCTGCGGCCATGTGGGTGCTTTCTTATATTTTGCATTTTCTTTTACTCCTGATTGGAGCTTTTTGCTAAGTGTCCTCCTTCCCCCACTCATCCATATGCAGATGTCATTGACAATTGTTTCTTGTCTCGTACAAGCAGTTTTCTGCTTCTCTTACGTGCACTTTATTTAGGTTATTGAACAATGTGTTTCGTAAACTCTTTCAGGGTTATTGTTCGGGGTACATTTTTAGTGGGGTTGGATATGAATTCGTCCAGCTTTGTTATTCACTGCAGATGTTTTCGTGGTGTTTAGTGGCAAGGAGGTGAGTTGATTTCACCTGCATTTGTACTTAATTTAAATGCTGTTCATTTTCTGGACACGGTTACCCACAAGCTCGAGAGTCATTAGACCCAAAATGCTGAATTAGGAACTTCTTTTACATTGTTGGGCACATCACGCTGATTTGCAGATCCCCTGCAGATGTCTGTGAGCAATTGCTTTTCAGTGTGGACCAGAGTAATAAGTGCATTTGATCTTGAAGTCCTGAAGGAAAACTCTTTCTTGTTCTCCTTTAAACAACACTTAATTCATTAGGATTTTTCAAAGTAAGGAATGATAGCAGTGAGGAGGACCTTGAGGAGGATATCATTTTGTAGGGTCTCCAAGGGAGGGGCTGGCAGAAAAAGTGATGCTATGGGATACCATGTCTCATGCCTTGAAAGCTCCAAAGGGATCTGTGCAGAAACAGGGTTCTCTATATGCATGCCCTTGGTCACCCAGAGGCAACGGGACCACCCAAGACATTAACTAGGCTATCAAAAGGAAATACCCACTATGATCACAGCAAGTCGATAAATAATTCATCCAGATGCTCCTGCAGCTTGACAGATACTGAGGGGAAGGTGACACAGATTCACTATATTTGTGTATTTTTCTCTTTTTTACCCTATCCTTTGGTATCCAGTCTTTTTAGTATCATTCGGGGTATGGTACATGTTCATATAGCATAAGCACATTGTCTCGCAGATGCAAAACACGACCTCACATTACATTATTCGCAGTATCCTTCTTCTTCTCATTAAACCTATAGCTAATCTCTTACCTGTTTTCTTACTCTATATCTGTCGTATCTGTTCTGTTGTACAGTGCTGGGTCACTGGCTCACTGTGTGAGAAGAAGGGCTCTGTAAAAATACACTGAGTTGAAATGAATTGAAATTCAGACTCATTGTGAATCCTGATCACATTTTAGGGTCCTTTCAGTAAAATTATAAAGGTGTGTATTGACCGTCTGGAGTTCTGCTGAAGTACGTTTACATTTACTTTGCCTGTGTTCTTTTAGTAGATATACTTTTGACTCAGTATGTGGGAAATGACGATAGAGTTAAGTGTTTCAATGACAGACTAAAAGCTTTAGAAACAGACACATGATTATCAAAGCACAGTCTGTGTGATACCACTATTTTGCTGGTACACGTTACGTAAGTGTCTGCCTACAGGAGTGATGTTCAAATAGAAAATACATAGATATTCATAACTGTTGATACTGGGCTCATTTATGGAGCTAAGATCATGAGAGGAATGTGTCTGAATGAGATGGGTTTTGACCATATGGACCTTTTTGGTCATAGTGCTTCCCAACTCACTTGATGTTAGTTCTCATTAGGTCTGGATCCAACAGCTTATTTTGCCCAACTAGGAGTTGCACATAGTGCACTTGCATGAGGCATTCATGTCGTGTAGAAATAAGTATATTGTGTTCCATCATCACATCCACGCTGATAATGACATGGCAGCCAGTGGTACTTGTTCATGTATGGATGTGAATCAGTGACACAGTGATGCTGTTGTAAAAAGGATAGTGACATAACAGAGTATTTTGAATGTATGATGATACTGTTGGTCATTTACCAGATTGTGTTGGGCATTCACAACTTGTTTGTACTGCCTAACTCAACTTTATCTTAATACTACCAGCAATGTGACAGCCGTACACCGCCTCACTTTGTTCCTCCTTCCAGTGACACTGAAAAACCAAGCAGTGGTGTTAGAACAGTGGAAAAGTCACATTTAGATGCTCTGGTGTCTGTTACTGGCTTCCCTATGGACCACCTTGTGGATGAAAAATAAGGTCACCGCTGTGGCTTATTTATGATGTCTGTAACCAGGAGAGAAGTGGAGAATGAAATGGCAGCAACTACAAGTTCCTTTGTATTTGCGCAGAGCCCTGGTGTGCTCCTGGGGTCGCTGTTTGGGCATGCCAAAATAATGCAATGTCATCTACACAAACTACCCCTTGACCTTCTTTCATATGCATAACCGTTGTTTGTATATTGACCAACCCATCTGGCATGAGGTAATGGACCAACTGAGGTGTCAGAATGGTCGTCCTTCACCTTCTCCTTCTGTAAACCTAGGTGCTATGGGAGCAGTAAACACAAGGCCACTGCAGGCACCCGCAGAGGTTTAGGAGTTTGAGATACCAATTTGGATTTGAAGGAGCGAGGTTTGAATGCCACCTACTGTGTAATGTCTTTGGTCAAAGTACTCAACCTAAATTGCTTCAGTAAAAGTTGCCCAGTTGTACAAAAGAGTAAATCATTGTAAGTAGCTAAATGAATAAATGTAAATGGAGTGCAGTGCACAACACATCCTAAGCAGTCATTTGCCAGATCTTTGAAGCCAAATGTTAAGTACTGTTCTGTCCTTCCAGAACGTTCTGTCCTCATGAATGGCTTGAATGGAATGCGTTCGTTGTTCGTGTAACTAAGTGGGCTCTTGTACCCCATGAATAATTGCTTGTTTATTATTTAGGTTCATATAATTTATAGGTTCAGTGGTATTGTCAAATGTGAGTTAGAAAGTGAGTGTGCTTCTTCATCTGAGGCATAGACAGCGACACATAACAGAACCTCATGCTGTTGATGTGACACAGCCAAATCGATGCTTCCTGCTGTCGTGTTTTTGCTTTTCTTGTGCTGCACACACATCCGCGGCTCCTGATTTAACAGCCAGCATCTCGCTGGCATCACGTCTTGCGCAAACCTCTTTTGGGATGTTGCAGAGCAGGCCTCCATCATGTTGTTTTTTAAAATTTTCATCAGCTCTTGTTTGTCAGATGTCAGACTCAAATACTGACCTGAGTTTTACTTTTTTTGCTGCTAACTGAAGGATTCACAAGCATTTTGCTCAGCTGTTTTACGGCTCTGGAAAAAACACTCACCTAAATCACATGTGTGAGGCTACATGCCAAAATGGTGACGTTGACATGATACAGGCTTTCAGCTAAGATAACTTTGAAGAGGAAGGAAGAAATAACATTAAATTGCCGATTCAACACCAAACAGATCCAGTTGTTTCTGCCAACCGTCTACTTTTCTTAATTGAAAACAAGTGAGCTAAAATAAAACAGTTCTTTCCACTCTTGCTTTTCCAGTGCATTTACTTAATGCAGCCTTGATCCACAACCAAAGCAGCAGTGAAATCAGTGGGGTGTTTGGCTCCTGACAGCCAGCGTCAAAAGAGAATATCAGCCCGGTTTGAGGCTACTGAGAGGCGCCATCAGTTTTGACTGTTTATCAGATCCACTGGGGACTGCAGTTCTGCTCTGGGCATCATATCACACAAACAAGAAAGCTGAGTAGTGATTCACTGCTGGATTTATGGCATGCAGGCTACTGAACTGCCCTTCTAGAGATTCAAGTCCAGCAGGTTTTGGAGAGCTCTTCCTCATGCTAAAAGTGTTGCTGTTAAATGTTGTTGAATCTATGTAGGTAGTCTTGGCAACTGCAAATATAGAGTCCTTCCAGAATCTTCTGTCCTCTTCTTGTGTCCTTAGGCTTTAAAGTGGTATGTCCACTGTACCTGTTGTTCAGTCCTTCTATCTGGCTGCTGGTTGTCCTCTTCTTCTTTTTCTTAAACTTTAAATTCATCTTTTGGAGTGAACCCAGTACATTAAAACATTGCACCTGCACAGTATGCATGTGTGACATCATAGTGTAACAACTAGGTAAGGTGAATGCCTTACGAGTCTGTGTTGTATGGCAAGATGGCAACCAGCAACCATCTTCTCGCGCCTGCTCGACTGCAATCCCTTCTCTCAACTTTTTCTCGCCCTTCTGCTACTCTGGGAGTTACTAATGGAACAATCGCAAAAGATCACTTTGCTTGCTTTTACTACATCACGCTGTGCTACGGCAGAGAATACTGAAATATTTTTAAAAATGTTATGAACATGCTGTACTTTTTAAAAAGATACTTTGGTAAAGAATACAGTACTGAATTATTTAATAATGGTATGTATAATATATTATACTGTGGCCAGAATTAAAACAAAAGGGGTCACAAACATTGAAAAATGTTTGAAAAGAAGTTACTGTATGGTGGACTAGACACTTAACAAATAATAACTCTTATCATGAGTACAGTCTGACTTATGACCCATGTGACTTAAGACCTGGCTGCCAGTCCTTAATCTGGTTGTAAATATCTGTAAGTATCTGGAAATGATTTCTTCAAGGAAATTAGGTTTAGTGAAGATGTTCATTGCCCAGTTGAAACAAACAAGTCCTGGACTAGGTTTTCTAGATTTTCAGTCAAGTAGCCTTGAGGCAGTTGACAAGACTCAGTATGTAATCGAGTAAAAAAGAAAACACATCAAAATGTTGTCAAAAACTGTTATAAAAGTGGCTTCATTGGGTTTTCTTGTCAAGCAATAATACCAGAAATGACTCTCTGTGCAAACTGAGAAAGCTGGGGAAAAAATGACCTACTGAGGCATACTAGTTTTTTTGTGATATGGTACTTTACTGAAAAAAAATATTGCTGATATCAGCAAATGCTGGGTCAACTGCTGTTCAGTTTGAATCTAGTAGACTGATTCTTTGGAGAATGTCACGATCACGCATGATTAAGCATGAAAAATTAAAGTACAAAAGTTCTGCCAGCGGCGACAGAACTAGAGATCGAAACCAGATGTTTAAATGTTGGCTAGGTGACTACATGGGAGACATATAATTGCAATGTAAGCAGACATCACGCTTGGTATCCAGGCTTGGGTTAATCATACCTTCGCCTACATGAAACTGCTCCTTGCCACTGCTGTTCCACCCCACCTCTGTTTACATGTAAAACATACCTGACACGTGGATTTCCCAGTTTATGTGTCAGATTTCCATGGCTGTTGCCTTCAGAAAGAAAATAATAGATTTTGAGCTGGGCTTACTTTGAAAGTCCATTCAAGGGTTGTGTTGAATTCATGACTTCTGCGGTGACATGGGTGGGATTATTGCATTCTTTCATCCTAAAATTATATGAAACTAATATTTTATTTATTCCACGTCCAAGTCATTCATACGTGTGCGTTTAGTACTCACATACCTACCTTTGACAGTTTGCTTATCACAGTCACTTCTGTCCTTTGTTGATTTGTTCTTTTATTGTTCCTCTACTTAGCACATTTGATTATTTTGTGTGATTCCTCATAATCATTCAAAATAATGCTGCCATTCTGGAAATTTCCACTCATTGCTTTGCTTGCATTCCTTCCATCACAAGCCTTACAGGAGCTAGGAAAGTACTCCAATTGCAGTCAGACAGTCCACTCCCTCCTGCCGTTGGCTGGTTTGTGTCCTTCTCCACACACATCATACCCACAATGCAAACAAACACACACACACACCCCGTTGCTGCAGGGCTTACTGACCCTGCCTCTGTCTCTTCTTGTTGTCAGTTACAAACCGTAGTGCCAGGTTGTACCAGAGGTCTCTAGGTTGTCCTTCAAATTGCAGTTTCTGTAACACTGTTCTTGTGTATCTCTTAGATTTTATTGCTATTTAATTCTTGCTGCTATTAGTCTGACTTTTTGGCATATTTCATTTTCCACTGGTTGCAGCAGTATGTTATGACATATTGTTGCTAACATCTCCCACTGCTAGTTACTGACTGTAAGTTTTGTCTTATTATTGGGAGTAAATTGGGTTTGTGCTCATTTAAATATGAAATAGATAACCTGTAGTAGATGCCTGAGGATGTTCTGAGCATCTGTCTCTTTAAAGGGTTGCAGGCAGTTGGCACAGTGACTTTTTTTTTGTTTTTTGTGTTTTTCTGCCCCCTGTAGTTGTCTCAACTGAAACATGGACTTCCTGAACTCTGTAGTCAGATGGATTTTGTATGTTGTGTGTGGTGTGTGTGTGAATATCAATGCCGCTTCCTGATAGCCCATAACCAGTCCAAGCTCTTGGGCATCAGGAAAGAAAACTATTATATACCCAAAGTTCCTTTCCCACTAAGCCAACCTCAGCAGTGCATGTTTCTTTTATGCAAAATTTTTCTACGCCAAACAAGCAAAAACAAACATTATAATATGCCAAAATGGCAGAGCTGGTTCTAATGGGATGCCCAGTCTTTGGAAGTTCGCCTTTTTCCTCTTATAACAAGATTTGGGTCTTGCACTCAGCACTGACCTTACATTTTCATCCCATTTAGACACACCTGCCTCCCCCCAGTTCCCAAAAGGAGTCTTCTGTACTGTGCAAGCCTGTTTCATGACTGAACAAAACCTTGAACAAAGCAACCCTCGAAAGCCAGTGCCTCAGCAGGGAGGGATCCTGTTACCTTGCGCTGTGAGGGTCCTACATGGTGCTGGCGGTGTGGAGCATGAGGACGCTAAATGTATTCTTTCCCATCGATTCGTTTCCTGGGTGAACAAAAGCACACGTACCCAGTGTAGATGTGAAGCCAGTTCAATCCAATTTAGCGAGCAGATGTTCCCTGTTCTCTCTGCGTTGTTCATGACACGTTTCAGAAGGGATATTAGACATGTTTATGAAATTATAAATGAGCTTCTTGCACAGCTTTTAACTGTCAGACATGCGTACCAGTGGTAGAAAAAGAGTTTTGTTGATGTCTGAGGGAATAAAGGTCTTTTTCCATACAGGTTTGAGTGTGGTAACTGGGGTTATAGGTGGACTTGCGAACTTTGCGCAGAAATGTACAGAAAAAATAATCACAATAATCATAGTCATTTGTTCAGAATTGACCACCATGTTTGATATGTGTTTAAACAACATGGTTTTTCCGTCATTGACCCTTAGAAAGTTCTTAATTTCCTCCATTCCGAACCAGCATCCTTCACACTGACATTGGCGTGCTGTATTTCAGCTCTGGAACATGTATGTGCAAGACGGGCGTGTATGGCCCCAAGTGTGACGACTGCCACCCAGGGTACTTCCGCTTCAGCAGCACAGGATGCCAGCCCTGCCTGTGCCACAACCACTCCAACTACTGCCACCCACAGTCTGGTGAGTGAACAGCACTCCTCTGTCCACAGTATGGTGTCATATTTACTCAGTGTTTGACCCAGTTAACCCCACATGGATGAATGGATGGATGGATGGATAATCGCAAAAAATATTGCCACAACCACTCTACAAGTTGTTCTCGACTTGAGACGTACTGGAGGTACAACTAACTCGCACTTACGATGGACAATTATAAATAAATACATTTTTAAAAATGAAATGTACGGAAATTGCGAAATAATTTTTAGTAATTTCCAAAATTCTGGTAAGCAAATGAGTATCTTATAGCAAATTAAAACATGTATACATGAACATGTTGTAATGTACCATGTGCAGACTTGTGCAGTGCACCTATGATGTTGTGGTTTAATTAACATCTGTGAACAGCTGTACAAAAACAAGTAAAGAGCAGCAAAAGACTGAGTGCTTTTAACTTATTCCGTAGATGAAAAAGTTATGAAAATTTTAAGAAAATATAGTAAAACATTTTACATGTGTACCTGCACAATATGCATGTGTAACATTGCAGCATAAAGATTGCGTGAGATGAATGCCATATGAAACTGTGTGTTGCACACCTGCCCTACCCACACACAGCCATGTTCTCGTATCTGCTCTACTGGGGCTTCTCCCCTCTCCTTTCTCTCTACTTTCTGCAGCTAAAAGATCATGCGGCACATTGTGTTAGTTGTTCTTACTTTTTATCACACAAAGATGGAGATGTGGACAGTTAATTCAACACATCTTCCTTCTATTGTGCACAGAACTGAACTTACACCAAAACCCCGTGCACATTCCTTCTCAGGCTTACTGAACAGTTGCAAGAGCTTGCGTCTTTTACGCTAGCTATATCTTGTTTTATGGCACAGAATACTGAAGTATTCAAAAATGTATCAACATACTGTACTTTTAAACAAAACTTGGTGAAGAAATAAAATAGTGAGTTATAAAATACTGGTATGGATAATACAGTATACTGTGGCCAGAAATAAAACAGAACAGGTCAGAAACCTCAATAAATATTTGAGAAGTTACTGTTTGGCGAACTCACGTTAGAGATAATCATTCTCTCGCGACGATGATCCAGTTTACGACTGATGCTACTTATGAGCTTAGGGTCAGTCTCTAACTCAGTTTTAACTTGAGGACAATCCCCATAGCTGCCTATGCGGTTCAGTGACTCAACACATCAGCCTTCCAGCCCTGTAGGGCCCCAGTAACTCCAGTTGCTGGCCCAGTGCTCTAAATTACTTTATTCTTTGAAAAAAACTTAAAACGCCATGCCCTTAACACATCAAACTCTCTGACTTGGTAAGTTCCACAATCTCAGATTTCCTTGTTGCCAAATCAATGTGATTTGGCCTCGTGGATCCAAGGAATACTAACATGAAGTTTCTACTGAGTTATATTATACATCCAGTTCCATTCGTCAGTCTGTCTGGCAGAAGCTTCCTATCTGCTCATTTTCAGCAAATGGTCGTTTTGTCTGACAGAAGGAGTCTGCAGCTCAGCACTTCATGCTGGATCTCATTGGAGGATCTCGTCCAAGAGAACCAGAGACTCAGAAGGGAACATGCGGTGTGTTTCATCTTCTAAAGCACATCGTCTTACCATGAGCTGTATTCAAGCCCAGTGAATCGCTGTGGAAAACACACACGTCTCGCAGGTCCCCGCTGTGCACTGGAGTAAAAACAGAACTGTGTCTGTGTTGTGGTTCAAACAGACTCTCCCCCCCCCCCCCAGCCCATTCCTCTGTTACAAGTGGCTCTTTTCCTCCCTCATTTCTTACCTCGCACCCTGTAACAGATCTGCACGGGGTCTAATTTTCCTGTATCAGCTGAATGGGACGCCCTCATTATGCTTCTCCCACTAGAAGTGGTGCCCCCATGTCCTGTCCCCAGTTCATTTGAGGGCAAGTGAGTAGGTACACTGTTGGCCGCATCACTGCGTTCATGTTGCACAGTCCGGGGAACAGTCATCTGATAGATTCTTTGTTCAGCATCATTCAGAGGTCTGCATAATTTGCTAATGTCTAAAAAAAGGGGCAGTGATTGCAGATGCAGCACCAAACTCACCACGGACTGCACCTGAACAGTGGATGCAGAAGTGAACCTTTACAGTTACATTAATCTGATTATATGTATCATTAGTCAGTGACTTATTTGGTCAGGAGTGAAGGATGTGTTCCTGGATTGGTCAAGGATTTGGGAAATGTGAAACTTGTTTGGTCAGGAGTGGGAAGAATGTGGTTGGATTGACCAGGGCTCTTCTTATGCAACATTGGATTGGCCAGGTTTTCAGGATGTGTGACACCCGATTCACCAGGCTTGGGAAGGACTGTGATGCTACATTGATTCAAGTTGTAACTGATGTGACCTGACTGACCAGGGTTGTGACATTTTTGGCACTGGATTGACCGGAATTTTAATGATGTGACACCTTATTGGTCGTGATTCTGTGAAGAACGTGCCTCTGGAATGACCAGAGTTGTGATGGACGCTCGGTTTGTAGCATTTCTTAGGCTGGTGTGCTGTCTATCCACATGACAAAATGGATAGATGTGATTGGATGGCGAATTTCATTAACATCTTGCTGTGTTGAAACAAAAGTAATTTTCTTTCTCTTATTCTTTATCATCATGAGGATTGCTCATAGCTTCTGGTGAGCTACTGCCATGCTGTCACTTGTTTGTCTGTTTTTAGAAAGTGTAACTATTGCATTAGAATTTAGTTTGGAAAACCTTGGTATATATATTTCTTTTAAGATTTAAACATTTCCTCCACTTAATATCACACCCTTGTCTTTTGTAACCAGAAACCATGTCATCTGTGTAACTCTGGTCTCCGTGCTTCACTTCACCTGGTGATCTGTAACTGGTGCACAAACAGGAGTGACTGATACAAATTAAAATGAATGTGAGGAAGAAGGGTTGGTTCATTCCATTGCTCAGGTTGCCTGGTTCCACTCGCTGACTGCAGGGTTATAGATCGAGCTGGGATCGATGGAGGTCTCGTTTGGCTAATATGGGTATGGACTGCTGTGTCAGGGCGCTGCCATGGCAATGTGTGTTCCTGCTGTGGACAGCATTACACACTGCAGTTCCTCATGGTGTCAAGTTGCAGTTCTCATCATGCTTTGCTCTACTAACGGACATTCACGTGGCCGCTATAGCTGTACCATCACCTCTCGGGTGTGTCCTGTTGTGGTTCATACCTGTTTTACTGCCACATTCCTCAGTGCCGCACGTAATGTGCCAGATTATTATATTTGTTACTTGGTGTCACTTAGACTAAATTAGAATTAAACTTAACTAATTAAGCAGTTGGTTGAGCGGAGAACTGGCACAAACTGTGGACCTTGAAGAATATTCACAATTAGAGGAGCATTTTAATCAGAACTGCAGCTGGAAATTATGGTTGTTTTGGCATGGACAAAAAAGAATTATTATATTAACCATTTTCATGTGACAGTAAATTCAGAGAGTTAACACTTCAATATATGTTTCATAAATAAACAGACCGCTAAAATCCAGTCTTAGCTTATTGGGCATAAAAAAGTCTGAACAGAATTAAATGTGAAAGTGAACTGTGTATGAAATATATATGATTTGGTTACAAACAGATAAACTTAGGTGTTAATCTATGTTTTGTGAATAAGTGGAGGGAAAATAGGCTTTGCTGGAGCACAAATGAGACTCAAACTGGAAAGAAACACTTTAACAGACAAAATATAAGATGGAAAGACAATGTTCTGATTGAGCCACCAGTCCTGGTGGCATCATACTCGTGTAGAGTAGAGTGCGGTGTGTTGTTTTTATCTGCATTTTTCAGGGCCAATTTGCCGCAATACTTCCAGCAAAATAATCAGATAATGCGTACGTTTGAAAGCTCTGCAAATACGTTTGGGAAAATGTCAGTGTCAGCTTCATGGGCAGATGGATGAAGTGACACAACAGACAACAGCCTGCATCAGAGGTGGTTTTTGTTCTCCTGAGAGCAGGTGCATGTGACTCTGTGTGACTGTGAATCCACAGTTACACTAATAGCAGAGAATGTTCTTGCTCGTTGTTGGGAATACTGTAATAAGATAGGGTAGGATAGAGGTTTATTGTCCCCACAGGGAAATTTGCCGTATAGCCCGACACACGGGACACATTACATAAGACACTTATAAGACACATAACAATAAATAAATAGCAAAAGCAAAAGAAAAAAATAAATAAGCAAGAAATAGCAAATATAGTCTGATTACTGACAGATCCTTGTGTTGGATTATGGAGGCAGATGGCTGTTGGTAAGAACAGCCCCCAGAAGAGCATCTTACTACAGCTAAGATGAATAATCTGGTGGCTACAAGAGCTCATGCTAATCACTTCATTTAGGGGATGTGAGCCAATGTCCATGATGGACTATAGCTTCAATGACGATGTTGGCAATGTTGATGGCATGCAGAGCCCATTGTCATCAGCCGCTCTCCCATGGGGGCAGATGGTAACCTTTCCTGCCATGTGCTGCAGTTTGCCTTGGTGCTTCTCATTTTAGCCACCTGTTTTGCTAGTTTTGTTTGTTTATTTGTTTCACAGATAGCTGAAGTTTTTCAAGGATGTGTCCATGCCAGTCTTGGTGGTTATGAATATTAGCGGAGGTGTTTCAACAAGCTACAGGTGAACCTGGGGTATCTGGCAGAATACAGCTGGAAATGGTAAGGCAGCACATTTAAAGACCTCAGCGCACTGTGGTTGTCCACACACATTACACAGGATTTGAGTTTTATCCTTTGAGCTCTCAGCCGAAGAGTGTTCGAAGCAGCATAAATTTAATACCTGGGCAACAGAACAGCAGCTGCTGCGACCCAGAGGTGATGGAATCTCTACTGAAAGCTCATTCTCACCAGTTCAGCTGGACCTTTGGCTGCATCTAAGCCCCACAGTGATCTCTCCCACCTCTCAAAGGCTGGCTGCTGTGGCATCGTTGAACCAGCAGGGAGCAACCTGGAGAGATGGTTAAATGGAAGCCAACTACCCATCTGGCCTGCTGACACACACCCCTTCCCCAAAGGTCTGCTCTTTGAAGTTCCTGTGTGTCAGTTGTCAACAGCAAAATAAGGAACTTTGCACATGTTTATGAGATGTATCAGGCAACAACCAGTGTTGAATAGGACTGGTTGTGGACCTGGATGTTTTATTTTTTCCAGTCATTATTTAAACTTGATTCTTTTGAGTTAATAAAATAAGCAAAACAAAATAAAAATGTTAACACACTAGACTCTCAGGCATGATCTTCCCTGCTTCATGCCATATGTTTCCAGAATAAGCTTAAAGAGCAGCAACCCTGGATCAGACAAGATATTCAGTGAAATGGAATGGAAAGTAAAGACTTGACTTCCAACAGTTGATTAATTATATGCTTATGTGAAGTTTTTACAAAACAGCGCATGAATTAGTTGAGGGACATCTTTTTTAAGCATTTATTGATTCTGAAGTAGTTTGGATTTGCAAATTGAGTTAGGAACAACAATTTGCGCTCCCACTCCTGTTCAACATTTGGTTTACTGTGACAAATGAACAATATTGCAAAAAGAGGCATAAAAACATCATAATTATTCATTCTTTGTGTATCAGCAAGGGGTAAATAGCAGATATTACAGAGGCTAGAGCTACTGCCTGGACTTGAAGGAGACGCTTAAATCAAATCTCCTGTTGTAGCACTCAGCCAAGATACTTCACCTCAGCTGCTCTAGTAACAAGTGCGCTGATGTATATTGGGAAAGTAATTATAATTTTGGAGAAAAGTGTCAGAAAAATGAATAAATGTAAATTATGTGGCAAAAATAAAAGGTTCTCATACTGCTTTATGTCATAATCCACTAATTCTGTGTCCCTGTGGGGCCTTTGTCAAGAGATAAGTTTGCCCATGACAAGTAGAGAACAGTGGCGCTCTTCATTCTGCAGGAATAATGAGATTTAATCACTTTCTGTACTTTAATGTAGGAGTGAAGCTCATTTTAAGCAACGTTCGGCAGGCTGTAGCTTATAGACCTCTCAGCACCAGTCGCCTTTGTCTTTTCAGCAGCTTCTCTGCGTAATTATGGTACCATTTTGAAATATGAACAGTGTTGTCGCTAACATTCCTACTTTGTCATGAAGGAGGCCACAGCTGTGCTTCACAATTGCTGTTACAGTAGACATCCAGTAAAAAGAGGCACTTTATAAATCGGCATGTTGGAAACTTCTGTAAATCCATGTGTGTCTCAGGGCCTTCTGCATGGGAAACAGAGAAAGACTGTCACCTGTCTCTGGCATGCAGTTCCATGTGGGTTCTTATCCACTCTTCCTCCTGCAATGATGCCTTGATGTGTAGCTCTTTCTCATTCCTGCCACGGTGGTTTTGGCACGTTAATCCAATGTCTGGACAGTGTCCCTTCTGTCTGGCTCTAGACATACAGGGCTGACAACCAGGTGCTGCAGGCGACATGCTGGAATCAGAGTCTGAGGTGACTTCGGCGGGTCAGATTTGAGGACGTACATCTTTTTACTTGTGTCTGTTGCATGTGAACCCAGATGACGCTGGGAGTCCTGCTAAAGAAATGCCTGTGGGTTCGACAGACATGAGCCCCATACACCCTGCTCAACTTCCCTTTTCTCAGTGCTGTGGCTGCATGATGACTGTTTTTCGAGTGGCTGCTCCCTGAATTGACCCTCAGCCCATTTGCAGCTGGAAGACGGGGTGGAGTAATATGGGGTGTTTGTGGGCGGTGTGGGGTGGTGTTGTCCACAAGGCAGACCTAGCAGATGGGAGCACTCCTCGGTGTGGTTATTCCTGGCCCGAATTCACACTCACACTCCGCTATGTTCAGCTTTTGTCGTAGGAAGGGCTGCCCTCACACTGCACACACCCAGAAGCATCCTCAAACTGACAGACACACAAGCAGAGGTTTGCATCTCAGTGAATGAGAAGACACAGTTTGAAGGTGGACACAAAACACTTTTCTCCCAGTAGTCATCCATCTTTTTGGAAAAGCAGGTCTCTCTGAGACTGAACATGCACACACTCATGTGTACACAACAAGGGGAGTTCTAAGCCCATAAAATAACATTCCCTCATATACGCCACATAGCTGAAGGAGGGAGGTGTGTGGAACCCGGCCGTCTCACACCCCGTGCCCTTTGCTTGCTGCTCCAATGCCTCTGATTGCATATAATGCAGACCCCTGGGAGCCTGGGGCGCCTGCGGCAACTGGTCACATGATGTGTAAATGCAATTTTAATATTTAACCAAACAGGTGCACTACTTTTCATCTACAGATTTACATATGAATGACACATTTATCCAGCTGCTTTAATGGGTGCTGACAAATTCACTACTATCTCATTTGCAGTGAAAACAATCCTTTTTTATGTTCTTTCCCCCAGTGACAGCTACCAGATGAGATTGAATTCAGTGAAACAGCCTCCATCCTGTTGGGGATTAACAGTAACAAAGGGTTCTGCATGAACTCCCTTTCCTCTTTTCAACATGGCTGCACGCTTTGACTGAAAAATGGGGGCAGCAAAATGCAAAAAAAAAAAAAAAGTGAGGTCCCACCACCCTCAAAAACAGCACAGTGTTTGCTGAAGCTGCTGTTTGATGAAAAGGGCAGCGCCTGACGTGGGCACGTTACGTAACGATGCAGGTTTGATCCCGATAGCTAGTGACGCCCTGGTTGGGGTTGCATCCCTCCCATCTGCCCTTTGGCCTTACAGGCTTCCCAGGCTGAGCTCACTCTCTGCAAGTCCATTGGGAGGGGCGAGAGGCCATGGCTGTGGAGTTTTTCCATTAACCCCATCGTGGTCTCTGTTGAACCATTGTGCAGAAGGATGGCACTTCTGTGTGACCCTCTGCTGCACTAGACACAACATTAGACACAGATCAGTCTCTAAACCTCTGCATTCCATAGCCAGTATAATACATTTATCGGTTAAATCCCTGTTTTGTTTCTCACGGGCACACAGGGATACACACACACACACACACACACACACACACACACACACACACACGGAAGCACACTTATCTGGCCAAAAGAGTACCTTGTGGTTATTAATATTAATAGTTCACTTCATGTATAATTGCAGTAATTACAGCCATAATAGTCACAGATTTTAGGACAGGAGCAGATAGAACTTTATTGATCCCTGCTGGGAAATTTGCCATACAACAACTGACCACATAGGCCACATAGCACAACATACATAAAAATAAATCAATAACCAATAAAAAACAGTTATAGTGTCATTGGGTCCTTGTGTGGCATTATGAAGGCACACAGCTGTTAACAGGAAGGACCTCCCAGGGGTGCTTCTTAGTGCACCTAATTTGAATATCCTCATGGCTGTAGGGGATGTGAGCCAATGTCCATGTTGGACTGTAGCTTCCTCCTCATCCTGACTTCTGCCACGGCCTCCACTGAATCAAGGATTCGACTCATGACAGAACCCACTTTCTTGATAAGTTTAAGTCTGCGGCTCTCACCAGAAGGGATTGCCCCCCCCCCCCCCCCCCCCCCCCCCCCCNTGATAAGTTTAAGTCTGCGGCTCTCACCAGAAGGGATTGCCCCCCCCCCCCCCCTCCTCGAGCATTGTGGTATAAAGGATCACACTGGTGACTACAGTCTGGTAGAAAATGTGCAGGATGTTGCTTCCCATATTAAAGTCCCTTAACCTTGTACTCTCCAGGCATAGCAGTGTTTTGTCACCCAAAATCCCATACTGTATTATTTACTTATTTAGCTGACAGATCGCTTTCATCAAAGTGACTTACTGTTCAACTTTTTACAATTATTTATACAACAGGGTATTTTTACTGTAACAGTGTAGGCTCAGAACTTTGAAGAAGGGTGCTACAGCTAGGATTTGAACCTGGGGCCTTTGAGTGCAAGATGACAGCTGTAGTCACTACGCTCCCTGCTACTGATCTTCATTATAAAATTTGTGTTGGTAGACAGGGAAGTGTATCTTTAAGTTTAATCTCCTAGAGTGGACCATATTAGGTAAAGTATAGAAAAAGTATAAAAATAACATAAACTGTTCCAAAAAGAGTGCTGTTTTCTCATAAGGGATGGCAGAGATGACATATACACACACACACACACACACACACACACACACACACACACAAAGAGATTATATTGATGAGTGTACTTTGAACGCTTTTGCTGCCTTCTTTGGTTCCGAGAAATGTAGTTATTTTGCCATAGAGCAGGTGGCATAGTGGAGATGGCCATTGGTTTGAAAGGTCCTGGGTTCAAATCCCCACTCCTACTGCAGTACCTTTGAGCAACACACTTACCTTGAATTGATCCATTGAAAATTACCCTGCTGTATAAATAGGTAAATCAGTGTATAAATGGGTAAAACTACCACTGTAAGTCATTGTGGAGAAAAGCGTCAGATAAACAGTGATATTTTGGCTGTGTGTTTTTTGTCTTTAATCGCACTGACGTCACAATGAGCAAGACCAGTCAGATGACCCCAGTCCCTGGCACATCCACCTTTAGCCATCTCAGCCTGTTCCTTCCACCTTAAGTTTTTTCCCCCTCCCTTTTCGTTCAGGCATCTGTCTGAACTGCCAAGGCAACACGAAAGGACCCAGCTGTGAGGAATGCAAGTACAATTTCTACAGGAGGCCTGGTGCCCCCCCGACAGACGTGTGCATCCCTTGTCCCTGCTCCACAGTCACCTCCACAGGCAGCTGCCACATCGGTGAGTCCCCCGTCATTTGCAACCTGGGAGTAGGTAACACATGGCTCAAGGCAGCAGGGGAGAAGGCGCAGTTCTGGTCTTGGGGTGGTTTGTGTTATGCAACATGGGCTGTGGGGTGGGAGGGCACTGAGGGGGTTGCGTGTGGACGGATTCACTGCTGGGGGTTCGACCCCCCCCCCACTTCCGTAACAAGGTCACTTTTTGTTGATTCTAGTTCACTCTCTGCCATACTCCGTGCCCTGTCCCCGTGTGGATGAATATGTTTATATAATTCATTGACATAACAGGGGAGTGGCCCCAGTGTTCGATGTGCCCCCCGATTGTTTATGTGAAATTCTATTGACTACAATTCCTGATATTATGTTGTCCCACACCCTGACAAGTTAAGATAATGAATGCTTTTTTGTGTGCTTATTTCTCCATCTGTACGTTTGATTGTGTGTTTGTGTGGATCGGTGCACCGTGTACAGATAATTTTACTTTAGCTAGCAGTCACTATGGACATCAATTATTTTATTATGCTGCTTAGCAGACATTTTTAATAATTTTACTTAAGATTTATAGAATTTACTTTAGATTTGTAATCTAATGTAATCTATAATATAATTTATTTATAATTTATAATAAATTTATAATGGTTACTTCACTGCACTAATTTTGATTTACAGCTTTGTTCAAGAGAACAGTTGCAGGACAATTTGCAAAGATTGACCCAACAACCTTTGTGTTAAGAAGTCATGCTGCCAATTGCCAATCCTTGTTTTACCCTGTTTTTTACTCCAACAGTAAATCTCTGTCAAGCTGTATTGTCTGGCAATGTTAGCTATGCACTGTGTGAGTGCTAATGGTTCGCTTGTTGTCGTGGGATTGCTGTGTTTTAGGTAAGATGGCATTCCTTGTGAAAAGTGTCTTTCAGCTGTTGTTATTCTCAGGGGCTCTTAGGGAAGATGGTCAATTGGAAAATAAAACTAATTTTTGATCACTTAGCTGGTTCACTTCTTCACAGGCACAGAACAGTACCAGCTCCCAGCATAGAGGAAGGTCACCATTATGACATGTGTTGTTATTATTATTATTATTATTATTATTATTATTATTATGTATTTGTTTAGGTGACACTTTTTGCAAAAGCAACTAAAAATGTTATACTTGTATTTTGAGCTGCACTGATTTACCCTTTTATGCAGTTGGGTTTTTTAAAATGAAGAAACTACCATCTGGCCCCATGATGATGCTGAGTGTTTATGCAACGGCAGCTAAGGGACTTGGCATGACATTGGCATGTTTTTCTAAGTGTGTCTGTATGCTAAGTGTGTCTCAAATTCCTTGCGTGTGCGTACGAAGCTGGCCATTAAAATTTCATCCTCCTGTTAAAAGGTTATCCATACAGAAGAATGCCTGAATTGGCAGGGGCGAGGTTGGTGGAGGAATGCTTTCTAAGAGGATGAGGTTAGTGTGGTAGGGCCTTGATGGAGAAGTGGCTTTGGAGGGGCGATTCTGAATAGAAGACTGCTGTAGGAGAGGACGGGCTTAATGAAGGCATGACTTGGCATTGCAAGGGCAGACCTTGAGATGGTCTTTGGTTGTGAAGTGTTTGTATTTCAGGAGCACATGCAAATAATTCCGGTATTGTAAAATAATTTTAAGCAATCAAATATCTTAATATCTTAAGATGAATAAATTTACTGTGACAAAGATTGCCAGATTAGTGTAAATGTTACATGAGCCTATTTTACAAAGTGAAGAAAGGATTACAAGAGCTGTATATTTTGTTCCCAGCTATAGTAGTTCAAAAACACCAGAAGGAATTAATTTACTCTCTTGGCTGCAGTAGCTTTAACACTGCTGCCAGTACAGAAATGGCAACAAGTCATGATTTTCATAATTATTTTCAGGATGACTAAAACTTTTGCCCTGTTCTGTTGAAGAAATCTGCCGACAGACGTGTCCAAAGATCGAAAGAAGGACGGATAAATGTGTCGTCCTCTTTTGTTTTAAATTGGTTATAATTTTGTCGCTTAATGGAGAGAGACACTCTGCTGTTCTTTGAAGACCCACTAGTCAAGAGGGAATGTATTAAACTGTCTTCTGTAATCTGTTTTTATGTAAAAACTCTCATCACAGATTTGTCAAGATGAGAACCTCTGCTTTGGTTTCCCTTTCGCAGTTACAAGCCTCCACTGGCTGTGTATAGTGTTTTCAGCACCTTCATACCAGGGCATTTGTGATCCTTTCTTGTCCACCCTGCACTGTGGAACTGGGTCTGTTCTGATCTCAGGTCTAGACTGACAGAAGGGAGGAGCTGAGCGGTAGCATCCCACCGAGATGGAGCAAGAGCGGGTGGGGGGAACAAATGGGCCAAGCCATAACTGCTGCTCATTGGGAGGCCATTATTCCAGACATCCAATATGATTTTTTAATGCGCTGTTATTTTAACCTGAAAATAAATGTGCTTGTAGTGGACTGGTGGGAGGGGAAGTTAGACTGGTGTGTACTGAGGGGGTTGGGAATGAGAGGAGAGTGATGTGTGCAGCAGGGTTGATTAGAGCAAAATCACTGAGAGCAGCAGAAGGGAGGAGAGCAGGGAGGGAACAAGAGGGGTAAGTTACCCTGGCAACGCTGACAAGGAAGAACCCCATGGTGCAGAATCGCTTAGCGACAGCCACAAGGTTCCACTGGTCCTTATTAGTGACTGTATGGAAAGTTCCACTAAACAAACAAATGAAACAGAGATTTTGGGAATCCAGAGCTTGGGGGTGCCAGCAGGTGAGCTTGGTTAGCAGCCTGAAAAGAACCAAACTGGATCTGTGAGAAACCACACTAAGTGTGCGGGGTGTAACAGACCAAAGATATAGAACCGCACTGGATCAATAGGGCATCACACACCAAGGGTACAGAACAACACTGGACCAGTAGAATACCACACACCAAGTGTATATAACCATGGTGTACTTTTTATATATACCCAGCTTAGTTTCACCCCCCATAGATGGGCTTAATGATGGGTTTAATTGTTCCACACTGCAATGCATACACACATTAAAACAGTTACTGAAATTAAAAACACAAACATGCACCTACTCCTTCTGAGTAATGGTGACATGATGGCTGTGTGTGTGGGGGGGATGGATTGTTCTGGATGCCAGCTCAGGAATACATATTGTATGATCCCATGCTGGCCCACCACTCTCTGGCATCTGGTCTTCATCACCAATGGGGGGGAAGAGGACACTTTATGCTGAGCTGCTAGTGACTACACTTCCAACAGAAGGCCTGCAGGTCCATCTGTTCATTTACTTCCCATATTCATCATCACGAAGCAGCACCGCTGGACTTGGTGACCTTAGTGCCCACAATCTGGACAGAAGCATAAAATTATTTCATTAAGATAACTGATGTACAGCTCCTCTTGCATTTGGCCAGGATGTGATTAAAATGTGACCCAGACTCAGAGTATATGTGAGGTAAATTGTCATTTGCTTCATAAAGACTGCCAAGTGAAACTGCCATTTATCAAGTGTAGCACTAGATAATTTGACTATAATGCATTAAATAGACAGCTGAGTATATATCAGTAAGGACTTTTGTTACAGAAAAGAATGTCTCATGGAAAGGATAGAAGAACCCTGAAAAAAGGTGGCAATTATGGTTATTACATTTTTAAACTTTACCTTTTTCTTACTAAAGCAAATTAGTTTCAGCATTTGGAGCTCAGTGGTACAACAGCAAACCCTTTATACTAACAAACAGATGGAAGTTGGCTCAAACCGCAGTGACAGTCTGTATACCGTTTTCAACACTAAGGGCACAAGTAGAGTAAAATTCTGAAAATTCTGAACCCTATATACATTTAAAGGACGGAACCTTATAAGTACACCTGGCCATTTACTGATACCGGGGGGTCAGTATGTCCAGTTAATGTTTGAATGGACATTAGAATGGACAAGACTTATATATAAGTGACTCTGAATGTAGTATAATCATTGGTGCCAGTCATACTAGTTCCAGTGTCTCCGAAATGGCCACAAAATGTGGCGGTGCCTTTACTTTTATCTAGTGGCCTGCACAGTCCCCAGCTCTAGATGAGGTGGAAGATGATGCTAGCAGAATGATTGTGCCTCAGAAAAGTTCCATAAAATGGCCAAGAAACCTGTCCAACATTTTGTTGCTGAATTCAGACTCTTCTGGAGGTGACGGAGGGTCCTACTAGCTGTCCAGCTGTCATCAAGAGACAACATCGACTTGGCAGCACTTAACAACCACTACCTGCTGCCCTCCAAAGAAACTACGCGTCAGAATGATGAATGGAGTTGTTTCCGTTCACATTATCAGACTTCCTAAAACTCAGTTTGCATCACTGTCCTATGAAATGTCAATTTACTTCTGTCTTCACCTGGCAAAAGCATTAAACGAATAACTCAAACGTTGAATTTTTAATGGTTCACGGTGACAGTTGGCTCTGATATGGGAGTACTAGTTGAGTTTTTGTCTTCTAATTGTTCCTGTAATGTTAATGTATTGGTAACTGTATGATCTCTGTAACAGAACATGCCCTTGGACCCTGTTTTAGGCTCCTCAGGGAGCCACAAGCCAGACCGACTCTATTATTGTATTTTCAGCCTGAGTCCATGGGTTGGTCAGGTTACACAGGTGGGGTCTACAGGCATGTCAAACCCCACCTCTGTTTCTCTGCCCAAGTGCACAGTGAGGCCAGCGCTTATGAACTGTGGGTCTGGTCTTCTCCGTATCGATGTTCCCTGGCTAGAGTAGCATATTCAGCAAATGCAAAAAGTGCTCAATGGCCTGTTCTGCCAGCAAAGAGGCAATCTGGCCAAGGTAACAAGAGCATTGAAGTTGTTGGGCTTGCTGGGCACACATGCTATGCATGTGTGTGCAGCAGGCGGCACAGTGGATAAATCTGGTTCCTTGCACTGCAAGGACACAGGTTTAAATCCCACCTCCTTTACCCCAGACCAAAGTACTGATGCTGAACCAGTGCAGTTAAAATTACCCAGCTGTATAAATGGGTAAATCACTGTAAGCAGATGAATGGCATAAGTTGCTTTGGAGAAAAGCACTAACTAAATGTAAATGTGTGTGTTGGATTGCGATGAGGTGTGGGCTAAGGTTTTTTATTCCGATCCAGCAACTTGGACTGTTTCATCTAATTTGGCCGGTTTCATCCAAGTGTCACTTTTTTCACGCTGGCCAGTAGTCAAACTGGAAACCACAAACGTGGTGTTGCATGGTATGAGTTTGCGGGAGGGTAGGGGATATCGGCTACATCCTTAATGTCACCGATCAAAGTAAATACTGGCTGTCCTCTGCTTTCAGAAGGTTCATCTGTTGCAGTTCACGACAACAACATTCCATATTTCACCTCCCTTTTCTCACTTATGCTTCTGATTTCTCACACGAACACTGCTGCACTGTTTGAACAAAATAAGACTCCCAACTTAGAAACGACCATCGGAGAGGATCTGCGCATGTCCTCCCTGCACCACCACCCTCTGAATTTTTCCATGTAGGCCTCATTAGTGAGACCCAGCTAAGGAGATCTTGTGGTTATGTTAGAGAGATGGGAGCTGCAGCAGAGCGCAGGACAAAGTGCAGCCATGAGATCATTGTCATCTATCCCACTCTGGCACTTGTAACAGCAGGGATGCCCCATACTGCTGAAAAATCACGGAATGCATATTTTCATTTTCTCTCTACTCACGTGTGGCAGTGTGCAGTCTGCTGGCATATGGCGGAAAAGAGCATTTGTCTCCACTGATTTTCTGTCACTGAAACCCATCCAGGGGCAATGTTAAGTAGCCGTTAAAAAAGCGAATAAACGTGATCAAGTACTTCATATACAGTAATAGAGTCATTGACAATGTACTTTGTGGGGATGCAGTGATAAGGATGTGGCCAGCTGACCAAGGAAGAGACGGAAACAAAATGCTGGACTGACATGAAAGTGTAGAAAATAAACCTCTGAGGGGGTCAAAGTCAAAAGGGGGTCACACAAATTCACGTGACCTGGGGCTGCTGCCCACTCACCTTTGCATGTGCATCAGTCTCCTATCATCGATTCAAGAGTATGTAATGTCTAATGCTTGGTCCATCATCCAGCAGATGATCTTAAGTTGTCACTGGAGATTTTAAAGCCTCCCACATCGTGTTCGGAGAGCTGAAGCATTCTCAGTTTCTAACTTGGTAGTGGCTTCCAGTGCTATTACAATGTACTGAAAAAGACAGTAAACAATAAATGCCACCAACATGAAAACAAATCCTTCTTCAACCAGATTAACAAACATCAGTAGAACAAGTCTTAATCTTGGATTAAAACGCAAATACTGAAGGAGCATTCCTGATACTAGCTGACAGATCATTCCAGAGTTTGGGAGCTTGATAGCTAAAAGCACAACCTTCTGCATGAATCTTACTGGTCTTAGGAACTTTAAAATATCGGGCATCATAGATAACACTCTTGAATGTATGGGTTAATAATCTCACTAAGGTAACCCAGAGCTATTAAGTTCTATGCATGTTAAAACCTTGATTTTACTTCTGTCTTGATGCCACTAAAACTTCTATGCTGAACATCCCGACAGAAGAGCAAACAGTCTGTAGCCCGGCTCGTCACAGCTCCAGTGGAAACTTTTGGCTTCTCCACCACATTCTCACTTTGAGCTATTTACCTTAGCATGATGATATGAGTACATTATGAACGTCTGCTTCTTGGCTCTGGAGTTAGAACTGCGTGATCATTCCACATGTTACTCACTGGTTTTAGGCTCCCTTGATAGAATTCTGATGTTCACTCATATGCAATTTCTCTTCAATAGTGTCACACTGTTTAGTAGTCAAGCAGAGATTCACGGGACCTGGCTACCATGTTTGAACGATATATTAGGAAGTATGGAGTAGGTGGTTGTGCATATTTGATCATTTCCACACAGCTTTTCATTCTCAATGACAACAACGCTTATTCATCCCATGATTCATAACCACTCTAAATGTGTTTCATCACACCACAGGGCCTGTGTTTGTCTCTGGACCCAGAATGATTGCATCCGGAACCAAAAAGATTCACAATGGAAATAGTGGAAGTAGGACAGCTCTGACTGGTAATTTATGAATCATAACAGGTACTCCTGTCTTACAGGCTTCCTAAGAAACAGGACTAACTCTTGTCCTAAGACTGTACTGGTTTCTGCCCCGGTGATTGTTAAAACCTGCTTATTAAAGTGCACTGTCAGGGGCAGCAGAGCGATGCCCAGCTGGTCTTGATCTGGCCACAGCGGACCCCTCAGTGACTCATAAATATTCTAGTCATCATCCCTTCTTGGCCCAAGCTCAGGCTGGTTTCCCCACAGAGCTCCTCTGCACACCACAGATAAGGGCTTTTCTCTCGATGTTGATGCTTGTAGAGGAACTGCTGAGGTGTTTTTTTTATGATCCCCTCCATGGTTCACCAGTGAAGTTGTTTTGTGAGTACATTTCCCGCACATGCTTTGCACAGACTGACTTTCCTGAGTATCTATAAACAGAAACCTGAATAAGATGTTAGATGTTCTCACACCTACTCAGATGGGAGAGCAAAAAGGGGGCAATGAAATGTGCCAGTTTGAGTCCGTCTGTGTGGTTTGGCTGGTCAGAATCGGGTGAAACTGGCAACTATTTGTACACCATCCAGACTAGTTTTCAGGTCTGTACTGGATCCAACCAGTCTGGTGTTATGCCTATCACCATGCATTTCAGCTTGTCTTCTTGGAAGGAACTTCTCTGTTGTTCAGACAGGCGCAAAACACCTGGCTCATGTGCAGTCCAGCCCTGTGGCTTTGTCTCATTTTACAAGGTTTGGGAAACTGTTCCCTGCCTGCAGGGTAGCTATAGGACTATTGAGTACTGGAAACACGAGCTGTGAAATCAGCATCTGAATGTATTCCTCAGAATGAAGGTTCTGTCTTTGTCATCACACTTATGACTCTACAGTGCCTCCATTTGGCCAGACCCCCAAAAAACAACAGTTTCAGCATTTTAGCCTGACTCCTGGAGCCTTTGTTTTGCAGTGAAACACCCTTCTATCTGTGAACTGAAGGCATCCTGGAGTTACATAATGATCTATGGGGAGTCGACCACAGCTCACAATACCCCCTTGGCAGGTACTGGCACAAAATGGAGAGTGTGATCTCAGACACACTTCCCACAAAGAACCTCCTCTGTTTAGTTTAAGGAACAACTAAGTGTAATATGCCCTTCCTGACTTTTCAATGTTATCCAGCAACTCCCAGCACTAGGATGAAAACATACAAACTCTTATGTGGCATTGAACGCCTTTATATGAGCTGCAGTGATGAACATCTAAACCTAAGGCTCATGGGCTGGCACAATGTGGTCTAACTTCTGTTGTGCTGTGAATGGTTGGTTATCATCTTGGACAATTATTCATTAAACACTGTTTAATATTAAAAGAAAACAATATTGTACTACTGTATAATACTGGTGTGTGCGTGTGTGTGTGCGTGTGCGCGTGTGTGTGTGTGTGTGTGTGTGTGTGTGTGTGTGTGCGTGTGTGTGTGTGTGTGTGTATGTGTGTGTGCTCTTGTGTTTTTTAAGGCTTGTAAGACTAGGGGTCCCCAGTATCCCTGTGGACACTGCATCTCCACCCCATTGCTGATTTACACAGGCTTACCACAGTAATGAACCCAAAGCCTATTTAATTTAACGCCAGGAACCCCAGTGGGAGAAGGAGAAGGAAGCGCCTCCCTCTGTGACATGGCAGAGCTGGTGGCTCAACTGCATCCATCTTCACTTTGTAAGTGTTGCAGTACAGTAGCTTATGGTACCCTGCACCAAGAGGGAAATGCCGTTGGTTCTACACCTGCAGCTCTCCTGGTGCCCATACATTCTCCGCAGCCTTCTTCACCAGCATCCCAACATGCATCTGTTCCCAGACACATTTCCTTAAATCTCTGTCAGATTCCAAACCCCTTGGAGATCCCTGTAGTTGTGCTTTATCACCCAGCAGGTTTAGTGTGAATTCATTGGTTTCCTTTGCTTGTGGTGTGTTGCTCTGGGTCTATTATGAGTTTTCTTCCTTTCCCTGCGGTGTGAATAATGTACTGCTTTATTATCTATAACTGCAAGTGTTACACTACTCATCATGTTAGTTTTTAAAAGGCTTGTGCAGTGTTTGCTGAGACAACTGCCCTTCCACTATCTGTAATGCCCAGAGCTTACTGTGAACATGGCCATTTGCCAAATGAATGAATCATTAGAGAAACAAATCCTCTTGAAACCCTGTTTGAGTTCATCACTTGGCTCAGCGCTCACATGCGGACTAGCAGATGACCTCTGGACTATATGGTCTATGGTGACCCCCGTTCTCCCATTCTGGTTTACCAGATGTATTTCTGACATTCTCCTCTGTATTGCTATCATGTTAGATAATTGGAGAATAGACCCTGTTCCCATTTTGTGAGTGTGTGTGTGTGTGTGTGTGTATGTTTGTGCTATATTTTTTGCAGTTCTGAGCTGTTTTGCATTTTCTGGAGTGTTTTGGAAAGAATAAGGTTGGAGGTTAGGAAAGGCTGTTTCTTCTGAGTACTTGAGAGTGCTGAGAGCACCTGCCACAGGTACTATTCCACACTGCAGGTACATGAAAAATGGGGGGGGGGTTGTATGTCTTTTGTTGAAAGCCTGCAGCTGAGAAAGTTCGTGGACGTGTTTTAGCCATTAGGTTGCTGTGTAAGGAATGAGAAATCTGCTGTTCTAAATTCTAATTGCACTGTAAAATGCACAAATTCATTCGTCGGCAGAAGTGCTCAGTGTGGTGTGCTGTGGGGGGTGGGACAGATGCTCCTGCACAGCTGCTGAGTCTGGAACCTGACCGTGACACTGATAATGGCTTCTCTGGCCCAACCCCCATTGCTGGGAGACCTCGATGGGAGTCTACATCTCAGCCAACACTGATCCGGAGTCAGAGGGAGCATGGAAGGGATGTCCTGGCAGCAGGAAAAGTCAAATCAGACACAGTCTCACACATTGCTGGAAATCAGGTTCCCTGTTGGTTAATCACAGTGAATTCCTTTTGAATTGTCACGTAAAGGTGCTTCCAAATGTGCTGAGTTGTTGGAATGCGATGATAAAGATGAGCTCTGGGCTGTGTGTTTGTGTCGGTTTTGCTTTGCTTGCCACCGACACACTGCCAGCACCAGGAGAAATCCCACCCAGGGCAGCATTCCCGAATCTTAATTAAAGCACTGCATGAGGCAGAGCCAGCAATTTGTCTTTTTTAAAATAATCTTGTCACAGCACACAATGAAACCAGCATTTATTGTTAAAAAATAATGCAGCGATTTTTCTCTGCTCTTTTAAGATGTTATCTTTATGAAAGGGAACAAATTTGCTTTACATGAGCTGGAAGGAAATGGTTTAGTGAAACTGGTTAAAGAAACAAATCAGGTTTTAACTTGTTTATTTTATTTTATTTATTTATTTTTTTGTGGGCTTTCCTAGAAGATCATTAAAAGATGTTATGCTGGATGTCAGCAATGGAAGTCAGGTAACATGCAGCATCCTTCGCACAGGTTATCCTTCACCTTTACCTCCCGTGTAGTTCAGGTGTTGTGTGCTGGAGCAAACAGCCTTCACATCTTCTCATCTGAACCTCCTCATCTCCTTACACGAACCTCCAGGTCTGCTTGCTGAAACCTCTTCATGGTACACTAAAGAAAGGATCACTGCATTAGAGGTTCTGCTTTATTGTCAGTTTGTTGTAGCACAATGACAGCACTTCAAATTCAGAATTTGTTTCCTGCTCCTGGGGGCAGCAGGTGGGGGTTCCTCTGGTTGTTCCACTCATTGCCACAGTTTCTGGTTTCTTTTCTTTTTCTTTTTGTGTAATATTTGTATATATCATGCTAACAAAGATGTTTTCAGTGTTGCATCACTTAGTATCTGTCAGTCCGTCCCTGTGTGCACACTGACTGCCTGAGGAGGGTACTGTTGCTGTCAGGATGCGGTGAAACTCTGTGATGAGGTCAAGTCTTTCATAGTTAGTTTTTGTTTAAAACCACAGCCGCTATACAACCATGTCCCCTTTCTGGACTCAGCACGTAAACAACAGGAGATCTACGATCTGTGCTTCTGCCTGCCTTCTTACTCACATATCTGTTTATTCAGCTCTGTTATTCACAGTTATGTGGTTGCGTGCATCCTCATTTTACCTCCTCTCACTTCCTTTCACTCAATATCTGCAACAATTGCCTTTAAATACCTTTTCTGATGGCACAATGATAGAGAACCTCCTGGAACTTGAACTAACAGTATATGGCTCTCAAACAATTTTAATGTTAATGCATTGCTGTGCTGCCAGCTTTCCTTTCTTATGAGCTGTTTAATGTTATTACTGAGACTCTTCTTCTGTGTGTTTACATGGATGAGTAACGGATCGAGGAGCAGCACTGTGACCCTGAGCAGCTGCAGGACCCTGTAACAATTTTCCACAATGGTGGGCAGGGCAGCTTTTGAGTAGCACATTGCTGAGTAAGTGACAGCATCACTGTCCCATCTGCAGTTCCCATGTTCTCCCCTAAAAACTGACTCTCACAATCCCAGGTTTGCCTAAGCCAAGTAGAACCTCACACGAGCTGCTCCCACACAGTTTCAGAAGCCTCACCCCTGCACTGTTCCTCCAAAGCACCAGGAAGCCTCTGGGAATTTCACTGTGGGGAAGGATTTTTGACCACAACCCAGCAGATTCATGTTCACCACCGGGACTGGCATCTTGTTGAAATACGACAGCAGCTCATTATCAAATTGAGCAGGCAGAAGTACCAGAACCGATAGGATTACAAATGAGGAGTGGCTCCGGGCCAGTGAGAGGGAAACCCGACTCTTCTCAACAGCCCAGCCTGTAATTCTGCCCAACAGCAGGAAAACACAGCTAGTATTTCCTGTCCAGTTTGTACCAGGTTTTCATTTTTGTCCAATGTGATGTCCCAAGTTTTTTCTAGTGCCAGTCACAGATCTGGCATTTAACTCCTCTGACTGGAAAACCTGAAAAGGAGGCAGGTCCATAATGGCACATTTGGTGTCCGTCCAGCTAAAAATTCCCTGAGAGATGTAGACATACTCTGTTATTTTAGGCATTGGTGTTCACACTGTTCACAGCTACTTAAACTGATGGTATTATGGTATTTATGTAATAAAACTTTAGACTCACGATCAGAGATGAATTTAAAGGTAAAAATGGGCTCATTTTGTCAGCAGTAAAAGAAGCGAATCAAAAGAGGCCACTGCTCTTTTGTGTGGCATGTGCTCAATTCTGTCCTCTAGAGGGTAGTGAATGTCTTTACAGCTCATGAATGGGATTCTAAATCTGTGCAATAAACTAAGAGCTGAAGTTTTATGAATGGCTCTTTTTGGAGCTGCTAGATTCAGTGGTGGAGAGTGCTGTTCGCTCATTCCCACCCTCACCCCGGTGAGCTCTAACTGATCACAGGGCTGTAAGATCAAGAGGGAGAGACCCTCGGCCGTTGCACACACCCAAGGGGAGAAGGTGCTGCTTGTCTCATCTGGCCGTCTTTGCCATACTTGGCTGTTAGGGTACAGTTGGTGTGCAGTGATTCCTGCTATATGGCGTAGCTTGCAATTTACTTTTATTTATTTATTTCGAGAGATGCGATGGATTTCACCGAAACTAGCAATAATGTGCGGTTTGTACACTAAGCTACTTACAAACACAGGTAAGCCTGTGGTACATGACATCTCCCAAATACGGGGATGTTTATGAGAACTTTAAACATTGGTTATAAATTTAGACTTGAATCCCAGGAGTGGAGTCAGCTTTTCTCCAGAAAGTGGTCAAATTGCCAAAGGTGACTGATGCTAGATACAGAACCACAAATCTGTGATTTTGTAGCCAAAAGCTTGAACTGTAATGCTAAAAAAACTCCATGTGGTTTATTTTAATATTTTATTTATTTCCTGTGTTTCTTTTCCTTTTTGAACGTTATATATTTTTCTGTTTTCTGTTCAAAGAAAATGAATACATGGAAAAGTTTAAATTGTCTGCACATAAAACTGCCCTTGCCATTAGACTTCAGGTGTCAGATGGATGTCAGTGAACGTTGTAACCTTAGGCAGGTCACAGATAGCCTGTTGTCATGGTAACAGGCAATGCTTCAGTGACTCACAGGCCCATATGAAATACGTGGCACGGCTGCTTGTACCTGACCTTTTATTCAAGAGAAAAAAGGGCTAAATGTCAGTTGCTTTTTTCCGCGCAACAGTTTCGCTCTGAGTCGTGAGCTATAGATGCTTCTGTAGTGTCTGCTAGATTCCATGTGCAGCAAAGGATGCAAATCACTCGTCTTTTTTCACTGATCGAGTATCTTGGAAGATGACATCTCCTGCAGATGACGTGATTTTTGCCCATGAAGAGGGTGACCAGGGACAGCAGTTTGTCTGATATTCATAACATATAAGTTCCAGAATGAAAGTGTTTTAGATGTAGTTTTCCAAACACTATGAGATATTTATACTGGCAATTCAAATGATGCATTACAAAAGGGACTGCAAGGGCTCTCTGCTGTATGATCCTAATGTGGGCTGAAGAAGTGCAACATATAGCAAAACAGTGTCTATCAGAACTGTTTTCTGTTGAGAAATATGGAAAATGCCGTTAATGTAAAATAATGTGATTTAACTGACTGATTTAAAGCAAGCAAAATTATTAATCTTTTCATCTTTTTTCCATTTCTAATGATAGTTGGCACAAGTAAACAGAGAACATATAAAAACTTAAAGCTGTAAGTTTATATATTGTTAGTTATTTTTCTGATTTAATAATCACAGTTACTGCATTTGGGATATTTGAAAGGATGTTGTACGTACCCCATGGTTGTAATTCGGCAGCAGCAAGAGGCAACAGCAGACACATACAGCACTGCACTGTAAAGATGTGAACTGATACAGCATTTTCTTCAGATACAAGAGACAATTTGGCTACTCCTTGAAGTAATTCAGATTACGTCCCAGCCCAAAATAAATAAGAGCAAGGACTGAACCCACCACCTGTGCTTCATAAGGCTCGGGGCTTCCTCACACTAACACACACAAAGCCACTTTCACTCTCCGTCTCTGTCTGTGCCTAAGGGTGACATTGTGGACATTCACAATCCCCTGTTTTCCTGCACAGATGCTTCTATTTGGTTGTGTTTGCATAAACCTGCAGGCTAGTGACAGGTAGATGATTGACCATCTCGGAAGCCTCGGACAGTATCTTGTGAACTGTCCCATCTGTCTATCGGGATGTAGGCTTACTGGGTCCCGGGACCCAACCAGAGGAAGCTGTGCCTCTACATGTGGGCTGAGCTCGAGGTTATTGTGGGTTTAACCACTTCAAAGGAAGCTCTTGGTGGCAGCATTACCCGTTTGGTCCCCTCCTTCTCTTCAGCGAGCGACCAGGTGTGGTGGAAGGACATGCACCCCAAAGGTTGTTGGTTTGACCGCAACTCTCTGTTCCACTAATATACCCAGCTTTACAAATGGACCCATGTGTTAGAAATCCCTGTGGGGAATAAGTATTTATTTGCATATTTAACTCTGTGGGGTTGATGGGTCTCTTGGATTTTTCTTGCAGAGGGATAAGAATGTTGGATGCTTCTTGTCTTCTCTTAAAGACAGTGGGGAGGGTCTTCAGAGAGCCTGGATTATAGAAGGGGTTTGCATTCAGTCCATTCTTCAACCCTCAGCTCTAGCATTAAAGAGCTTCTGAGTATAAGACATGAAGCTTACAAAATTTGTAAATGAAGTCCTATTTAAACATCTTTGTCAAAGATACTTGATGTCATCTTCCAAGATACTTGATCAGTATAACAACAGCAATGTCTGTTCTAAGACTAAATTGCAGCATTACACCAAGGAGTGCAGTGATTCAAATTGTTGTCTTGCAGTGAAAAAACCTGGATTTAAGTCCCCAAAGTTACTATATTTCCCTTGATCAAGAGACTTACCCACAATTCATACAATAAAAAAGACGCAGGTGTATAAATATGTAAATCATTTTAAATGGCTTAGATATGAACCTAGCATTGTAAAAACTTGAACAAAAGCGTCTTCTGAAGAATGATCGGAGGTGGTGAGTATAGATGTTGCAGTGTGAAATTTTGATGACACATGTAAAGGCTCAGGAAATGCTGCACTTAACTGTTTTTTTTTTCCCAGGTAATTGAAATTTTATTTTTTACCAGTCATTGAGACCCAACAGAGGGGAAAAAGCCAAGACATGGCATAACTGAATATTTTATTGTTTTTTTCTAACATTCCTTTGCTCCTGAAAGTAAAATATATGTCTACTTTCTATTAAAAACATAAATACGACTGAGAAAAGTACATGTAAGGCACAGGAATTCAGTGTAGCTGCATTCAGAATCCAAAATACGGTGTGTACCTTCTGAATGTATAAAAACTAGCTAAAATGAAATATTCAAATCAAATATATTAAGTAAGTAATAATATACAAAAATAAAAATCCGCATCTACCGTTTGAATAAAGAAGTCAACAGCCGGACCAGAGGTAGTTTTAGGCTAAAAATGAATGAAGAAGCAAGATAATGAGTCTAATCCACGTGAGAAAGAGTTTAGCAGATTTATGGTTATAGAATATTTCTAACAGTAGGAAAATATTTTTAACAGTGTAACAACTGGCCACTCTGGAAATCATTTATATCGGGTAAATGGACATATTCAGAGGTCAGAGTTTCAGCCTGTCCTCCTCCTCCTCCTCCTCAATGGTTGTCAGTAAAAAGTGTGTTTAGTTCCCAAGGCCAGTAGATGGACTGGTGACCAGCACGAGTTATTGGAAAAGTATTTACTGGTGAAACGGTGTTGCAGGAAAATGAACTGGAATGACAGTAACGTTCAAGCCACTTTGCTGTGAACAGTTCCAGCCAACAGGAGCCCTAACTAAAGCTCGCTAATATAAAGTTCACTAGTTTATTTTTTATCCTCGCATGTACACAGGGGTGCACAGGGACGGTGATCAGAGATGCTGAAGCACATTAGACAGTTTTTTTTGGTATGTTTTGCCGATTTGTCATTTTCTGCTACAGTTTTTACAGCAAAATTTTTAGGTATTCAAAATATGTCGATTTAAGGTGCTTTTTGGCGGATATATATAGCTGAGATGTTGCATCACTCTGTCATTTCCACAGCGTTGCTGCTGTCTGTAGGCTAAAGTGTTATTGGACTAGATGAGCCGTGGCGAGTCAGGCTCACCCCACACACTTGACTCACTGGCAACAGTAAATTTTCATGACCACATGGAATGTGTGGTTCTAAAAATAGAATTTTACCATGTTTTCTAAAACTCTCGCTGTTTGGAAAGTGTGGTTTTTTGTAATCGTTAATCACAACATCCCTAGAGGTGAGTCTAGTCCACCACTTTAGTAAATTTCTGGTGAAATTATACTTTTCAGAGTATTTTTTCACATTGTTTCACTTTTACTCAAGTGCATTTTTTTAAAGTGTTTTCACTCCATTACACTGTGTCACCCTCTTTTGTTATTTTAACATTTTTGGAATGTTTTGGACTTGATACCTTCTGCCTAATATCAATTAAATATACGGACTTGTACTATCACTTTAACCTGAGTCAGTATTTTGAACCTGATAGTACTTTTACTGGCCAAAACCAGGTGAATTAAACAGTGGCGGTTTAGATGTGACAGGATGGTGAGGAAGGTGAGATGATGGTTAGTCATGTATCAGGCTTGGGAGCCCAGGTCAGCACTTCATATCAAGCTTCTGTACCTCCGGTTCTCCAGTGTTGCTGGTGTCGTAGACGAAGGCAAGCACTTTGTTGCATTAGCAGAATTTTCAGTGCCATCTTAATAGTACTGCCTTTCCAGCTGTAAGGAAGCTTCAGCCGATCCACTGAAGTTGACACTGTGCTGCAGAGTTGGGTCACTGCATTCTCTAGTGGTATAAGTATGTCATAACACCACAGCAGCACCACACATTTGAACCAGGTTTTGATGTGGCTGTGATGATATCTGTTCCCAGACTCCAGTGGGCGACCAGTGTGTGATCAGTGCCGGCCAGAGTACGAAGGTCCCAACTGCGACCGCTGCAGGGATGGCTTCTACAACTCAGATAGCATCTGCCTGCTCTGTGACTGCAACGGAAATGCGGATCCCCTGACCTCACCACGCATCTGCGACCCAGATACAGGCCGTTGTCTCAACTGCGTCAACCACACGACTGGCTTCCGGTGTGAGCGCTGCACCCCGGGCTACTCCGGCGATGCCCTTGCTCACAACTGCACCCCAATAGGTACCTTTCTTTACAGATCTTCAATATGCTACTCATTGGACACCTTGATGTAAAGTTTCATCCAGCCATACAGCTAAATATTTGCTAGAATAATTCAAGGCTAGCTTCATGGAATTTAACTCGATTGCGCTGGAGGAAGGTACAGTGACATTCAAAATGTTGGGTACACCTGTGTAGGTCCCACTGTCAAGCATAGAGAGAGAAGTGTCACGATTTGGGCCTGATCTCCTGATCTTAGATTTTTACCAAGGCCATGGTAGTCTCCACCAGCATGGTCACCATAGCACGTGTCAGAAACAGACCATTTCATCCGCGTTCAGACTACCTCGTTCTTCTCTTCAGCATCACAACCAGAAACACGCCTACAAGTTATGCAAGAAGTATCCAGCAAAGAAGAAGGCTAAAGTGTATCTGACAGGTCCTCCCTGCAGGTGACAATAATGATTTTGACAAAAAATATTGTTAGTTATGAAAATCAGCTGGTTTTCAGCAATTGTGATCAAGGTTTAAGGGGAATGCATTATTTCAGAGCACTGAAAAAGTTCTTATCTCCAAAGGTGTCCAAAAAACGACTTCTGAGGAACTTTTTTCAACACAGAGGTGTAATGAATCATTGCAGAGGAAACCACACAACACAGCATTTTTTAGGTTAGACATAATCCCCAGTAGCCTGGAGTCTCATCGTATGGTTTTAAGAGAGTTTGAATCCTGTCCAGTTTTCAGAACAACCTCTAGAGAATAGATGTGCTGAATTCTTTGTCTCTGAAACAGCAGATGTCATGATGGGAATTCTCCCTCTGGCCTGTGCAATGTGAAGGTTGTAATAGTTGGAGGAAAGGAAAGAAGGCTGCTAAAAGCATTTCACAGCACTAGTACCAGGGTCTACTGTGACCAACTTCTACAGGACGTACAAGGTCTTCAATTTGAAGGTTTAGGTGCAGCAAGATTTCAGCAGAGATGCAATGGACTGTTCACATACAGCAGCCACGGAGGAAAATCAAGTTAGGTGTTGGCTTACTCACCTACAGTGAAAGAGGAGAAACCATAACCGTGGTTTAATTTGCTTTCATGACACTGAACTACTGACACAGTCCTCACATGCAGTGTTCCAGGGGCCCTAAGAACAAGTCATCCTGAACAGAAGAGGAAATTGCCCCACTTTATCACTTAGGGTAGCTGTTAACTTGAGAAATCCCCAAACTACAAACTGTCCCATTCGCCAGGAGAATGTGGCTTGAAGGAGCCCAGCGTTGGTGTGGATCTGAGCCAGATGGTCAGTGGAGCCTTTGAGGGGTGTGAAGGTATTGCCTCTGCCAGTGCTCTTGGAGGTTCTTAGCTCTGTGTTTGTCTGCCGACTCCTTTTAAATGTATGTGTTTATCAAAAACAAAGGAAATGCAGCGGTTTCCTTCACGAAGGCTTGGACCGATTTAAATGTGAAGTGATAAATGCATTTATCCTAACGCCAAGCTTTATAGATTCAGCCACAGCAATCCCTCCTCCCTCTTTGCTGTGTCACACATTATCACTTATGTCTTCTCTAACACCATCACCCACCCACCTCCAACACCAACAGGCCACCATTGATTGTTTTTCTCTGCCATCTACATAAGCAAAAAGCTGAGCACACATCATCAGAAGAAAAGCTGCTGGAGACCATGGCAATAGTATAACTGTGGTGGCAAAGTATAGTGCAGCCATGAGCTTTTTCCAGCATATGCTCAGTTTGAGCCTGGAACAGGTCGCTATGATGTGGAAAATTACTTGCTTTGTCCAAGAAATGTCAGCTGTCAGCTCTGAATGACCATTGGTTAGTTACTCAAGGAACATCAACACTATCATGGGGAATGTTCTGTGCTTCTACAGATATCTCAATCATTCCTAACATGAGAGCTGAAGTCTCCTTGGCAAGACTATACAGTCAGTAGATGCCACCTTACCCTTCAGCAGTGGTGAAATATATTAAGAGGACTGAATATTCTGAATAAAAGTCAGAATTTTACTCTTTGCGTTGAGGCAACCTCTTGTCCACCAGGATGAACTCTGACTGCACAGCACTCACTCAGGGCTTTGGTCAGAGTTTTTCATGAGCAGCAACTCCAGATGAAGAAGTTTGGTTTCAGTAAAAAAAAAAATTATGCATAGAGGTGATGGCAGCTATTTCTAGAAACTAATTTTGTACCTGCTACACCAGCTCAGGCTCCTTCTCCATCAGGGAGGTGGCATTCCACATTTCAAAAGGAAGTTTCTATCGCCAGGATCTGATTCATCTAATTCCATGCCTCTCGTGCCAATAAGAAGGAAACACTGTTTATTTGCTGATATGTAGGGAGCCAGTTTTTAACTGAAGGACTTGTCAGACAGTTCTCAGTGGTAAAAAGTGGTTCTGGTTGTTTTCCAGAAAGTTTTTTTTTTTTTTTGCACCATCATCTCCTTAGTGTCCCTATATCTATAAAGCTGAATCTCTGCTTGTTTATTTTTTTGCGTTTTGTAAGACACAGCCTTGAAATTTCACACACGGGTACCTCTTACTCCAAGTTAGGTTTTTGTGCTGTCGAGTCCATTAAACTACAAAAGGCTAGTTCTATTTGGAAATTTTACATTTGCATTCTTGCAAGCCTCAGACAGACAGAAATAATGATCACACACAGCATCTGTGGTCATGTTAGCAAATTTTATTGCTCCACACACACACACACACACACACACACACTCTGCCTTGAATGTTCTTCCTTTGCAAATAATCCTTCTCACTGTAGAGTGATGGATATCAAATTGTTTGGAAATAGCCTTAAACTTCCTCACCCAGATTGTTGAGCAACATTATTTGCTTCTCTGATGTCAATGCTAATGTCTTTTCTCCTTGGCACGGTGTTAACACACAATCGAGTACTTTGCACCGCCAGACTGCCAGCATATCTGCTTTTGTGGAGGTGCTCACGCTTGCTGGTGATCGACTTATCGAGCGCATTTGATTAGCAGCACCTCACTGTTATTTACGTTCTTAATTCCTTTAGAATCGATGTGAGGGCCCCTGCTTTTTCCCCACATGGCTTCTTTTTTGTTGAACAAACAATGGCACAGTGAAATCCATTATATGTTGTTTGTTATCAAAGGCAAATATATTCATGTGTATTTGTCTAATTATAGAAGTAGGTGAGGACCAGATTTTCACATCACAGTATGACTGTCCTGAACGTTCATCATGTGGAACTGCAGGGAGATGAGTGCACAGTAACCTACTCGTGACTCCTTTAACATACCGACAATTGTATTGAGCTGAGTTGTCACTTCTCTCTGGGCCATCAGAGGGAGACATTTTCTACCATGAGGTCTACCTATTTCTGCCTCCACTTCATGCACCCCTTTGGCTACAGCAGAAACTGAAACACTCTCATTCTGTTGTTTTTCAGCTGTTAAGATATTTCCCAGTCCAGATCATTTGACGACAACAGCCAGAAACAGAGAAGCCTTCAACCCCCCTGTTCCCCCCGCTGGTCAAACCATGACCACCAGGACCAACTCCACCAGCCTGCCTACTTCAGTCACCACACAGGCAGTGGTCACCAGCCTGAGCAGCCCTGCAGATAACTCCACCCTGGCCGAGGTTTCCTGGACCCAGTTCAACGTCATCGTTCTGGCTGTCATTATTGTGGTGGTGGTGCTTCTCATGGGCTTTGTGGGTGGGGTCTTCACTTACCGAGAGTACCAGAACCGCAAGCTGAATGCACCCTTCTGGACCATCGAGCTCAAGGAGGACAACATCAGCTTCAGCAGTTACCATGACAGCCTGCCCAATGCGGACATCTCGGGCCTCCTGGAGGATGAGACCAGCGAGGTGACACCCAATGGTCAACTGGCCCTCAGTGCCCCAGTGAATATGTACAAGGCTTAGCATGGCTGATGGTCGCACCCAGACAATACCCTGATCCCACACCTTCAGACTGAGTGCAGTTGGAGCAAGTAGGTGGAATTTAGAGACTTTAATATGTGTGGAGCAGGCCAAGCTCCGAGACTTGTCCGTCTCCAGCTCTATGCACTTGCCTTCAGAGAACTTCCCCATGGAAATCATTACAGAGACAAAATTTTAAAATTCATGTTCCACCTACAACTTGCACAGAAACAAAGGAAGAACTTTAACGTTAACATCACAGGACAGTACATCTGACTGGGATAGAATCGGCTGAAATTACGGAAAACCCGTAGAGCGAGATCGGAGCTGAGGTTGTGTTGAGCTGGGTTCATTGTGTTTGGGTTGGACTGGACGGGTTAAATTGGGCTGGGTTAAGGAAAGACACTGTGGGAAGGCACAGTGAAGCTTTACCCTTTTGATCACCTGGAACTCAGCTCATCGCGGGAGATGGCTCCTTCCTGTTGTCCACATCTCTTAAAAAGTGTACCAAAGCAAAGCAGAACAGTTGTGAGTACAGCTTGGGAGTAAAGTCCTCCCATGCGTTCTTCAGACTGCGTAGTGTGGTGTGGTGGTGGAACCCACCTGAATCCTGTACTAAGGGAAAAGGCAATAAAACAGACAAAAAGTACTGTACAACAATATCATAACAGACACTGTTAAGTAAACTGATGCATAATTGCTTCTGCTGAAGTGTTTTAGAGAATTGTTTTCAGGAAATTAATTTTGTCTCCTCCCTGGCCATAAAATGCACAGTTTATGGCTCCAGTGTTGAAGTACTGCTGTGGTCCTCCTCTTTCTGAAGAGAGACGTTGATTTGCATTTTGAAGGAAAGAATCTCCATTTAATCTCAAGACCAAACTAGTATGGACTCTGTGAAGCATTTTTATAACGTTAATTTTGTTTCGTATTTATTACTTTCCTTTGCACATTTTTTTCCACCCTAGGATGAAAGTTGCTTGTGTAAATCACAGTTTGTGTGCAATGTGAAAACCAAGGCCTGTTTTCACATCCTCTGTACGTTGGGCTCTTCAGTAAGGAGAACGGACAGGCTTGCGCTGGTGAAGTGCTGCTATGTTTTACAACCTTGCTCACTTCAGCTCATCCTCCTGAGCACTTGTGAGACTGGAGGAGAAAGTTCCACAGCCCAAGTTGCTCTTCCTATTTTTGTCTCCATGAGACCCCCCACAGCCGCCCCCCTACAGCTGGAGCAGCTCACGGTGAGGTTGCAGGAAATCACCCTGAGCAGCTTGCGAAAGAATCCTCTGTCTTCTGGAACCCGGGGCCCTTGTCCCTTGTGCTGCATAACTTAGCCCCTGTTCACAGACCCTGGACTGTCCAACTCCTCTGCAGCCATCACATATGGACCAAGGGACCCAGAAAGAAGGGAATCTCAGGCTGCACAACTCAATCAATGTGAGGGTTTGCACAGAAATGTAGTAATAATGATGATAATAATGCTACTACTACTACTACAACTTTATTATTATTATTATTATTATTATTATTGTTGTTGTTGTTGTTGTTGTCGTTATACGCAGAATACAAAAGAAACACAATCAGTTGGTCCTCAGGTGCTGTTCTTCTCCCCAGCCTGTCCTTAGTTGTAAATAAGAGAACGATGTACAGTTGGATGTGAATAAGAGTTTGAAGATGTACAGAGTGTTGAAAACAAAACTAAGGGTGATGTGCAGGCACTTGGGACAACTCCCTCTCCTGGGCCGAGAACTGATTCCCCGAAGCCGGGGGTGCTTTGCGGTGAAAACAAGCTGCTCGTCCTTCTGGTCCCACGCACACTGGCACAGGAGAGATAAGCGCTAACTGTTGTTTTTAGCAAATAACAATTGTGCATATGATGCACTAATATTGAATATAATGTATTTAATAAAAACAAGATGGTGTTTGGCTGCTCTCCCCATGGCTCCCATCACGTTTGTCCTTTGTGGTTTGTGTCATGTTCTATCGCCATGTGGAGAAGTCTGGTGAGGTAGGTTTCTGGTTGTGTCTCAGCGCTATCTTTTTCTGTGAAAAGCTGGGGTGCATTTTCTCCTCCGTCTGCCATTTCTCCGCAGAGGTCTCCATGTGGAGAGCCGGCGTCACAATAGGGAAAGATGAGCTGAGGTCACACATTATTTGAACAGGCACCCTTCATATCAGTGTTGGTGAGATCCTCCAGGTTACGTTCTGGACTTTGACCAGCTACTGGCGACATGAGTCAGACGGGGATGTGTGTGATTCAGCAGTTTGTTCTGCAGTGGCCATGGTGTGAACAGGAACATGCCTAAGAGGTTCTGGGAGTCTTACAGCATCTGGCAGGTGATCGCAGGCTTTCCCCTTCAGTGCAGGCGTTTCCTGTTTGACCTAGGAGGGGAAGGATGGGGTAGCATGGAGCCAGGTTTCCAGTACTCGTTGCAGCACGGGTGTGCTCCTCTCCTGGGCTGCGTGTAATTTCGACCGATCGTGCGCAGGGTGGAGCCTGCAGCCAGGGCATTTCCCCGTGTGAATCATTTGCCACAGGGTACTAGTGTTCCACAGGGTCTATAGGAACCAAATGGTTCACCTCCCTGGAGCCCACGCTTCTCTGAAAACTGACTCGACCTTGAGAAATAGAAGGGAGATTGAAAGAAACCCACATTCCTCTTCCTCCATGTCTCTCCATCCGTGTGTCACTGTCCACAATCAGCACTTTGCTCCGAGGTGGAAGGAAAGCATCCTCCAGCAAAGTAACTCCAGTACTCAAGTTGTACTGTCTGCAGGTGCCATAAAGCTTATTTTACCTTTGACTCATTTATATAGCAGCTTGTTTTTTTTCACTAGCTAACAGCTATTAGGCTGTGTCTGGAACTCAAACCAGCAACCTGGTTTCAAGTCCAAAACTGTAACCACAGTGGGAAACCACCACTTTGCATTGTGTCTCTGATCCTACAAAAACCACGTATTGTCAGCATGACGATCCCAAAAGCCAAACTCTTTTACACAAAGTACACCAGAACATTTCCTTAACTTTATTAATGGGGTAGGTTATTTTCACTCAAATCTACAATAGCCCTTCTTGGTGGCAAAGTCAGGAGTGTTCAGTTTGAAAGTGCTTTATCACCATGGCATTTAGTTCACTTGACCTTCAGCCAGCTACAGAATTGGAAATCTAGGAGTGCTGAATTCATAGTCTTCCCCAAACCACGTTATTTCACACAGGGAAGAGACCAAACAAAACCAAGAGGTCCCCTTTTCTGAGCTGGAGAAGGTAGTAAATGGAGGGGTCCAGGTCAAAGGTTCCAAGCACTTGTGTCCTATGGTGACTCAGCAGAACAATACCCATTTCTAACAGTTTTCCTCTGTCTTTCGTTCTCTCGCAGACACACGTATATCCAACAAAGCTTCTGTGAGAGTCACCACTGCTGTCCTCTACTGACCTTCATCACAGGGCTGTAGGAGACCCAGGAGGAAAGGACACGGATGTGTAGCCTGGTTTTTGGTTCAAGCCTTGTTCAGGTACAGTTGGACAAGGTACTTTACCTGAGTTGTTCCAGGAAATTAACTGTAGAAATTGGGAAAACATCTAAAAATTAGCAATTAAGATTACTGGCGAATAAATATGGTGAAAGTAACTTGATGTGTATTTTTGCCATTTTCAAGGTGAAGGGCGGAAATACAGTGTTGTGATGAAGAAATAATGCCTGAAGAAAAGAAAGAAATGAAATGGCAGATGTTGCACTCAGCATCCATCTTCACTAAGATGTTGAGGATCTTGTGATACTTTGACTATGGGTTTATCAAAATCAAAACTCCTTTAGGAAACTAGATGTTTTCCACTGTAAATTGTGCTGTTATGACCCAGTTTCTGTTTTTTTGTTCAATTTTCAGAAATGCCCTGGAATGCAAACATTCGAAAAGTAATGGCACCAAACATTTCACACAGACAAAATAACTGCCAAAGGAAACTTGCTGTCACAGGCCATTTTTTGACCTCTTTAAGGGAAAGAGATTGTAGAAATGCACATCAAAATTATTTTTTGCAGTAACATGTTAATACTTTTTTGCTTTAAATCATTAAATCAACCAATCCAGCTTGTTGTGTTACAGTATCATTTTACCAAAAAATTGCCAAGCACCAACTATCAGTGACAATCCCATAAAAGCCATTTTGAAAACGTGAGAAAATCTGTTACTTTATTAGTGTTCGGCAACTGTGTGAAAGTAATGTTTTACACCCTAATTCCATCTCAGTTAGCATTTCTGCTAAACTGGAAGAATTACTGAAAACAGTTAGTGCATGTAAACACAGATATATATAAATATATACTTGAAGTGACATTTGGGATGAGAATTGCTCAGGGGTCTTAGCAGAGATAAAACACCTCAAGACCATGAGTCACACATCCTGTTTTTTGCTTTGAAGTACCACTCAGTCGTACTGAAAATGCAGCCTGCTGAACAAAAAGAAAACAGAACATTTATTATCTTGACTCAGTAATGAAAACCACTCTCCCCCGGCACAGAGGGGGTGGATATTAAAAATTACTTGCACTTCACAAAAATGAAATTAAAAAAATGTAAACGTATTATTAATATTAAGGAGAATATCTTGGCCTCACGCTGCACAACTGCATCGATGTGAAGGCTTGCAAAGATATACAGTGCCGTTCTCCTTTTTCATCGGCTGTTTGTCTAGCGCAGGGTTGCAGCGTTCCAGAGCCTGTCCCTGAAGTCACACCCACACAGCATTATAATTTAGAGAATCTTAAAAAAATACTTTTGGTCATGTGACAGACTGGCGTCCCCTCCTGGGTGGGCCTCCTCTCCTTTGCACCCAGTGATTCCAGGATTGGCTCTGGACCACCGTGACCCTGACCAGGCCTAGTGATTAAGGATAATGGATGGACAGGTGGATAATTTAGTCAGCCGTTCACCTGAAGCACGAGTCTTTGGAATGTGGAAGGAAACTGGAGCTCTCGTGCGAACATGGAGAGAACATGCAAACTGCGCACAGTCTGGGCTTGATTTGACCAAACACACAACCCAGGAACTATTCCAATAACCAATATGTGGAAGAGGCCAGAAAGTCTGTACCTGCCTCCACTGGAAGTAGGTCTTTCCCAAGAATGGCTAAATTATATTTAATGTTGTAATAGGCGCAGCAACACATATCTGCACCATGAGATCCAAAAGTGCTATTTGACTGCAGGTTAACTCTTGCAAACCAAAATGGTCAGACTCAAGAGTGCACAGAAAACTAAAAACCACATAAACAATGACCACAAACCTGAGTCAAGATCTCTGTATTTTCCAAACCGATTGCAGGGCCAGCATTCATTCATGTGCAGAACTGATGCACAGAAGCATGGAGGCCAAGCATCTCACAGAGGTGAAATATTCCGATGAGCTCGGTGGAATGGGACGTGTGGTGGGTAAAAACGCCCACTTGTTACTTTACAGTCCTGCATCTGAACCTTTAAGAAACCCTCAAGCCGCATAAATGGATATCAAATTGGCTAAATCAAAACGTACTAAAGATGAGTCACATTTTTCATGTTCCTTACCAGGAAGGTTTTTTGACTGAAGAAGTCTTCAACCAACACTGCCTGTCGCTGTTTTTTAAGCATCAGTCATAATGAATGGTACGAGAAGCGGTTTTGTGGCATCACCCGGCTCAGTGATTGTTTTCTATGTTCAGTACAAGGGCAAGGTGACCATTGTCTGTTCACAGTTTGTACCTCCTGTATCAGAGCAGCAGGGGAATTTGTGGCTCCTTGGGCAGGAAAATCGTGGAAAACATTATGTCAGCAGCAAGACATTTTTTTCTACCGCATCACAATTGATGTGCTGTTGAAGGAGAAACATGAGTAATTTTAAATAAAAAATTATTATTTGAATTAAATTAACTGCGTTGTTTCCAACAACTGGAAAAAATAACATTCACCTGCTTCACTGAGCTAAAAAACTACAGTCAGGTACATCAGAATTTTTCCATCCATTTAACAACTTCGTGCATCATGATGTATTATCTTTCTAAGTGTTTGACACATCTATAGCGATACATATTTAGGTGATTTCTCTTAACAGACAAAAAAATTTCAGTTTCAGTTCAAGAGTATTTGCGTGTAAGTCTGAAGTTAACCAACAAGACTGTACTTTCAGGGCTTCTGACAATCCCAGCTCAGAAGTGACCAGGTTCAATACACTTTATTTCCCGCTGAAACCAGGGCTTTGCGATGGCCTCGTAGCCCGGCACTCAGCTGAAGATGCACCCGGGCCTGAGTTTTCCTGTTCTTTCTGGAAAGGTCTGACCTGCTTTATTCACATGGGTACAGGGACTCAACCTTTTAGTCCTACCACACTCATTGCGCACAAGTGCCTAAAGTTGCCTGGTTTCAGTTTCAGAGACTCTGAGTTCTGTTATGACACAAAGCTGCAGCACAGACGTGAAACTGTGCATTTTGTTGAGCGCGTGGGTGTGTAGAGATTGTGTCTTTGTGGCTCATTGGACAGCCATAACTGTGTCATCACTATGTGGTTATCATGATCCTAGAGCTCTGGTGGCTGAAAAGCAGGACACAATTCAGTCAAGCTTGTTTCCTCATCCCTGCTTCCTCTACGTTCTGTGTTTTCATAAGTCACAAATCGTGTATTATGTTAAAATAATGTATGCTTGGCTTTATCGTATATAGACAACCGATTGCTAGCTTCACTGTCTGAAGTACGGCTGTCCATTCTATATGGTAATTAGATCTATTATAGTTATGTTCAAAGTACAAAACAAATTGTCATTTAAATATGCAGCCAAATAATAATGTCTTTGAGCTGAAGTTACCTAGAGTAAAACGTCTTTGTGTAGTAAGACCGTTTCCAATGAAATATGGAAGACGTTTTTGCTAATAATTTGGCTTATTTTTGCATCTACCTTTATTCATTTGACATATTCTTTTCTCCAAAAGTATATAAAACTCAGAGTAAACAAAAGTCTATGAACAGATGAAGCGCGTCAAACACAGACACAGGGTGACGAGAGCACAACTCGTGTGTCTGATTCCACCATGTTGCTGGTTCACATCCCTCAAGTAGCTGCCTATAGAAGTGACATTAATAGTCACAGTAGACGGTGCTGGACCAACTTTTGTAGCTGTCAGGAGATCAGGCAAGGCATGAGTTCAAAAGGAAGGGGTCTGAGGCCCTTCTTGTCGGAATGTTGGAAGGGATTCACCCGTTCTGTGGGACAGAAGGAGTTCGGTCCACAAAATTGGGGCCAAGACTGAGAACCAGCAAGCTTTTGCCTTTTGACTCTCGTGGGGCGTCAAGATGCAAGCAGTGGAACGTAACTGCAATTTACAGCGGTCAGTCACTTTGTTACTGAAGAACTGAATCGTATCCATGGTGTTTTGTGGGCACAGAAAAAAAATTAGTAAACTTTTCAAAACTTTTCATAAGTGGAAAAACAGGATGCAAAATTCGGAACATTTTGCTTTTTCAAAGATTTATTAAATTAGTTCCCAAATGTCACCTTAGTCATTTAGTCAAAATGTGATTTTTGATGAAAATATTTAGTATATATTGTAATTTAATATTTTATATAACTCAACCCTGTCTAACAATGTTTGCAGACAGTTGAACATATAAATCTCCCTGCACGGCAGAGACAGTGCTGAGGAATCACTGTTTATTCATTGTGACTCTCTGACTGTAGAATAAACAGCGTGGTTAAAACATTTTTATGTGGAAAACATCCATTGAATAATTTCGCAGTGAATAAATTAACATATCGCACCAGATATGTATTCACAGGCAGTGTTTGACTTACATAACGCAACACCGCACATTCATAAAAGGACGATGAAAAAAAAAATCAGGCGGTTTAAATTTATTGTGCTTTGTAGCCTTCCTGTGCTTCTACTGTGAAAATGCAGCATCGTGTGAGTGTCTGTTCACTTAGGCGCCCCGGCACAAAACATCAGGTATTACGTGACAAAACGAAATGTATTTAATCCACTTTTCAAGTGAAAGTATTTCACTGACTATTTGTTTGATATACAAACCTGACTACGCATGGGGGTTGACTACATACGGAATAATATGCATAATATAAGCAACCCTCCCTACATGTACATCTGAACAGCTGAGATGTTCCCTTTAATAAGCCGAGTCCTATCACTATAGTTTCAAATCACATTCAACCCTATAACACTACGTACACAGTCACAACCAAACAAATATGAGCAGAATGCCTTGTGTTGCTTAAGCAAATTTCATTTTTTCATTGCCCTTTTATGAAGTTTTTTGGCTTTAGCTTGCAGCCCTGCACTGGACTGGAAACCAGGGTATAGTTTCATAGCCGTAGCACCCAATGATTCCTGGATAGCTTCCATCGCACCATGACCATGACCAAGCTAAAGTGGTTAAAAATAATAGATGAGTGGATGGTTTTAGCTTGATCTTACTTAGCGCTATTACTGGATGACAGCAGTAGAATCCAGAAGACTGTGGGAGTGGGAAATTCCAGTGAACCTGATGCCAAGATGTCAAGATGAGAAGGAGGGCGGAGTGGCAGCAGATAGTCATGGATTGAGGAACCATCAGAAAAACCAGAACTCACCGCAGTCAAAGCAGATCCTCAAAACATGGATGGAACATAAGGTAAATTTCTAAAAGCAAAGCAAAGTGGAAAGCTCCCTTCTTAATTTCTGTACCACACTTTTCTGTGACACACAGTCATTGCTGCTACAGCTGAAACAGTCACTGAGGCATTTCTTCAAAAGACAAACTTTCTTAAAAATAATGTCCCTGATTTTCCTGTATGACGAGATGGCTGTTGCCACCAAAAGATAACAGGTTAGGTTGTGCTGTGTTACATTTTGACATCGTGTTGCCATGCATTTATTGTTTTCTGTGATGATAGTGACTAATTTTCCACAGTGTCTGAGAAGAAAATAGTTTTAGCATCCTAAACACACTTACATGTAACACATTACACATTTCTCATTACAGAAATGTTTTATCGTTTCCTTGAAAAGGGAAATGACTTCCTGATAAGACTGCTGAGGTTCAGCCAAGCAACAGTGCCATGTCATTTGGAAATTTGCAAAGCAATACCTTCATGAAATGCAGCTTGACTGCGGATCGCTTTTCTTCAATGACACAGACATGTTCAGACATGTTCGTAATTACTGGAAAGTGAAAAAAGTTGAGGTATTTTCAAAAACAAACAGGAAAGAAAAGGTTTTACATTTGTAAATTTGAAAGTGTTTTTTGTTTGAAAATCTCAAGAAGGTTTAGGTGAGCTCAAAAGCAGAATGTTAATCATGCAGGGAAAAGGTGCCTACCAAAGAATTTCTGAAATCATTATGCGACTAAGTCAAGCAAGTATGTGAGCTTGAGAACACAACTGGGACCAAAAGTTTGCCAGTAATTTGTAGTAGTTGTTTGTAAGTCCACCTACTATGTAACAGTCAGATAATCTTAATTCTTTTTAATGGCTTGTTTTAGTTTTAGTGCAGATTCTGTTGAAAATTTGAGGCAAACCTAATGTTTACATTCTAATATGCAGTGCATTACAGCAACCATCCTGATGTCTCCATTTACCCCATCGGTGCTCACAGCTGCATTTGACACATTAGTGTCAGAAGTGGGATGACTGATAATGGGTGAGAATGAGCAGTTCTCACTGTGTGTTCATTTGCCTTTCTGTTCAACCATAGAGGAGATTGTGCCTGAGTTGAGAACCTGTTCCTGGAGATTGTAAGGAGGGCTTCAAGGTATCACGGCACTACTTTCTATTTAATTTCTGGGTGGTTTCTATAAAAGTCTCAGATGTAGCTGTCATGGATTACAGTTAGCTAATTGAAATTGAACACCATTTGACGATGACTGGGCTCTTCAGGCATCGGTTTGAATCCACCTCAACGCGTGGGGAGTTTACATGTTCTCACTGTGTCTGCATAGGTGTCCTCCAGCTGTTCCAGTTTCTTCCCACAATCTAAAGGCATATGTGTCAGGTTAATTGACTCTAAAATTACTCATAGTGAGCAGATATGTGTGAATGTGTCCATATGTGTTCACTATGGACTGGAGTCCCATGCTGATGGTGCCTCCCCAGCATAGAGCTCAATGGTTCCATGACAGAGATGAGTCAGGATTACCTTGACCGTGAACCTGACAACCGGCTAACAAAAGTAAGTAAGTAGATAAGTGAGTGACTGAGTCAATGAGTAAGTGGATGGATGGATGGATGGATGGATGGATGGATGGATGGATGGATGGATGGATGGATGGATGGATGGAAGAAATTGCTCCTGTACCATTTCTATATGGTGTCCCCCAACTCACAGTACCATTTGACCTCCTATTCCATCTGAGTGCACTGTACTGGTCTGTAACGGGGGCATGACGTTGACGGCAACCATTCTCACTTGGTAAAAGAGAAATGTTCAAAAATAGAACAGTGAAGAAAATACAATACATATAAACTTGGACCCCGTGATCATCTCGTGTCTCAGACAGTGGTTGTTTCATGATTCTGGAATTGGCTTCCGGTTCAGCAGTGCATCATGACCCTGCCCAGGATACAGTGGTTAATGATAATGGATAGATGGATGGATGGATGAATGAATACAAATATAAGTATTGATATCTTGGAAATATTCATATCTTTGAAGTAACTCAGATGTTCATAACATGAAGTTTGTTTATTTATTCTTTTAAAAGCATAAGTACACATACTACCAAAATGACAGAGAACAGAGTCGCTAAAGTGAAGACAACTTCCCTCTTCACTGGTAGATTTATGAATCAGACTCTGTGAATCATTTCACACAATAAGACTAAGTGGGATAAGAAACTTTTCTTCTTTCTAGAAGGGAAAATAACATTTGAAATACTAAAGGGCACAGGGCACTTTTTAACATTACTTAAGAGAACATGAAACTTCTGGGTTGAGTAGTATGAAATCTCACTACAGTCAATATTGTGGGTCATTATTGCTTTTAATATTTAGAACTGGTTCAATATGAAGTTAGCATCATGAGTAATGGGTTGCCCCTTGAAAAAGTGTGGTTTGTTTGTAGGCTGAATCATAGGTGGACTATATAACTACTTGACCAACCTTGAAGTAGGAAATAGAGTTGCAGGTCTACCTAATCTGAAGCTCTTGTGAAGGGATCACCTGTTCCTCAGTCCTCCAACCAGCACACCTGATCCCAGCCAGTTGCCTCAGCGTGCTGACCCAGTTACCCCTACAGCTCCCTTCCGACAACAAGCATAATCGCAAAACAAGGAACTGACTAATAAAGATGCTGCTAAAGCATCCTGAAAGAGCTCTGCTGTGTTTTTCTGTGAATGCAAAACTTCATGCACTTCTGCTAGTGTAGCTCACGGCTAAATGTGGGCTCCTAAAACTTCTGGTTTCATGAGATTTGATTCATGAAAACAGTTTTATCAGGTTTTCTTGGGTTTTCTCTTTTCCTTTCCCATTGTAACACTTATTCATCTTTTAAACCATGTACGGTACAATTTATTGAAGGAGTAAAAATTTTAGAATAGGTAACAAATTATATCAGGTTTTGTTACTGTAAAATCTATGTAAAATTTGTCGTATTCTTTACTGCTACTTGGGGTATTTCTTAAGGTCTTAAAATAGTTTCCACAGGTGTACATAAACTACTGTAAAACATATGGCTTCCATGTGGGAAATAAACAAAAAAGAAAAAAAAACATGATTTTTTTTCCATCTCTGTTTCATGTGTTGTTGCAAACAGCAATGATGAGGCAGCAGCAGACAGCAGTAGCAGTCAGAGTTGTTGAGTAGGAGACTCTCCCTCACACATTCACCATTGTGAAAGTTTCCAAACGGACCAAACTTCAAACCAGCAAGGGGAAAGACCTACACAACTCTCAAGAGATGGTGTGCTTGAAAAGGAAAGTAAGAAGTACAGTTATAGGCTGAAAGGCTGCAGGTAACACAGTGTTCAGGAGAACTTGTCAGAAAGACGTAGTGGAGTTGACAGACCTGCTGAACCTTAGATATCTACTGTACCTGAGAGACCTACTCTACTCTAGAGCCCTGGTGGACCTCACCTACATTGTGGACCTGAGAGACCTGCTGAACCTGAAGGACATTTTGTACCTAAGAAACCTTCAGAACTTTAGAGACATACTGGACATCAGAGACTTACTGGACCCAAGCGACCTGCTTGACAAGAGACACCAGTTTGGACAAAGAGACCTGCTATACCTGGACTTGGTGAAGGATGGGGGAATCGTTTCAGCGGACCTGCTTCGTCATGGCTGGGGTGCTCTTGGTAGCGCTGGTGGCATTAGTGACAAACATCTCAATAAAGGTAAGAACAGCTTTGTTTAAATTTAATCAAGTTTTTTTTCTTTTTATTGTTAATGTGTCGGATTATTTTAACTGTAGTCAGGTGGGTATTGCTTGAGGAACAGTTTACATTGAAAATGGTGGGTATGAGGTCTGATGCACTGAGGGAAGGGCTTCTCCCTCTGATAAGTATGTTGATCGCAGTACTTTCTCTGAACTGATACTGTACAGAATTTGCTGTACAAGTCGGTAAATCATTGTTAAGTTGATTATCGAACAAATCCATGTCAAAAGAGACAGTGGCCATGACAAAAGAGTCAATTAAAGGTCGAGCCGTCGAGTTTGAGACCACAAATGGAGACATAATCTATGATGCATTAAAAACGCTACGTTTTACTCACAGTGAGTACAAAAAAATGTGGTTAAATTATGTAAAACATAACTGCCCTATTATCGCTCGGGTAGTATAATAAGACCTAAAAGATGATGCTGTTATGAGCATTATTATTGGTGTTATTATAATATTGTTATATTGTTGTCTCATGTGCCTGATATAAAGAAGCCTGTGATGCTTCAGTTACTGCTTTATTTTCACTGGTGTGCATTTTGGATTAATTGTGCAAAAATCAGCCAAAGTACAAATATTCCCGATATTAAAAATGGATAATGACCATTATTCTTATTCTAACATCACCTACTTGTTCTGTGTCATTAACTACCAAAATATTTTTAAAAATCGTGAGAAAAAGGTTGAATAAAGTAACATCTAATTCGTGATTTTTTTGTATCCATTCAATTATAATGAAATAAACATTTGTTTATTCCTTACTTTGTACTTTGGAATCTGAAATGAACTTACGATTGTTGACAAAAAAAAATTGCACTGAACAGTTTATTTTATTTGACTTACTAATTTGATATAAATAAATTACAGGATCCACTAATGGTTTTTATCATTATTGCTTATTTCAGCATAATTTATTACAATAATTGTTTATGAAATTAAAAACAGTCTGATAAATATAAGGGGGATTAACATATAATAATTTAAAGTTTAGTGTTGTGATGTTTGAGGGTCCCTGGAACAGACACTACCATTCACTCCAGTACAACTTCTCTGTTCACAGCACCACTGCTGTGCTACTGTATGGGGTTTTGAACCCAGCTCTGTCTGCGTGGGGTTTGCGGTTTTTCCCTCAGCTCACCTGGGTTTTCTCTGGATGCTCTGGGATTAGTACTAACTCATTACTTTCCTCCCACAGCACAGTCCAAAGATGTGTTTTAGGTGACCTGAAGACTCACAGTCACCTGTAGTGTGTGCGTGCGTGCGTGTGTGTGTGTGTGTGTGTGTGTGTGGGCTGGAGTTCAGTGCAGGGTGCCTCACACCCCCTGTTTTTAGGCTCTGCTCCACCTGACTGTGTACTGGGAAGACAGTTGTTGGTAATGGATACATTTTTTTATTTAAAATCTTAGTTTTCTCCTTAGTTTTCTCGATCTAAATCACTGTAAAGTGTATACAGAATTTTGCTTCTCTTTTTGATTACAGCCACAAAATTGCTCAAAAATAAAATTTGCCCCCCGCTAACCTGGAATGCTGATCAGTTCCGGTTATTTATATACGTACAATCGACAGTATAATTACTGAAGACCCCGGTGAAGAGCTTACAAGGTGGTGTATTAGGGGAGGAGGGGGGTAGATAGGTAGGGGGTTAGATGGGTATGGTAGGGCTCTATACTACATCCCAGGCTGCAGGATATCTGTCAGTTTACCCTGTATATTCGTGATCGTAATTCCGTACAATCGACAGTATAATTACTTTGGACGGGTTAGTTACAAGTCCGCTTTAATATTTGTTGCAGCCTAAATTTCTCGGTCTTTCAGTGAGAATGTGCTCGATGAGGTTTGTTTAAAACAAAAAAACAGTTATACAGGTTTTTCAATCCGATAGACTTTATCAGTCATTTGCAGTCCAGTGGTGGGTGGGATTAGTACCAAATCATTACTTTCCACAAACTCTTACAGTTTGGTAGGGGAGATTTCAACATGATAAGCAAATAGCAACACAAGCCTGGCTTTTAATGGAAAAAACTGACTTTTCAATTTCTATAATTTTAGTCACCTTGTCTGCCATCCTCTGCTGAATGTAGTTCATTTGTTTATCGTGTGAAAAACAAGTATCTCCATACTTCACTAGTGAAAAATGAGGCCGCGATCGCTAACTGTGAGAAGTGATACCAGGCAGTATCGATTGAATACGAACAGTGATGTCATTGGTGTCAGAATGAAGCAGCATTCACCTGAAAGTGTGAATAAGTGTGTTTGTGGCATCAACACACATGTAAAGTATTTGTGGTTGTGGCATTTATAAACAGGAAGCAACACGGGGAGAAATAAATAATGATTATTCATCCTTTTTCATAAAGGCCAAATTATTGAGGCCTGCGGTACTACAGTAGTGTGTAATCTAAATGGCTTGTTATGACAGAAAAAGGCTGTCACCATCTCCGCTGATGCAGGGGGAACACAGACACACGCGAGGCACGAAAACACACAGTGGGAAAAAGCGGTGTGCGTGCTCCACCTGGCACACACGGTGGCGTATGGATCAGCATGAAAATCAGAAATACCAAGGTGTTAGTTAGCCTCCCCCGATGTCTTTCACAAGGCAACTCTGAGCGCAGCGGCGTGAAAACGTGGAAATGGACGAGAGTCAGTGACTCAAACGAAAAGGATGATTCACTGCAATAAACGAAGGTTTCCTGATGTGAGATTACAAAATAAAATCATTTGGCACTTTATTACAATACTGGTCACAGATTTGTCTCATTATTCTGCTAGATTTTTTTTCAGCAGCCAAGCACTTTGATAAATAGTAATAAAGCAAGATCTCTCTTAGGACCTAGACTAGTGGCCTTCAAGTTAAAAATAAAATGCTAAATATAAAAGTACATATAATTCCTAAGACAGAGAAAGTAAGGTATGAAAAAGTCCAAAAATAATAAGAGTTTTCAGGTACTGTATGTCTGCAGAACATGCCAGATGTTACATGGATGAGAGAAAAATACTAATTTCATTACACTTCATATGTTTATATTCTTTCCTCTTGACACTGTGGAGTATAAATTACACATTTTGAAATCATAAAAGTACTGAAGAACTTGAACTGAATAAGAGGACAAAACGGGCAAAATATGGAAAAATGTGCACATATGGATATGTTTTGTCTGCCTACATTTTTCTCTCTTTCTTTCTTTCTTTCTTGTGTGTTAGAATCCACAGAAATCATAGAAAGCGTGTAACCCTAACCTGACTTCTCTTTTTCTTTGCCCTGTTTCAGCAAGGAGATTCAGCGCCACAGCCCTCCACTGGTAACATCAATGGTAAGTTGGGATGTTCTTGAGAAAGATCTGCTCCTCCCTTACTGGCAGCAAAAAAAGTGTCATTTTCATACTTCATTTTATATCACGCCAGCTGTCTTTAGGCCACTGCTGTACAGTAAAACCAGTAACAGGAAGGAGGAAAGTCAAATGAGTGCATACACACTTAGGCTATCTGCTTTTCTTAATGGTGACTGAGAGCTTTCATGTTTCATGTAGTAAATGCCTGTATTTGCCACTTCCCCTCCTCCCGGCATCATTCGAGTTTCATTTTGAGTGCATTTTGCTGCTATCTAATGGTGGGAAGTGGAAAACACACTGTGCAAAAATGTTTGAAAATGCTGTTCAAAATAAATCAACTCAGAAATTTTTGCATCTTCAAAAATTCCTAAGTCTGACGTTTGTAACATGAGGTAGAAGTGTGAGTGTATTCCACCACACCATCCTACCTTGTTCAACGCAGGGTCAGCATGGTTCAGAACCTATCCCAGAAGCATAGCGTGCCAAATAGAGGGCCAGCGTATCACAGTATAATCGTTTTTTAAATTGTTTGTTTTCAAACATTAAAATTGCAACTCATTAAAAACGACAAAAAAGTGCACAACCCCCTGTTCAGTCGACTGCTGCCCAACTCACTACATAAGCAAATTCAATGTTCTTCAGTTTTTGACTACTTTCAACTTTTTCGTCTACGCCATCAATAAAATATGAATAATACAGGTGACCCTCGGATTATTTACGGGTTAGGTTTTGCTCAAATCTTGCTCAGCTATAATAAATAAGCGTTAGTTTTAATGTAACATTTTTAATTAACATTAAGCTACGGTCAAGTCAAAGTAACGTGAAATAACTCACAATGAAATGCCTCTTCTTCAAACGCTATGTCGACGTCAATGTTGACTGATTCATTTCATAAACACATGCAGCGTTTCTCATTTCGCTTCTGATCATGACCCTTAACACAACAGACACAAGCAATAAACTGAGAGAAAGTGAGTTGAATTAAGTTGAACCCACTCTACTACTCTTCTGAGTGCACTTTAAAGACACATAAAAAACTGGTTACGTTCACTCCCACATGAAGAGAAAGTTTAGAAGTAACATAAAATGCAATTCTTTCTATTTGTTTGAAAAATTTCTTAAATAATTTTTTTATGAAACGAATTGTTATGTGTACACAGTATGTTTACAACACAAAGCCAGCTTCAAAAGCCGCTATATAGCATGAGATAGTCCTCTGGTGTTACTCATGGTTCACTTAGTTAGAGATGCGATTTTTGCATGCTTTGTCATCCATGTAAATGAAATAAAGTTGAACTTGAAGTTGTAAGACATTCTTCGAAACCTCTAAAAGCAGATAAGAAACAGGTAAATCTTTTTGTGCCGGAAAATAAAAAGAATGTCTCTATGGCACGAGGAGTTTTCCTTCCTCCCCACCGCTGCCACTCGCAGGGCGACACGGAGTGTAAGTTGTCTGTTGGCAGCTTCTGGCAAATCCCTTTGAATTAGGAAGCTGGAGTAGAACTGTTCCCGGCCCAGACAGCACTCCGATATAGCATCATTCTCAGGTCGTGCCCATGTTACCCTGACTATACACACACACACACACACGCACACGCATACGTATAAAAATATATATTTGCATATATATAAAACCCTTTTTTGTGGATTGGAAGTAGCCACAGAGACGGGACAAAGGGACTGAAAAGCTGGTTTCCAAATAACCACATCAGTACTGCCCCTGAACTCTCACTCCCAGCTCTCCCTGCCCACTTTAGCCCTTAGACCAGGTGCTTCAATGGTGTCTCTGATTTGTCCAACTGGCCCCCACTTGGTCCCCATTAAGCCCATTCAGGGCAACAGGGAGAGGTCAATCACGGCCAGCCCCCCACCCCAACACCAGGGTGGACCCGCCCAACCGGCTAACAGTATGAACATAATAGCAGAACGTGACATGAATAATGAATTAATTATTCATTCTTTATGTTCTATAAGGTATGTAAGGTGTCGATGTCTTCCTAAGCTCATTACTGTAGTTTTTATTTTCCTCCAGTAATAATTCAGAGGTGGACTCCATGTATGGCCTCATTTCTGGTTAAACATACAGATGTGTTTCACCTGTGCTTCTTCTGTGCAGCATCCTGAGACCGTTCTGCCGCTGTATCCCTCCGCTGCTTTTGTCCCATTTTAGCCTTTCGGCATTCTTAGCACAGAAACCTTGAAGTCAGCACACAAAACCCAGTGGCCTTGTTATTCACCATGAGTGTGACTAACTGTGTTGTCATGTACAATTCCCTTTATATTTTTTTCTGTGTCAGCATTTCCCGGTATTGAAAAGTCTGTCTGAAGTTTCTTCGGTGTGACAAAGTGGCATTGTGGGTTTAACTTTCAATTTGAGTTTCAAGTTCCAGGAAAGACCAGGTGCTATAAATAGGTTACAGAATGTCTGCAAAATGAGCGTTGCAAAATGTAAACAAAATGGAGCCCACTAATTTCATTATGTCATACCTTGTTCTGCTACTGTTTTATTGTTAAATTTGATTATTCACATTTTTAAACTTAAAACAAGGACATTGTTTACTGAGTCCATGGTGTTAGCTTATTAAAAATGCTTTTTTTGTGACTTGACATCTTTAGATCATTGTGTCATTTGACAAATATTGCATTGATAATGTCATGTGATGCAGTGTGAAACCAATAAGAGTAGAAGTATCAGACTTGAACTGTGCTTTTCATCTGCAGCAGTGACGCTAAGCCTTATGTTTCAAAAGCTGTCATCCAAGGCCTGTCTGTTTCTCTCAGGTAAGAGGAACCTTTTACTTTCAACTGACCTTTGATTCACTCACATGTTGTTATTTGTTTACTAACACACATTTTACAAATGGGAGACAGTCAATGTTAATACATAGAGTACCTATAAAGAGCCCCCCCACACACACACACTTTTTAATGCTTTATTGTTTTACAACACTGAATCACATAGGATTTAATTAGAATTTTTCAAACTGATCATCAGAAAAACGACTCAGTTGTCAAAGTGAAATCAAATTTCTACACATTGATCTGATTTTTTTACAATTATTAAACACAAAAGGATTTATTGCCTAAGTATTCACCACCTTTACTATGACACCTAAATCACTGTCAGCTGCTTTGAGTCATTACATAACCAGTCAAATGGAGATCGCCTGCGTCCCGTCGAGGCGGTTCAGGTGGCTGTAGGATAAATACACCTGCATCTGAAGGGACCAGTTGTTGTTGAGACAGTTTTCTGGCAAAAAATAGAGCACTGAGAACAAGAAACACTCAACATCTGTGACAAGGTTACTGAGAAGTACAGGTCCAGGGACAGATGCAAGAAGTTTTCCAAGTCACTGAGTTGCCCCCCTGCCTAAATCTTGGTGCACAGTTAAGTCAATCATTAAACAATGGAAAGAAAATGGCACAGCTCTAAGTTTGCCCAGAGAACGCCATCCAGCAAAACTGAGCAACCGTGCAAGGAGGGCACCTAGTGAGGGAGGCCACCAAGAGATCTATGACAACTCTGAAGGAGTTACACGCTTCTGTGGATGAGATGGGAGAAACTGAGTGTATAACCGTTGCCCGGGTGCTCCCGCAGGTTAAGATTTATGGGAGAGGGCCAGAGACAAAGCCACTGTTGGAGAAAATGTCATATGACATCTGAGGTTGGGGTTTCCCAGAAGGGATGTGGGAGACTCTGAAGTCAAGTGGAAGAAGGTTCTATGATCTGAAAAAGCCAAAACTGAACTTTGGTTTCTGCTGTTAGGGGCTGCAAAATGCACTGGGAGGGGGAGGGTTGGGGGAAGTTGAGAGGGAGAGAGGACTGCTAACTTGCAGTTTTTACAAGCTTTTCACAACTTATTTATTACAGTTAAACCCTAGAATTCTTCAGAAACTACTCAGGAAAAAATAGGTACTTTATGTGCCTGTTATGCTTTTTTTGTTGGTTAAGGTGAACATGACAAATATATTTCTGTGGTGAAACAGTCAATTCCTGTGGGCAGAAAGATGTAGATGTGATTTTATAGTGAAATCTGTTGTAATAGTTTCAGCAGCTCACTGTCCTCTCTGTGCCACCGTTGCTGTGCTTCAAGCACCACAGAACGGCACAGATGTGAAATATTTATAGAAAGACACCTTCTTCCACAACACGATGAATAGCAGGTGGTGAATGCAGTTTAATTTTCAGTAATTTTAATGTACACCAAAGTTTAATGTAGCTCTATGTTAATAAAAGATAATAAAAGAAATTAGAACCTCATCCACTTTGCATCCTGTCTCACACTTGATGTTTCCAGGATAGAGGAACAACTAAGAATCTATGTTTTATTTTCTGGTGATTAAGATGGAATAAAAGTGAGCCACATACTTTGAGCTGATGGTTTTAATAATCTGTAAATAAATCAAGGTATTGAGAAGTATTATAAAACTTGTATTGATCGTGGTTGGACTTCAACAGTTCCAACTTAGGACCAAACTTCTGGTCCCAGTGGTGTTAGTAAGGCGAAGTACAAGGGTAAACATACATTCTTACATATTTGGGTCATGAGAAAATTCAGTACCCAATAACAGCTGAGGTTTGTAAGAAGTATCCACGTGACAATAATCGGTAGTGTTCGTGCTTAAAGTTGGGCATTTGAAGAATAACTTCAAACCTAAAATTGGAGAACGTGTTGGGAGTGATTTACTGTGTTACTGCAAAGGTTGGATGTTTTTTAGTTTTTCTGGTGGGGCTTTTTCCTCCTATATCTGAGGCTTTGTTAGAAGTACAGGGAGTGCGCTGCTTCCTGGTGACTCAGCTGAGCAATGTGGCCTTTTTTCCTCTCTGACATAGCCATCAACGCCAATCAGAATGGGACTGGCACCATACGATGGCAGAACCCGCAGCGGGCACTAAACCAGGCCCTCACCTTCAACGAAACACACACCACTGTTCACATCAAGGGCTTCTACCTGCTGTTTGTGCAAGCCACCTTCAAGATGAAGTGCTCCAAAAACGTGAGTTCGTGTTCTGACCTTATGCTGAGAGTCAACCACCATTACCGTGAAAGCTCCCGCTACTTCTCCGCTGTCTACAACACGTACTGTACAGCTGCAAATTGTGATGAGAACAGCAGCCGGAAGGATGTTGACATGGTGCTCAGCCAACCCACCCTCTTGTGGATGGAGCCACAGGACAGCCTGAGTGTCTCCGTCAGTAACATGGAGTGGGTGGACTATGAGCAGACTCCAACATCCACCTTCCTCACTCTCTTAAAATATTCAGACTAGCAGAATAATGAGATGCTTGGCATGTCAAACTCTGTACAGTATTTCCCTGCCCTCAAACAGAACAGCATGTCTGCCTGCTACCCACTCACCAACAAAACCACTGAATCTTTGCTGTTATTTCTTCCATATCTAATGGAAGCTCAAAACCTAGAAACACAGCCACTAAATTTCCATGGTTATGTGTTGAGATCACAGGTGCAGTGGAAACAAAAATAAAACACTGCGGATGTCCTTAGGCCAACCGTAAGTTGAAGTACAAAATGTGGCTGTTATGATTAATAGCAAACTAAAAACCAGCTGGACAAAAAAAACTACATTTTCAACACTTTGTCTTAAATTTGGCATTTTATTTCCACCTAAAAATCATCACCACCTACAGTACTGTGCAAAAGTCTTAGGTACCTGTGGGAAAAATGCTATAAAGCGAGCACGGTTCCAAAAATAATGCCATGAATACTTATTAATCAATAAATCTTCTACAAAGTGCAGCAGACAAAAAAACCCCTTTCAGATCAATATTTGGTGGGACCACCCTTTGCCTTTAAAACAGCATCAATTCTCTTGTGCAAACTTGCATGCAGTTTAAGGTAGAGGTTGGTAGGTTTTTCCAAACATTTTGAGGAACAGTTCTTCTGCAGACTTTGACTGTCTCTCCATGTCCTCCCAGACTGACTTGATCATGTTGAGATCAGGGCTCTGTGGGGACCATACTATCTGTTACAGGATTCCTTCTTTTTGCTCAAGATAGTTGTGTATGAATGAGATTGGGTGTTTGAGGTCATTCTCAGGCTGCAGAATGAATTTGGGACCAATGAGAAACCCCCCTGATGGTAGATAAGAATCTACCTGTACTTCTCAACAGACATTGAAGTTGCCTGCCTAAGACTTTTGCACAGTACTGTATAGTGGCCTTAACAAATTGTCAAGTTGGCGACCAGTGTAAAAATCCATAGGGTGAGTGTTTTTTACTCCTATGACTGACATTTCTGACAGTCAGTGATTGTATATCACCTACACACTGCCAAAGAAGTAAGGTGTTGCCCATTGGAAGACCACAGAATTACCATGTATCTCCTTCAGTCAGCCTATTCCTGGGGCATAAAACTCAACAATATTCTCTTTAAGTGCATCCTTGGAAGTTTAGCTACAATATATGAGCCACAGTTAATACCTCTTCTCTCATTTCACAGTTCATGGTTGCAGTGACATGGACTGCGTTGATTTGCTTGTGTTTCCTGATGACTGTACAACTGTCCCCCAAACCCACCAAAGGTATTTATTGGTGGTTTGGCTTACATGAAAACCTCATTGATGGCTATCTTTATAGTGATTCATCCACTATTTTTCTAAAGTGAAGGTGCACCAAATGGGTAGAAAATCAGTTACTCTGGAGAGCGGAAAAGAAGGGTGGTCCATCTACACAATGCTGTCTGCCAAGACCAAAATGAATGTTAACTTGCTTACACAACCATCTCATCTCACATCTCACACTTCACACCTGTATCATTCCTTTCAAATGAAATTCATTACTTTGTCTGACCTTCATAGTGTTTCCTTAAATCTTTAAACATGCAAATAATACTTACCGCACTGATCATGTCTCCTCTATAGCTGAACAGTGATCTTAAGGGGAGTATCCTGGAGACACAATATTTCTTTACTGCTTTAGATAAGCCAAAGCAGTTCTTAATTTTGCCCACATGTATAAGTTGTTTTCACAGTTTTCCGGAGGGGGGGGGGGGGGGGGAAAAGGCC